>JAWWEU010000158.1:46457229-46546948 GCA_035583155.1 Acropternis orthonyx | reverse complement strand
AATTTAGAAACTTCTGAGAACTAGAGGTTGTTGCAGGAACAGTTTGCACTGTTCTCTTAGAAAACCATGTGACCTCCCTAAATGATTCAAATCCCAGGCTACTCTGGTTAATTTACCCTGCTTCTTTTTTAACAACAACTAAAGAGGTGTTTTAGTTCATCCTGATCCTGAGGTTATCCAAGTTAGAATTAAATTACTTAATTCAGCTGTAGGAAGAAGGGTAATTTAATGGATGGTGAACTGTGAAAGTCATGCTTCTGTAATTAGACTGCTTACCAGTAACTGAATTAGCTCAAGAAGTTGTACAAAACATTAAAAATCTACATTATAGTGTATGTAATGAGTGGCTTAAATAGCATAGAGCTCTGGACTTCCAGTAAAGCCAGTTTTCCCCTAGTGCACTATGGTGAACAACTCGGTAGACATTTAGAATTGTTTCATTCTTTGTTGCTTTTAAAGTTCATTTTTATAGGGATATGTGACTTGAAGTAATTGCACTTTCTGTGTATGTGAATTTGAACAGGCAAATCTGTTTTTCTTAAGTTACCAATTTTACAATTTCTAGAATTATTGACTTTAATGAATATATTCAGCAGAAGTTGGTACAATTACTTCTCTAAAAAAATCAACCCAAACTTCTGTGTGCATATGAGGCTTGTTAAAATAGACAGACAGGTAGAGGAGGAAAATACTCAAAATGTGCCAGTGGAAAAGTAGGTATTATGAAATGCCAAACAGTCTATCCATGCAGATTCCTTGTATTGTTTGGAACTGTTTCAGTTGGAAATTTTTTTCTCTTAAGCACCAAAATCTATCAACCACAAGACTTTAGGAAAACACACCTAATTAATTTTGTTGTGTATGGAAAAATGTGGAGATTTTGTAAGACCTTTGAAATACGTGGGACTTAAAATTTCATATTGGTGTATTTAGACTGCTATATTATTTGGTTTTTTCAGCATTTAAAAGCAAAATTTCACCAAACACTAAATGTATTAAAGTTTTAAACACTGACAACTGTATTCATACACAAAGGTTCGAACATCCTCAACAAGATCTGGATAATGCCTTGGTCAAAATGGGAAACTGGTGCTAATATATGGTAACAGAAGAGGCTATAGTTGAGTTTATACTTGTAAGACTAGAATTTAGACATATCTAATAGAATTGTCTAAGTATCTAGACATTTCAGAAGTGTCTACAAGCCCTCTTTTTAGCAATTAGTTGTCAAGTAGTTTTGCTTTTGGGAAATAATATTATGTTAAATCCAAAGATTGAAAGTGTTTCTATATATTTATTTTATTTTTTTATTTATTTTAATGCTCGTTGCATACAATTTGGGTATGGTGTGAGGTCAAGCTCAAGTGACTATAAGTATTTGAAAAGGCATAACTGCCAGTGAAGGAGAAATGTAAGTCTGAAAATATAAACCTGTGCCTGAAATTTCACAAGGAAAAATGCAGATATGCTATTATGAAGCCATGAATTGTACTAGACAATGACAACATTTCTTTCAAAAGAAATGTAGTAAGTGGCCCAATTTCCATCTGTGTTGCCTGAAGTGCTGATTACATCAGAATCATAGAATATTCTAAGTTGGAAAGTGACCCACCAGGATTATCGAGTCCAACACAATGCAGGGACCAAATCAGAACTATTTTGTGTTAAGAGTTAATATAATTCCTTGTAGCAATAGCATCAAATAAAGTAAGTCTATGACAAGACTTTAAATTAATATTTACTTAATTTATGTATCTATAGTAAAATAGATCTTCAGGCTTTATAAGGCAAACAAACAAACAAATAAAAAAACCAAAAAACAAACTCACAACAACAAGAAAACCCCAAACAAGCTATTGCTTGTCCTAGCATGGTAAGCAGTTTTGGAGTGGGAAAGGACTTGGCACCTCTAAATTTCTGAAATAAGAAAATGATTACTTGAGGTATTCTACTAATGAAAGAGAAGAAAGTTGTTCTTTTTAGAGAAAAACAAATATAAAATACATGTCTGGTCATAACTGAAAACTATTTCATAAGGTATGGCTTTCTTTAGCTTAGCTTAGGTATAAGGTATCATTTTGCTTTGCTTAATGTTCCATAGGAAGGTGAAAACTCTCAGTTGTTCCTGTCCTTCCATGGTGCTAAACTCTCCAGATAATTTTCTGAGGAAGTGGCATGGAAATTGGCACAGCCTCTGAAACAGTATCTGAAAGGATGTCTTTAAATAGTAAAGCCTTGTTTTAGTTTTGAACTTGATTGTTCTTAAGTTTGCAGCTAAAAGGCTAGTAATAGTACACCTAAGGTCTTCCAGCTATATCCTCTGTCAGTGCTACAGTCAGTAATATACTGTCATCTACCCCTTCTTAACATTGATCAAAATGATTCATAATTTAGGAGTAATTGGTAGCTGCACTGCTGCTTCACTAGGAGTATTTAATATTTCCTGCTATTTTAAATACTTAAAAAAATTATAAATATTCGAGGGCTATTCAAAAGGGAAGACCAAATATTTTAATCTTCTTACTGATAAGAGTACTGCAGATAGGTAGGAAGCTTGGTTATTAGGAACAGCAGCTGATGTTCTTGATTCTTACGATTCAGTGCATTAACTTCCTTTAAACCAGGCAGTGGAATCTTTTACAGGTTAGACTAATTCTGGACAACACCTCTACCAAAATAAAAACAGTCTAACCTATCAACTCCACTGCCAAACCCACAAATTTAATAATTTTACTAAAAATGTAGTAGCAGAACTGGTAGGGAGGCATGCCTCTGAGTGTGTTCTGTGCATAGATACTTACAATCTGAAATAAAATTAAAGCTATATTTTTCCTCTGACATCACCATTCTGTGCACCTAGGGACCTTCATACAATTTCCATAGAATCAGTGTTTTAAAACAAATCTTCTTCTTATATCTTCTCAGTGTTTTAAGTTTTATTGTGTTTCAGGTCTAGTATTACAGTAGAACATCTTCCATCATTGCCTATGCCACATTTAATGAGGGTTTAGCCAATAAAGTGAAAATATTACTTTTTCTTGTCAACTTTTTGATGTACCTAGGTGAAGAAAAATTTATCATGTTTACCTGCAAAAACAAGTTTCATAGTGCTTTCTGATTTAATAAGCTCATCATCCTAGAAATAGCTTTTGTTGTTCTGGCTTATCTTCTGCCCTGTATGTTACATATCTTTGTGCCACTGCTGGAAAGTTCAGAAAATCAACGTGTAAAAAAACCCAAGCTTCTATTTGTACTTTCCTGACCTCCTCAGGAAGTTTATTTTGTTTGTTACATTTTGATACTTTAAAATGGCCAGAATTTTCCTGTTTTCGGAACATGACATGCAGACGCCATGTGATATAGGCAGGGAAAAGATGCAATGATAGTGGTACCAAAAGTTTGATTCAGGGTAGCAGTGGAAAGGATCAAATTTGCTGGGGGAAGTGTATGAATAAGGAAAAAAGATGTGGCTAAATTATGCCTATAATATCTGTCAGAGGCAGTCATGTCTCAGAACTTGGTCACAACTGGAATCTATTCTAGACCAATAATCCTGCAAGAGTCAGGGCAGTGTTACTAGAACACTGGCCCAGAGGACAGTGCTGTAATATTCCTATGTGAAGTTATAGATGGCAGCTGAGTAAAGTTACCTCCTTGTCAGATACCTAAAACTTTGGTTTCTGTAAATGGCCATGCCTAATAGGATTTAAAATTAAAACACTGCTGCTTCATTGGACTTGAAACCACTTAGAGACTAGAAAAAAACAGGACAGAAAGAAAAGCTTAGGTGCTTGCTTGCTTTCTGTATTGTGCTGCTCTCTTCTGTATGTCCCAACATACTGTGTGATGTCTCACCTGAGTTACAGTGATTGACTTCCACCTGAATTCATGCAGATGGACCATTCTGCCAACCCCAAAATCTTTGAATTTCTGAAATTGCAGATTATGACTTTCCCAAATCAGTGTTGCATCTTGAAGTAACAGAATAAATTTAACAAATGTACTGGATGTTAAATGACTGTGCCTTGATATCCTGTAAGGGTCAGTTGCAACAAAAGAGAAAAGAGTTATAACTCAAAATAGGAATGGCAATTGGTAAATGTTTACTTTACTAAATGCCCAAAGATTCGCAGCAGAGTGTGAATCACATTGATTAGAATATGATTCTGTGGGGATGCAAATGCTATTATGAATAATAAGTGTGTGTAAAAAAGGGATGAAAGAGGACTTTAATTATGTAAATCAAAAAGAAAAAATTGCAGAAAACTGATAAGGGAAGGACAGAAGGTGAAATTGTAGTCAGCAGAAATAAGAAAAATAAGAGGATTAAATATATGAAGAACAAGATAAATCCTGATGATTTTATCAGTATGTTGCTGGATGGCAATACTGGAATTGATCATGTGAATGGAAGAATGGCAGACATGTTCAATAAATGTTTGTATTTGGCGAAGAGGGGGGAAGGAACTTGATGATGTAATATGTTTTGCTTTCCAACTGTAATTAAGGAGATTAAGTAACAGCTACTAAACTAGAAATTATGAAATCATCAGGTCCCAATAACTTCCGTATTACAACCTGGCAGAACTGTTCTCTCTGGCAGTTTAACAATTAAGCCCTTTTTTCCAGTCACTTGATATTTTTCATCTTTTCATGCACTATTGCAGATACTGAGTAAGCTCTTAGCAGTTCTCCAGACACTGTACATAACCCGTTAAAATCTCCCATTAGTAGTAAAACATCATTCCTTCATGTGTTGTTTAGCACATCTCATACTGAGCTGTAAAATACACCTTTTTCCTCATCCATCATATTTTCTTCAAGCTATAAAATACTATGAGAGTAGTCTTAGCATCTGGTGTAGAAAAATGTGCAACTGTAGTTTCTTTTTCTATTCACCATGTTTAATTGTACTACTAGTTTTGCTGAGACCTTTACTAAGAATAATGTTTGGGAATATAAGAGAGATAAAGTAGTTATCTTGTTGTCCACCTGGATTTATGATCTACTGACATTCCCAGTAAGCTAAGAGTTTGTAGTAATTGTGCTGACCCTATTCACGCTTCAAGATAAAAGGCAAGATAAGTTGGTAAGACAATGAAGTTTTGGGTATCAGTATCATTGTTGCTATGATTTTTTCATACTCTCTACACACAGTTTTAAGCATAGTTATTTTTTTTCCTCCCTAGCATGCTACTGGTAGTGCTTTATTATGATTTTAAGACATCTAGACTAATATTTTTGCCTGTGCCCTTAGTGTAGTCAGGATTCAGGCATATTTCAGACTACTATGCTTCCTGTTTGGGACTCTTCCTGGCAAGTGTCAGCCACTGAAGATCCCTCTTTAGAAAAGAATTCTTCAAAATAATCTGTTAAACCAAGCATAACATATCATATTAGCCTATCAAAATCAGAAGGAGGAATGCCTAGTTAGTAGATCCTGGAAAATGTTACAGTATCCTAATGAAATGGCATTTACTGTTTACCAATACCCAAAAACTATTAATACAAGTCTGTCTTGGATATTGTAAGTACATGCAAAGAAAGTTATTACAAAGGTTATGGTAACAGGTGAGTAGAAGTAGAAAAAAAATGAAAATAATACTTCAAACCGAATATGGTCAATCTCAGCAGCCATGAGGAGATCCTAGCAAAATGGTTTGTGTAGTTCTTGTGCAATTGTATTTTTGCATGCTGGATTCACTGAAAAGTAGATCGAGCAGCTTCTGCTTTTGCTCTTAGAAATATTTCACAAGGAATTTGTTTTTCTTCCTTATTTCTTTTTCCATTTCTCTAGCCCTCCCTCATACCCTGCTGTCCCTTTCCCTTAATCATCAATTCCTCCAAAAGGAAGTTTTAGTCTCATTTCTGTTACCAGGAGGAAAATGATACTCTGACAGAATTAGTTACATAAAAAAGAGAAAACCAATAACAAAGTATAGATGTATAAAACAGAAGTACCAGAGCTAGAACTCAGACAAATTCAGTTGGGAAATAATGTAGAGGGAAGGTAAGACAGATACCTACTGAAAAAAATGTATTTCCATAATTTTTAATTTTTTTTAAGTAGTATTTTAATTCAAAAAGGAAATAACTCTGGTCTGCATTTGAGTGGTGGTCAGACTAGAGGATATTTACGTTTAGTCTTATCTGTGAAGGTACTCCAAGATCTCTATTTCCTTTATGATATGAATGATACTGCTTACTACACTGTTTTCATGAACAGTTTTCTCCTGCTTGCAAGAGAAACAAGTGTTGTTTTCTACATTTCACAAGAATCTAATGAGCTTCAAAAAATCCAAGTGCAAGGTGCTGCATCTGGGTCAGGGCAATCTCAGGCATGAAAGCAGGCTGGGATAAGAATTCATTGAGAGCAGATCTGTGAAGGAGGATTTGGGGGTTCTGGTGGATGAAAAGCTGGACATGAGCTGGTGATGCACACTCGCTAGCCCAGACAGCCAACCCTATCCTGGGGTACATCAAAAGTAGCATGGCTGGCAGGTTGATGGAGCTCATTCTGCTTCTCTAGTCTGCCCTTGTGAGGCCCTACATGGAGTTCTGTGTCCAGCTCTGGGATCCTCAGCACAGGAAAAATGTATTCCTCTTGGAATATGTCCAGAGGAGAGCCATGATTGTAAACACAGGGCTGGAGCATCTCTTCTGTGAAGACTGAGAGACCTGGGTTGGTTCAGCATGGAGAAGAGAAGGCTCCAGGAAGACCTTAGAGCTGCCTTCTAGTATACCTAATTGGGGTTTATAGAAAAGAGGGAGAGCAACTTTGTATGTGGCCAGATAGTGATAGAACAAGGGGGAATAATTTTAAACTAAAAGAGAAGGGACTTAGATTAGATATTAAGAAACAATTTTTTACTGTGAAGGTAGTGAGTCACTGCTACAGGTTGCTCAGAGAAGTTGTGGTTGCCCCATGTGGATGAAAATGTTCAAGGCCAGGTGGGAGGGGGCTTTGAGCAACCTGATGTAGTGGGTGGCATCCCTGTCCATGGCAGAGGAGTTGGAATTGAATGGTCTTTAAGGTTCTTTCCAACACAAGCCTTTCTATGAATCTATAAATTGTTAAATTATTTTTGTCTGCTTCACTTAAATATTGGTGTGTATGAAGTATTGCCTCCAAATGATGTATGCATTTTTCTTTATGCTGTCAACTTGTGGATAATGAAAATTCAGCCAGACATATTCAAATAAAAATAATATCATGTTTTGTGTCTAATGAAGTATCTGTTTGATTCATCTTCATGTGGAACATTTTTCCCCCTCTCTACCATGTTTTTTCCCTTCTGTCACATGAAAATGTTTCTTAAAATAGGCCTACTGTCTCCTGGAAACTAGGCTTGTATTCTTAGTGGGATACAGAGGAACAGATTTGCACTGGTCTCTTTTTAAACTGTATCACCACAATGAGACCAGGAATTCTGCAAATGTTTAGTAGGAGAATGAGAAAATACAAAGACAAATATATTCAGTGTTTGTTAACGCAAATACCTCTCCAGTATTTATTCACCTAGTGAATCCTTCCTCCTTCATAAAAGTAGTAGAGAAGAACTTTTGGCTTTTGTTTGCACTGCAGATCTGTTGTGCAAATGAGATCTGTCATGCACTGTGTATTAGTTCCGTGTGCATGATACCCACTGTTGCAGAAAGCCTCTTAGCAGGAAGGGCAAAAGAAACCATTACTAGAATACCAACCACACTTTAAATCAAAAGTGTGGAGTGAGGCACACCAGAAAGAATAGTTTTATCCATGTCTTAACTTTATTTTAAACATCTGGTGTTTTCCAAGGATAATACAGGATATACCATAGAACCTATTTTTGTCACATTAAATTCTAGAGATGATATTAAAGAGATATAATACATCATAGTACACTTGGTATGACAGCTACTTGAAAGATGGGTTCAGTAGCATCATTCAGATTCAGACAGCTCTAGGTTAGAATATTTTATATTTTTGTATTGATGATACCTTGAATGGAATTTAGTTTCTCTTATCAGGCATATTATCTGGTAATATCTAGTATGTTAATTACATTAAGCATAGCTGCATATTTGTTCCTTTTTTTTTTTTTTTTTCCCTCTTTTTTCTGGAGTGAAGGAATGGCCTAAAAGTCTCTTAGTGCCATCTGTGGTGCTAGAGATGGGTTTCAGATTCCTATTATGTTTGGGATTTCCACATACCTCACTTTGTAGACATGGATATTTTAACATAACCTGTAATATGTTGTGGTTATCCAGCTGGAAGGTGGTGAAGTCATGAACAACTGGCTACCTGTCTTTTTCTACCATTATGGGATTGAAGTGGCTAAAGGTATTGCTACGAGACATAGGAAAGCTTATGGTTAACAGGGATTTAAAGTGACTAATTACAGACATATGGTTTTAATCAAAGGAGATTGTACTGTGAGTGCCCTCCCAGAGGCTTTCTTCTGCTCACTAAGGTTGTCTCTGTCTTGCTTGGTTTCATCTGTTCATTTATTAATTCATTTCATCAAGTACTGGTAGCTGGTTGTTGAACCTGTGTTGATGAATACATGAAACTGTGCCTCATCTCTTGCCCTTGAACCTTCAGTGTCTAACAGATTCACTCAGTTTAACTTAAACTGCCTGGTCAGAGAGTGGGATCAAGGTTAAACACGCTCCCTCATCCATTCTTTCATGTCCGTATTGCTCTTAATAGTCTGCCTATAATTTATCTGCTGGCATCTGCAGTGAACTTGGAACACCTACACAGCCTTTCTGTTCTTGCAGTGGATTATGTTGAGACATTTCTAGTAAAGAGTCATGCCTGAGGGACGATGCTGTATGGTAGATGGACTGTGAATAAACCCCTGCACACCTGGGCACACACTGATCTTTCTTCTAAGGTCATCTGAAGACAGTGCTTGAATGGAGGATAAAATCTTTAAAATGTGCATACAAGACAACTTTAACTTTGGTTGCAAATGGTAAAATTGATCTTGATCCATTTTGAGAGGCACTGAAACAAAAAAATTCCATTCAGACAGCCATTCAGAGAGGTGATTAGGGCATGAAGGCATACTCTTGGGAAACAGAGGAACTAACTTTGGAAGATGAGTTGTGCTTCATGGACTTTCTGGCAGGCTGTACGCCTGTGTCATCAGATCTACAAATATATGCAGGACTAGTGCAATCTGGCCAATTCGGTCAGCTGGATCTCAACCTTACAGGATAGAAATGAGGATATTGCTTTCTCCTTTGATCTCTGCTTTACTCTCACTGCCGTGTTGCCTACAGTATGACTTGCTTCTCGACAATAAATTTGTCTGTGACACCAGTTGATGCAGGTTATTAGAGGGTTGCAGGTTTGGAGGAAGCATGAGCCTGGAACAGCATTTGAAAGTACTGTCCAAATGCACACGTGCAATTTCTGGCTCTTTTATAGCTTTGACCACTCACATGCATACAGACAAAAAGATTAACCTGGTATTATTATTTATTCTTTGGGGAATATTTTTTTATTTTAGAAATAATTATATTAGAAGAAAGAAAATATATGGAAGACTGGGTAAAAAATTAAATAAACTGTCTTTTGGAATAACCTGAATAAGAGGTGATACATTATTATTACTGTAGTTCAGCATTTTTATCTTCCAGGACACAAAAGAAAAAATATCTCTTATGGACAAAGAACACTCTGCACTCAGTATATTTGGTAAACATTTTCCTAAAGTGGAGAATCTGACCTTTGTTCAAGTAAAGCTAATACAGACTCTATGAGACTAGAGCTTGATATACAAACTTTAAATTTGTCCTTACAGAATGTAAATATCTTGGGGACCATTTTATGGTATTAACATTTCAACTTCAGACTTCTTTTAAAAAAAAAGGCTGTGACCCAGTGGGAAGCCTGTGCTGGAGCAGGCTCCTGGCAGGACCTGTGGACCTATGGAGAAAGGAGCTCACACTGGATGAGGTTTGCTGGCAGGACTTTTGACCCCATGGACGCACACTGGAGCAGTTTGTTCCTGAAGGACTGAACTTCATGGAAGTGCCACATGCTGGGGCAGTTCCTGAAGTGCAGCCCATGGGAACGACTCACACCAGAGAAGTTCACTGAAGACTGTGTCCTGTAGGAGGGACCCCACACTAGAGCAGGGGAAGGACTCCTCCCCCTGAGGAGGAAGCCGTGGTGGAGACAATAGGTGATGAACTGAATGTAAGTCCCATTTCCTGTCCCCTTGCACTCCTGGACAGGAGGAGGTAGAGAACTGGAAATAAAATTGAGCCTGGGAAGAAGGGAAGGGTGGGCAGAAGATGCTTTAAGATTTGGGACTTTTTTTCTCATTATCCTGCTCTGATTTGATGGGTAATAAATTAGAGTAATTTCTCCAAGTTGAGTCTGTTTTGTGTGTCATGGTAATCGGCGAGTGGTCTCTCATTGACACACATTCCTCCCTGTCTTGTCCCATGAGCCTTTTGTTATATTTTCTCTCCTCTGACCAGTGAGGAAGGAAGAGATAGAATGGACTTGGTGGGCACATGGTATCCATTCAGACTCAACCCCTCAAAGCCATTCTGTGAGCCAATTTCCCTGTTAGATTGTACTCACATTATTTGTGTATGTCGAATGACAAATAGGATCTGATGAATCAAACAGGTAGTACCTCACACCTGATGTCTCCTTATCTGTTTCAGTGGTTTTGTGTTGGATTATTTTTGTCTGGGTGCAATGTAGTGAAACACTTTTAGCAGTTGGAGTGCATTAGGTATGCTGCAGGAACTGTTTTCTAGGTTTGCTTCATCTCAAATCACTGTTTAGTTTGAATGTCAGGACAACTTCATTATGTAAATAAAGGCATTAACTATAGGGAATTAATTTCAAAAAGATAATTATGGATTTGAATCAAAAAACTAATGCTCGTATCCCCTAAGACTGCCTAATCTGCATTCCAGAAAGAAATTCTCCAATGTAATGCTCTTTTTCTAGCATTCTCCAGCAGCTGAAACATGTTGACTTAAATTATCACATTAAAGCAAAATAACCCGAAATAAAGAGAAACATGGGAAATACTGAGTTGAAACAATTTTGAGAAGTTATAAACAACAGCAAATAAAGGTTTAAAATGGAGAGAATTAGACAAACCTATTTGTTTTGCTAAGAGCGCTACATATCATGATGACCAGTTTAATATTAAAAATGTTTGTGGGTGTCTGGTGAGTAATTGGATTGGTTTATCTTTTAAGCTCCTATTAAACATGAGAATTTTCTAAAATCCTGGTTTAGATTGTAAAGCCAGTGATTGCCTGTTTCTTCTAACCTGACACAATGCCCACTGCCACTCCAGAGAAGGCTTTCTGGCAGACGTGTTTTGCTGTGCTATTATACAAGGGACCCCTTTTTGTTTTGAACATTTTCAGCTCTGCCCACAGAGAAACACACTAAGAATGGTTAATTCTCGACAATTATGATTTTAGTGACTTTTCTACTGCCACAAAGAAATTTTTCAGAAAGCTGTTGCTTGAGTGCCCATTTCTGTATCTGAAGCACTGCAAGGCATGTTTCCTCTCCCATTAGCACATCAAGTCCTTATATGTTTATTTTTAGAAAATACACAATACATCACTGTGTTATGCTTCATATTTGTTAGTGAAATCAAATTTAACTTTTAATGAAAATCCTTTTGTGTATGTAAATAAAATTATTAATTTGTTTCGTTTTAGAGAAAATTAATATGTCAAATCCGATCTTCCTGGTCCCTTTGCCACTTATCCTGAAACTTTCACTCAGATCAAAACAGGGAGGTTCTGATTTATATCTGACAGGGATCTGGCCCACCTCCAGTGTCTTTACCGTTGTATGATATAAAGAAGTCTTCGTCTTGTACAGCAGCAAAACACTGATAATCCTCAGGAGCGCAAGCCAATCCCAGGAACTTGTTTTATGCTTTCTCAAACTACTTATTCATTACCTTTCTTCAGACCTGAAGACTCATACTGCAGTGGAGAACAAAAGATGGATGTTGCTGTGTTTTACCCAGCCACAAAGGTCTTCCCCCTGTCATTGTTCCCGTGCTTCTCTGTGCTCTGCTGTTCAAACCAGACATGTTTGGTAGCATAATGCACAAGGCAAGGTAAGTGTCTAACTTGATTTTGTAAGAGAAAAAGATTTCCCTTTTTGTATTGACTTTGAACTAGGCATACTGCAGTGTTCAGAAACTAGCACAAAGGAGAATCCTGTGCAGTGGCATTTTTTAAAAAGAGGTCATCCACAGCATGGCATCACACTGTGCCTGTTACATATGGAAATGGTAGTTTTAATTTGCTTTAAGAGCATGATGGCTCCACTTGCCCAAATGCAGTAGCACTAATACCTTGCTGTAAATTTTGGATACTGTCTCTAACCCTGGAAAACATTCTTCTTTTTTTTTTTTTTTTTTTTATTATTGATTTATTTTGTGATTTATGTTTCCAGGCAGTATGTGTTACCAAAACCAGAGATACCCAGAACTATTGGCCTGTATTTATATGATTGTATTTGTCTGCCAGTTCCAATAGTACCTATAGGTCTTAAGAAAACATCTCATCATATTACAGAAAGTGTAGTACAAATGCCTGTCTGGGCAGTTTCCCATATGAGCCATATGACAGATACATTTCAGAAACAGGAAGTATCTTATAGGGAACAGGTCTCAGAAAGACTAGAAAAGGAGTTGGATAATCTTTTTCATATTAACTTGCAAGATCAAGTTATCAATGCTTTTTATAATGATTCTTGACTCTTGTGACGTGTCATTTTCTTTTCCCCTTCAGATTTGAAACTAGTCATACTGAGACTTTTGAAGTGAAAATCAGGTATGTATGAGTGATTTTATAACTTGAATGCATATAGTAAAATACATTTTTGAAAATATTTCTGGTTTGTGCTTAAGAAAAAGATATACTATAGTTCTTCTAAGACTGTAGTAAGAACCAGTTGAATTCATGCTAAGTCTAAAAGCTGCCTTTTGGAAACTCTCACTCAGTTGATACTGGGGAGAGCTAAATTTCCTTCATCAATCTAAAATTTCCCTAGATGCCTAATGCTGTGCTGCCAGGCATACTCAGCTTCTGAATCCTACTGAATTGGATTCAGAGATCAGATATTCTACCTACAATTTTTGGAGTGCCTGATGGTAGAGTATTCTATGTACTCTATGGCCAGCCTCAGATCTGCATAGAAATCTGCTAAAATTACAAGGTGGGGTGATTGAAGAGTTCCTGGAGATAGAAGAGGCCTAAATAGAGCTAGTTATGAATTGGGGCAATTGCAGATCTTTCCTTGTAAGTTACACCATGGACATTATTGTGAGGCTCAGGAGCATGCCAAGCCTAGCTTTCCATATTTTTACTTTGACATATTTTCCAATTTAACCTGTTAGAACATTGTTATTTTTGGCTGTATGGGAGCCCAGAATTTGTCTAGTGAAAATATTATCAGCTAATAATCAGTTTTAAATACTGATATTCCTACTGTCTCTGGTGATTTTTGTGATTATAGTTCTGTTCCCTCCCACCTTGTGCAAATGCAATGCAACAAGCCAATTCTGTCTCAACAGGAATCAATTAATATGCAACTTAATTTTATTTATTGTAATTTTAGCCTGCAGAACTATAAATACTGATATCAGTCTTAAAATTCTGACTTTTCTATGCTAGTTCATCAATACTTAAATATTTTGAGTTCCTTGCTCATTTATTAGACAGTGACAGACCACACTAAAATGTTGTTTCAAAAAAAGGAATGAATTACTATTAGCCTGTAATTATGCTTCTAAGTTCTCAAGGGAACAAACCAAAACCTAAAATAATGGTTGTTTTTTAGTAAGAAAGTTATTAAAAAAACATTTTAATTAGTTTGCCTTCAGAATTTCTTGCTGTGTTGTCTTGTATGTTTCATCAGCTCTTCATCAGTTAGAGCCAACCCTCACCGCATGCAAGTATTAAAGGAGTTTTAACGGTCTGGATAATTTTCAGAAGAAAATTAATTACAGAAACCATTTTCCTGGTGGCTATCAATCTCATGGCTCTCCAAGCCCAGCTATACTTTCCTTCTCCTTTCCAGCATACTAATGTGCTACCAATTTACAGGAGAGTAATTGCATTTTCATGCCCGTGGCTTTTCCTGCATTCCATTTTAGAAAGCTAAATGGTTATTTTTATTGATAAGGCAGTAAGTTAGAAGCATCTCAAAAAATCTCCCTGTTGACCTTTTATTTTCCCTTCTTTTCTTAAAATGTCGAAGTAGAGAGCCACTAGAAGTGTATTTTCTAACAAATTAAGTGCAGTGACATCGTTAGGCCTTTGAGTTTAGTAGCCCTGAGTTTTAATTAAATGTCAAACAAATACCATTGAATTCTGACAACAAAAACAGAGTGTTATTTGCAGAAAACCTTGGCATCACCATTTTACCTTGCTTGCTTTTCTCTCTACCTAGTGATATGCAGTGACATGCCACAGAAAAATTCTAGTGAGCATATTAAAAACAAAACAATTACTGTGTTGTGCACCCTGACACATCCTGGGTGTCATAAGGTGAGTTAGAAGCCTTTTAGCTTGGTATTATTTAGTTAAAACTGAATTTTTATTTTATTTTTTTTATTTGTGGTATTTACTATCATGACAGTTTGTTGTTGTATAATTGATCACCTTTCAGG
Source organism: Acropternis orthonyx (assembly GCA_035583155.1). Taxonomy (NCBI): domain Eukaryota; kingdom Metazoa; phylum Chordata; class Aves; order Passeriformes; family Rhinocryptidae; genus Acropternis; species Acropternis orthonyx. The sequence continues at coordinate 46,532,279 of JAWWEU010000158.1, read as the reverse complement.
GAGATTCCCATTACACTTTCCATACTGCATGACACAGAGAATCTCCCAAATAAATGAATGGAAATGATTCCTGTCTTACCATGCTTTGAGCATTGTGTTAGATAGTTGCCACCACCTGACTGTTTAGATCTTCACTTTTCCATTCTTTGTGCCAACTTAGGTAATGACTTTTTTTTTCTTCTCGTACAAAATAATGCTGTGTTGCTTTTGGCATCATCTGAGAACATAATCCTCTACCTGTCTGGCTCAACAGTGTTGTATTAGAATCATGACCTAATGGAAACCATATGAAGTTACTAGAGCTTAAAAATTGCTTAGGGTTGGTTACGTCTCACTTGATCAATTGTGCTAATTTTTGAAGGCCAGTTAATGGATATATTTGATTCCTGTATTTCACTGCTTGGCTAATCTGTACAAAATGAGATGCAGACAAGGCAATTTTTGGGAGTAATTATTGAAAGCATGCTTTCAGTGGCTCTGTTATAGTGATATTAATTTTAGTGCATTTACTTCCAAATCATGCCAGTCTAATTGAGATTTGTTTAATATCCTAATGGTATCTGAATTTCAAGTATCCCACCTAATCTGTACATCTCTAAGGACATTAAAACAGATGAGTTTCCTTATTCCCTAAATATTTGTTTAAAATTGTAGTTTTCCAAGGCCTTTGTTGTTGAGAGAGTAAGTTAGGGTCCTCTTCTCCCCTCACAGATAAAGGGTACCATATCTGTGTATCTCAGCTCTGGGAATATTCTCTGTACTTAACTTCCTGAGAAAACAACAATGTTGAAGACTAAAAGATTGGCTGGAACATGTAAATAAATAAACCAAGTCTCAAATAATAAATCGTTTAAAGGGAGAAAAAGGGCAGTGGGGAAAATTGCAGAGTTGTAATTTCAGGAATTGGCAAAGACAATAATCACTTTAGCCTTTTGGGTTGAGTTTCTGCTTCCTTAGGAACCTCTTACATTACTGTGAGAAGTATCTCTGAACTTGATTTCCAGTGATCTAGTTCAATCACATTTCTTGGAGAGATAGGGATCTTATCACCATGAATTTCCAAACTTGTTATATCATCAGGTGGCTGGGCAGAGGAGGAAGGTCATACTCATGCATTCATATTGCAGGCTCTCCTATTTTCGCAGTTTTTTCTTGGTGATGCTGCTCCATTCACCATCGACATTGTAGAGGCTGTGCAGGCTGGCTGGCTGTGGGGTTTGCTTTTCCCCTCCCCTCCTCCCTCCCTTTTGTTGCCTGGAAGTGTTCTAAGAAGAGAGTTGGACGTTTTTGGCTTCTCTTTTTGTGATAGTCCGTAGAGACTGTAGTTTGGAGAATCTGCCAATGAAGATAATAACCGTGTTTCTAGAGATGTGGGAAGAGGAGGCCCAGTGAAATGAACCCCAAGATACAGATGTATACTACAGAGACACTTCCCCGAGGTCAATTTTGGCAACAATCATTCTCTGAAAGGAGCATTGGACTACAGGGTCATAGCTCTAGGATTCATCTTCTGGCCTATACGTGCAACCGGGTCACTCTCCAGTGTTAACTATGTGCTACAGGATAGGAAGGGAAGAGTCTTCCTCTTGTTATAACTTCTGCGTACATGGCCTATGTTAAGACTGAAAAGCTGTATCTGAGCTAGCTTTAAACAAGCACAATCTAATTAACTCTGCAAAGAAGGGCTAATAAGCTGAATAAATGTGTGCATTACGTACCTTGCTCTGGGGCACAAAACAAGTGCCCTAAATAACAAATTATTATTAAAGAAACCAACACCCTACTAAAACTTTACTCTGTCAGGTTTGAAGTACTATTTCATTATTTTGGGTGTTTTGAAGTGGAAAATGACCAAAAAAGTAATTGTTTCAGAGGTCCAGAGGAGAATTGGAGCAAACGTTATGCAGTTGCTCTACTTCAGAGCTCATGAATCCTGGGGAGTGGGACATGAGCCAGCTCACACCAGCTGGCTTACAGCCAGCCTGCTGCTGCTGCTGCCACTGTTCAAACAGTGTGAACAGACATGGACTACTTCTCCCCTGTATGAATTAATCCCAGAGGAACATAGAGAACTGATTAGGTATGAATTTACTAACTTTGCTTTGGAAAACATTGACTACCATATCTGTAAGTATGAGTGTGTATTGGCATATGCAGGATTTAGAGAGATGCATAGGTGACTGTGCAAAGCACTTTCCCCAGTGGCCACTCTTTCCTATAATAGGTGGAACAAGCTTAAAAAGTAACACATTTTCAACAAGTTTCTCAAAGACTTGGTGTCTTCTTGATTCCCATTATAATTCACTTACCATAGAATGGCTGAATTGGAAAACTCATAACAAAACATATTGACATTTCAAGCCTTTTTTACCCATGTTATTTACAGTTTATTGCCTTACTGAGTTTTATTGAAACTCTTATTTTGCTCTTTTGTTGAGCATCTGAAAACTACTGGATTGAAAAATACACTCTCTGTGCTGTCTGTAATTAGCTCTTAAATTATTCCAATTTCCAATGAAATGTTTTTTATGTATGGGAAATAAATTAATTAAAATTTTAATAGAAGCTTTATAAGTACATTTCCCTTTGAAAAATTAGGAAGAGAATTACAATATAAAAGCTTTGAAATACAATTTTCCCCCTAAAAATGGAGCCTAAACTTTATATAAAGAGTAACTACAACCTGTTCATTGGACACAGTTTTCTACAACTGATAGAATTAAAAGTCATAAACATTAGAAAATAAATGTTTAATGGAGGCCTGAAAAGAATGATTCAGTTGGTGAACAGAAATCAAATGTGCTACTTTTTTTTCTTATGTTCCACTTCAATCTAGCCCAATGTGAGTTAATACAATGTTTGAATACTGCTCCCATTTTAGGGCCAGGGTTACAGACTGGTCTCAGTTTGCTACCTAATGGGCAGCTTTGTGTTTACAAAATCACCATTGCAGTTTGCTCTATTGTTAACAATTTTAATAGAAAAGCAGAAGGATAAAGAGACTGTAAATGGTCCTATTAGTCTGATATTTCTTTGGATTTAGGCCTGACAATGGCTCTGAAATGTTGGCACTGTCAGTAATAAATACGGGGGATTAACAGAGGTTTTTTTCTCTTGGAAAACCAACATTAATTAACTCTGAGAGTAATGAAAGTATGATGATAACATTTTTCACTAAATAGAAGAAATCAAATAATTCTATGTATATTCCTGAGATTAACTCTGAGACAAGTGTAACCTGACATTAAAAAAAAATAAACCCCCAAACTACTGATGTAGTTGCAGGCTAAATAACTTCCATTAATTTAAGGACACTTGCTATAGAAACAAAATTTCAGCCAAATCATGTGATTGAAATTGTAAGCAGTTTTCCTGTAGAACCATAATTTTCTTACACATCCATGTTTATTCTTTACTTTCCCAAGCTGTTCCCAAGCAACACAGAGAGAGAAATGATAAGCAACTTTGTTTTCTGAGAGATTTATAGCATTTTTATGGTGTCAGTAGTCACAAATTGCACTTGAAGTAAACACTTGTCCAGACTGATGTTAATACAAACATGGAGACTGTGCTGCTTTATACAAATGTCGACTTTGGAAATAGTATTGAAAAGGCATTAGACGTGAGAAAGTATCCAGCTCACTAATGGCACCTGGGCTGTGATCCAGTGTTGCTTGGATTTTACTGGGAAGGGGTCCTCAGGGATGTGATCATTGTGCTGGATGCAAGATCAGTGACTTCTAGGGAGCTTGATCCTTAAACAGTGTCCTGCGTCTGAGTGCTGACCAGAGTTTGGATCCTGATTTAGAATACTAGGGCTCAAGGTACTCTCTAGCAAAAATTCATTATTGATGTTAGAGTAACACCCGAAACATTGCAAACTTAATATTGGGCCCAATTTACCTTGTCAGTGTGCATGTATAAGAAAAGAAATTGATGCATGCTCCGAAAGGTTTTAAAAAAGTCCCTTGCACCTGGAATTGCAAATGAAAGGTAACATACCTAGAGGAATATTGCATTTGTGTTTGAGTGGTAGTTCACTGAAGCTGTAAGTGAAAGACTGCCATCAAACAAGTAATTTTAAGTCTTGCCTTTGGCTTTACAAGGCTTGTGACTTCATTGCAGACTATTTTCAGAATTATGGTGATAAATACAGATTCTTTTTATAAAGGAAGCCTTGAGAAGCCTTTGGGAGATTTTCTTTCTTTTTCTTTGAGGGTTAGACTTGGGGTTTTGTTTAACTGATGAAAAATGTTGGTAATAAAATTGAAGATTTTACCTGTAGAAATATTTCATGACCCATCAGCAGCTGGTAGTCCACAAGGCTTTCTGCAAGCTAGTCTCAAAAAAGTTATAACTGCCCAAGTAATAGCTCTCTTTAAGGATGGTTTTTCCTTTGTGTTGAATATTAATTTTCCCTTCTGTAACTGTCACAAGGCACTTAATATTTTGTGAGTTTGTTTTTTTAAACATGTGAAGAACTTTCAGCACATTTTTTTGTTGCCTCTCACTATATTTTATAATCAATAATAATTGTATAACCTTTAGCAATAGAAAAATAAATGTCCCAAATGACCAGCAAGCAGCAAGTCACTGTATAAATTAAAAAGACTGACATGAATTACAAGTTATTGTGATAGTTAAGCGTTGATCAGGGTTTTTAAAGAGCATCTATGAATTTTGTCACAGGCAGCCATTTTCACTGCAACACATGGATTGTATAGTTTCTGAACTGAGATAATCTGTCAGACTTTTATTTATTGCTATATTTTATAGATAGAATGTTGTCCTGGTTAAACTACTAGTTTGGCATGAAGAATGATGAAGTTCAATCCTAAATTTGCCACTGTATGACTTGGTGTTACAACCTGCCCCAGAAGGCAAGGGTAAATGGAAAGCCCCGGGTTTAAGCCACTCTCTGTCCAGGTGTTTTGCCTATGTTTAAGGCTCCAAAATAATTCACCACCAAATTCTTTGCAAAGCCTTTTAGTTCTTTAATATGCTACATACATTTCCCAAGAGATTTAATTTAGTGAGAAAATAGGCATTTTGGCAAAAGTTTCACAGGAGTAACACACAAGGAAGGCAGAAGCATTTCACTGAAGCACGCTGCAACATTAACCGACAACTTAAAAAATAGAACCCATCAGTTTTAAGTTACCCAGAAGAGATTAAGGAAAGAGTAAAGGAAGAAGAAAGGTTAAGAAAAGAAAGAAGGACTAAAGGAAGTGAGAGAAGGAGTAAAGAAAGAGATTAGAATAAGAGAACAACTGTTATTGTCAGAATCCTTCATATGGTGATGGCCAGGGAATAGAAAGAAGGACTCTCTAATTATGTGCTTTGACTACCATGGCCACACCTCCCAAGTGGGACATCCCTGACCACTTCCAGGCCATAGTCAGGAGTGCTGTAGCCAATCAGGGCATGGTGTGGGTGGGCTACCAGGCAGGCCTTGGGTTTGACAGCTTCTGCGAGGCTGTGCCACGTGGCTTCCATGCACTCTGTCATGGCTGCCATGGAGCTGCAGGCCTGGCCCTTTCACCATGTCCCCCAACAAGAGGTTAATTCAACCCAGTAATTACATAATCTAGTGAGATTCAGTGTCTCACAGTAACCCAAGTTTTTCTTACTAGATTCCTTGGGGCAAAATAGACTGAATAAATATGTATGTGTATATATATATGCATACATATGTAGGATTTATTTTAGAACAATTTGGTTGCAATGGAAAATAGGTATGTAGCTGTTTTGATTATTATTGTCTATAGTAATATAGCAACATAAAGTCATAAAAATAGCACTTAAGAAAATGTATAAGGAAAAGAAAGAAAGAAAATGAAAGAAAGGATAAAAGTAGAAAACGATCACAACCCGCGGATCCATCGACAAGACTTGATTGTTGCAATTTAGATGTCCATTGGTTGGAGTGATGGTTGCATTCTTGATCTGTCGGGAGTGGGGGAAGGCCCACAAAACATAAAGTTCAATGGGTTAACACATGGTCAGGTGTGGTTTGGAGTGCCCAAGCACATCTCCTGGGGTAGAGCTTTACACTGTATGTTGCAACACTGTGGATCACGTGCAGTACTATGGTGGAAGTCCTCAGGAATGAGTCTTGGGGTGCTTTGGGGGTGTTTGACGGTTTATGACACCTTCTAAGACATGACAGCTGCCTCTCACATCAGTGTGGTTGAGCCAGTTATGCCCCATCAGAAGGGATGAATGCCCACAGGCCTGTGTGTGAATGTGAATGTCTGGTGTGAATGTGACCTTCCCTGGCAGGGGGTGGGGAGGGGGAGTTTTGCAACTGAGCCACTTGTGAAAGGGAAAACTCAGCATGATAAAAAGCATTATCATGCCTCTGCACCATATATTTCTTGTCAGCCTTCTTCCTTATCTGGCTCAAAACCCAGAGTCTCCTGTGGTGTGTGCGCACCCCCTCTGTCATGCAGTTCAGAGGTTTTGCCACCAAACACTCAAAAACTCACCTCCTCCCTCTTGGTTGGGGGGTGCAAACCTGGCCAAAGCAAAGCACCCTGGTGCCTCTGCAAATGGCTGATTGCTTTGAATTATTAACCATTAACATTCCAGTCTCTCACACTTGTGCAGACCACTTAATTTTGATGGCCATTAGTTTTCTTGCTTCTGAATGTTCTCAAAACACAGATTTATTCCTGCTGTGTACATCAATGTCCAGAGCATAAAGGAATTCTCCCCAAAGAACAGTTTAGGATACAAGTGTGTACATTCTGCCTCCACTAGCTTTAGCTGTGTCACAGGTTGTTATGTACTCTACCCTAATATAGGAGAACCAGATATGGTTTATTTTATACACACTGGTGCTGAAAGAAGAAAATAATTTTAGTCTAAAATTGTTAACTCAAACTTCAGGATCTTTTGGGAAAAGAATAAAGAAAAAAAATTGTACAGTCTTCAGTCTTCTGCAGTTTTCAGAAACATTTATAGTACTCATTTCCCTGTTTGAAGAAAAAGGAAATAAGAAAGTTATGGAGAAGGGAAATAAGAATAATCAGAGAGGTTAAATGATTTCTGTTTTACAATTAATTAAATAATCCAGTGTGCCTTAGGCTCAGAAAGAAAGTATTGAGGAGATATGAAGGCCTATAAAATCTGGAGAAATTGGGAATGATTGTTCTCTGTCTTTTTCAATACAACCCCTTATTATTATCAGTTGAAACTAGCAGTTTGTAGGGTTAATAAAAAAGAAGACAAAAAAGAAGACAAAAAAAGAAAAAAATGGTATTCTGTTCCTGTTACATGGAGAGGTAATTATTTGCCAGCAGTGACTCTGGGTGCTGTAATACAACATACATCTAAAAGTGATTGGGCAGATTTGAGAAAGAAAAAGCTATTAAGGCCTGCTTAGGACAAGGATCTCAGCTCTACTTTGAGAAATTCTTGTGCTACAGATCTTTAGGACTGAATAGTATTCTGAAATATAATCACATAGTACCTGATGTATTGCCTCTGTGTCAATTACTGGTTAACTTCTTCCTTTAGGGACATTTAAGCAGTTTTTCACTTTTTTTAAATCATGCTTTCTTTCCATGTTGAAGCATGGAGGCAAGGAATACAAATTGCAACTGCATATGCAAGAGAGAAAAAAAATTACTCTAAAAGTACATTTTTCCTAGACTTCATTTCATTACTGGCAACAGGGGTATATGCATTCCATAATAATCTCAAAAGGTGACCACAGCTATCTCTGACTTACCCTTTCCTAACAGATATCAGATCATTTTCCACGTGTAAATTAGGCTTTCTTTCACAGTAGTTTTTAAAACAGCAGTACTGTTTTTCAGTATAAACACAGGCAGAATATATGTTGATACTTAACAAGAGGTTAATGGAATAGGTATTTGCTTTATGGCACATCAAATTCAAAGGGATATTCACTGTGGAAATGCTAGCCATTATATTAACAGGGTAATATATTATTTCTGTGTTAATAATATATTATTACAAGGAAAACATAAAGTGGCCTTTCACAGTCATCTTAGGTGCAGTGAGATTTTAGCAAATATCTTTTTATCTGTGGTGTTTATCTCACCAGCATGATGAATTGGGGAGCAAAAAGATCATTCAACGGTGGGGTTAAGGTGACCAAAATGCCAGAAAATGAAAAGAAGGCGCATGCTAGCTGAGATCAATCAGACTGCAGGTGATCCTCAGTGCAGCTGACACAGCCTTGTGTTTGATGGGCAAAATGATTATTGTGGAGTGGCCTTTCTGGCTATGAGGGTTTGGTTTCCCTCATCAAGTGCTCCTTCAAAAAGAGAAGGACCTTCTGTGCTAGGAAGTGCAATTTTTCAGTGTCACAATAATGATGTTTTTTGTACCTGCAGGATGATATTAGACAGGAAATTCAGGAATCTGTGCTGTTCTTTTCCTTATGATCTACGTTTTTTAAAAAAAAAGTATAATTTTTCTGCCTATAAGATCTATCCAGTCATTTCAGTCAGCTTGACATATAAAGTCTTGTGTGGTGGCGATGGAAGTTCAGTCAGGATAAGTTTTTCTTACCAATAAAAACTCTCTCAATGTTTTGTATATCTGTTGTGAATTCCTGTTGTTTTGAATATTATAATACATCACTTCCATTTGACCCTTTGGACTGTAGATATTGATAAGTACAAGCTGAGTTCATTTGTTTCAACATGTGACAACATAGGTCAGAACAGTTTGTCTTTCACTGTACTTTTATATTTGACAATTGCAGAGAGAACATTTATAAAAATGGTAACATATAGAAATATATATCTGATAATAAAGCAGTAAAAAAGATAGCAAGACTTTACTGAATCACATAAAAGTCAGTACATTTATCTTAAATATATCTGAATCACTTTAGAAGATGATTTTTAATCTTTCCATTAATAAGAATTCTTGTTCCCACTTTTTTTTTTCCCATTTTACATATTCCTTCCTTATTTAATTATTATTTTCTGGCAGAATAGCCCTTGAGACCTTGTCTAACCAGTATTTTCATAAGCCTTGACACTCAAAAGTGACCTCTCATATTTCAGTTGCTTGCAGTGAGAGACACAAAATGAGAAAAGGAACCCTATGAAAAAAAGAAGCAACCAATTTATTTCTGGGACTCCTTGGATATCGTGCATCAGAGCCAGATGCACTCTGAAATGTCCCAGGGACTATGGAAAGTTGGGATTTGTGACAGAAGCACCAGTTCTTTCTGAACTTGAATATCAGTGATGCCTCCCTTCTAATAAAGCTTTTACTGTAATAGAATTATATTTCAAGGTTAAAATGATAGAAATACCTTTAATGGTGAACGTGGTTGAGTCTGGCAGAAAAGTATAAATCTTGTGTTTTAAAGTCTGATTCTGTTTCCATCTAATATTACTGTAATCAGCAACAGAAGTGGTATGAGGTAAGATGCAAATCCAAAAACATGTATTTTACCTGTAGACTTCAGGAAAATCTAATTTTCCTGAGAGATCTCCAGTTTTCCTGTGTATCTACACATTTGCACAGTCTTTCCTGGGTTTAGACATTGTGACACTCTAAGATTCTGAGGGCTGAGAATTGTCTCACACAAGTGGCTAGTTATTTCTTCTAGTTTTATGGATGAGAAACAGGCTAGAGAGAAATGTATGAGCCATAGGCAATTTATGAGTCACTTATTTGGGCTTTTATTGAAGAAAATTGTAATTTCTTTCCTCTCCCAAACTGTCAAGTATGTTTTCCACATGAAAATTTACATGTTTACTTCTCAGCCTCCAGTCAATCAACCAATTATCTTGTGGAACCTGCTTTCAAAGTTTTGGGACATTTTTTGAGTCTGCACTTAACTTTTCATCCCTCTTAGTGTCTGGGTGTCCAAGCCATGTAGCAATTAGGTTCTGTCAGACAGTTTTATCAAGTTCACATCCTTGGGGCATTCTAGGAGAGGGTTTTAGCTAGGCAACTCTCAGACAGAAACAAGATATACTAGATATCTCTCATAGTATGTACATGTCTGGTGCTAGGTGTGCCTTGATACGTCACCATGTTGAGCCTGTGAAGGCTGAATGGGAGAATTGCAAGAATGGTTGGTAGGTAGTTGGAGTGGTGTATATAGCAGCTTGTAGACCTCCACTTAAACCACAGTCCACAGAATTTCAGTGTCACATTGCTCCTGAGTAGTGATTTGGAGCCTATCAAGAGGATATAGGAGTCATTATTCATCATGCAGATGGCTCTCAGCTACTGTTAAAATTGCTATCATTTGTTGGGAAGAGCATGCTTGTATGTCCCTTCTTCAAGCAGTCTTTACATTGTGAAAAAGGAAAGGTGTCTAATGGTTAATTGATAAATCAAATTCAGTGATTCAAGATATTCTATATAATGGAGGATTTCCCTTCTTTGCTGATACAGATGGCGGTCCTCAAAGATGAGCATTGAGGAGACTATGCATTTACTCAACAGCCACCACAGAAATAGACAGCATGTCATGCAAACCTGCTGAGGGCATGGGAAGCATCTGTGGTATCTTGGGGTATTTTGGGTAGTTCACTTTGGAATACTTAGTATTCAGAATAATTATAATAATTACCTCCTTTTCAACCTGATCTTCCAGTGCTGTGTAAGGATTGGGAGCAGCCAATGATGTCCACTTGAGCATGTCTTATGGCAAGAGTACTCCTGCTGAAAGAAGAGTAGAAGAGTATCAGATTGTAGTAGATGTCTTGAAAGGTGTACTCCTTATTCAGGGAACACTGTCACACTCTATTTCTTATCCCATATCTGGTGACTAAAATGTCTCAGTAGTAGCTTCCAGTGTATTTTCTCTGGAACAGTACTTGCCAATAAGAGAAAATTTGCTGGATATTGTGTTGGATGCTGCAACAGCTGCAGCCTGGTTTGATTTCTGTGGCATTCAGAATGGCTATAAATTCCTCCATTACTGGAGATGGATTTTGAGTTTCTCAGATCACTTCTTTCTAGTTTATCTAATCCTTTCTCAGGGGTTTTATATGACCAAGTGAAATTCCTCATTGAACTCAGTGGCAACAACAGAAAGTAGCATGATTGGGAACAGGTATGCAAGAAGAGTCTGGGGGTGAGGCACAGTGAGATTGCCAGTGTGATGGAGCAGTGTTATTGTTTTGGTTTGACTTTGGCAAAATCCCAAGCTTTTTAGAGCCGAGGGGAGTTTAAAAAAAGGAGTGAAGGAAAAAAACCCCTTTAAACTGAAACTGATATATATACATATATTTACACAAATTTACAACATATATATGTACAAATATAAAAGAAAAATCAACAATAACTTTACCCGAAACTTCCCTCCCAACAACACACAGATTCTACCACCCAGAACCCACAGAAAAACATGCTCCAAAAGATGTTTTCTGGGAAGAACACCCAGCAAAGAGAGGGAAAGAGAACTCTAAACAAAACAAAAGTATTTATGTCCCAGAGACTGAAAGTGATGTGGATAGCTCGGCAGAGGAGCAGTGAGGCCTATTGCTCAGAGCTGCACAGCATGTCCTCTTGCAGCACACGCAAGGAGAGAAGAAGGGGAGGACAACACATCTCCACTGGTTTTATACTTAACCTGATGTCATATGACATGAAATACCTAGTTGGCTACTTAAGTCAGGTGATACCTGTCCTTCTGGATCTACCAAGAGCCCCATGGCCCCAAACTGAAACCTGCTGAATTTTGGCTTTGGGCATAACTGAACTAAGGTTTTAATCTAAGTTTTTTGGGGTTTGTCAAACCTATCACAAGCAGGCTCCTGCAAAGAAAAAGGTATTAAGGAGTGAGGGTGGAAAAAATTGTGTGCACTTTTTTGATGAGCACAGTTCAGTAGAAACACAGGTACACACATGGTACAGATATAGCTGTACTCAAAATGATCTTTTTATCAATATCTTCCCATTAAAATATTCTCAAAATCTGTCAGTGAGTCAGTATTCCATCCATTTTAATAATTTTGATATTAATTCCGTATAACATAAGTTTTTAAAATCAAGATTCATGCAATATTAAATCAAATGGCTTGTAGAAATCTGCCTATCCCGGAAGGGGCTATGAACAAAAAAAGACATTCCACTACCTAAAAGGAGCTTAGAAGAAAGCTGGGGAGAGACTTTTCACAAGGGCATAGAACAAGGGAAAGTGGCTTCAAATTGAAAGAGAGTAGGTTCAGATTAGATAATAAGAAGAAATTCTTTACTGTGAGGTTGTTGAGGCACTGGAACAGGTTGGCCGGAGAGGTTGTGGACTTCCCATCCCTGGAGGTATTCAGGGCCAGTTTGGATGGGTAGCCTGGTCTAGTGAAAAGTGTCCTTGCATGTGACAGTAGGGTTGGAACAAGATGATCTTTAGGGTTCCTTCCAGTGTAAACCTTTCCATGATTCTAAATCATGAATCCTGATTCAGTAAACTGAAGCTATCAATGTTTGATTGGATTTATTTCCATGAGAAAACACTAATTGATATTCATTGTTTACTAGTATTTTTACATATTTTAAGAATGTCACTCCTCCAGTTCTCTGGAACTGTCCCCATTTTCCAGGATTCCTTAAAAGAAATATTACTGGTATACAAATTTCCTAGCTACAACCATTATATCAATTGATGAGAAATTATTCAAAAGTGTTGTTTCTTTCATTCTTTCTGTGAAGTATCTTTAAAATGCTTCCTACCAAGTACAGTTACAGATGGTAAAGTGTTTTTCCTGTCCATGGACAGCATATATCTGGATACAGACTCCTACTTTGTTCCAATAACAAAAAAGAACTTGTTAATGCACACAGTTTGATTGTTCCTGAATTATTGAAACTGTTACCATTTTACTCCAAAGGGCTGACCTATGCATGTTCAAAATAGACTTTTTGTTCTTAATCATTAAAAAAAAAGTCTTTTGATAATTCAGATATGTTTAACACTGACATTTCAATGATTTCTTTGACCTTCTCTATTACTCACATGGCTTTATTTTTTCTATTATCTATTTTGTCCACCATTGACCTGAAGTAAATTTTTAAAAAATTTTTTGTTGCTTCTGCCTTTTTTTTTTTTCCCCCCTCAGCAAAGCTGCTTGGCTGCAGTAATTTTTTTCTGTTTATTTGAAAGGCATGATTTCACAGTTTTTCCTGGGATGGCTTCAGATAGTCTCCAGATTTTGTTAACAATTCCCTTTATAGGTTCCCTATCAGTTACGCTGATGATAGGTTTAAGCTAATGGGGACAAAATCAAATTGTGAAATATCATGATCTTCCATAAAATGGATTTATCTTTCTCAACCAAGCTCTAGAGTGAAACCAAGATTTTATTGGAAAACAGATGCACCATAATCTTAGGCACAACTCTGAACATAAACTAAGAAGTAGCGGAGTTGTACTTAACTCCTAGCTCAGTCTCTTATAACAATGTTTAACTTTTAAGTGAGTGACTATCTTCAGAAGTCTGTGCTTCTAAGTGATTTGTGTTTTGAAAAATCCAATCATGGAATATAGTGATGAATTTATTCTGGTATTCTGATTTTCTAACTTGAAGAACAGGGAACTATCATTTTATTGGATTAGTTCTTCAGGGAATTTTATTTAGTGTTATAGAAATATCTTTCCTTCAAAATTCATTATGAAAACTCTAAGGTAAGTAGTATCATGCCAAAAGCAGTTGATTATCTCTGTCTCAATAATTATTATTGACTTAAAAACATAGGCATATGCTATAGCACCTACTTATATTAGACTGTAGAAGGATGCCCTTTGCTTTTACAAATCCAGAAGCAGAGTTCAGCAGTTTTCATAATAAATTACTGAGGGCACCTCTGCTTTCTTGGTTTCTAGATACAAGACTGAGTTAAAGAATTCAAAGAAAGGCTTGAAAAAAACTCACGTAAAAAATAATGATAATGTAGTCTTAGATAAAATATCATGTATTTGTAGATCATCAAGTAAAAAGAATCAGTAACAGATATATTAAAACCATAGAAACCCCAAATGCTACATTTTAAAGAAGGTGGAGTCACTCTGCTGCTGGAATGTCCTATGACTATTTCCTAAAGAGCAATCAGTTGAGTTTTGTTGCTTCTGTTATAGGCTGTCTCTCCCATTCCACTTGAGAGACATGGAATTGGGAGAGGTAGATATGGAACTCTTTTCCGTGGCTTGAGGGAAATGTTATAATGGGAAGTAGCTTGACTTGTCAGAAGATTATTTGAAATATTTATGAACAAAGTAATAATTTCAGTTTTTTTATGTTCAGAAAATTTTACTTCTCAGAGAGGGCTGAATTGCTGTATTCTATCCATACTCCCTTATCTAGTGTCTCTCCTTTGACTCCCTTTTCTGTATAGACTCCAGTTTTCAGGCAATGTTCAATCACACCTGTCTTCTTTTTCCTTTCTTTAATGATGTGCCCACTTGTTTCAAATTCTTTTTGCTTCCACAGTCTCTTTTATATCTTGAAGAATTAGCAGTAGAAATGTTTGATTCCAAAAATGAATTTTATATTACATTATGAAGTCGGTGAAACAATGTTGTTCAAGCTTTGTCCTGTTTCTCAAAGAAACCTTCTCCCTCTGCATCTGATAGACAGTATAATTTCGCCTATGGTGTTAGGATTTGTTAGATGTTTTCCATGTGAAGGGAATACTAGTTTAGAATGAACACCAAGAGTTTTAGTTTAGCCTGGGAAAATGGTAAAAACTAGAATAGTGAACAGAGTGGAGTGATCTGTTCTAACTGGCAGATAGCAATAAAAGAGCAGGAATTATGAAGTAATGTGAAAGTGCTTGTACCAAGGTAAACAGAGATGCAATAGTCTGCAGCACCTCATAATATCCCATCTGTGTACTCAAGGCCATCATCCCAAACCCAGTTCTTTTCAAGTTAAGACTGAGTTTGCATCCTATACATTCTGCTAGTGATTCTTTGGCATCCAGACTGGATTTACAAGTAGCTGTTCAATAAGAATGGTCTTGTTTTTTGTCTTTTGAGATGGCATCAGTAGCTGCACAAGGAACAGAACTTCATGGTATCATGATCTAGGACCAGCCTTTTTTACAAAGCAACTTACTTTTCCCTGTTAATGCCTTTGACTCTCTGATTTGCTGTCTTATCAGTCCTTCATAGAATATTAGTGTTTTTCCAATTTCACACTTGCATATTTATATATATATATATTTTTTTTTTTTATGGTAGCGCACATTTCTCCTGTTTACTTCTTAGTGGTACATCCCAAAATTTCAAGGTGCTTTCAAGTTACATAAATACTGTTGCATTTTGTACAGGGATGATAAGAAAGGTCTGGTATTTGCAGAATCAAATATCTAACAAGGCTTGCAAAAAACATGAGTTCTATACTAAACTTCTAAACAGTTGATATAACGATGAAAGATTTTCCTGAGAATTTGCCTGAGGTCAGTGCTATACATGGGGTTTGGCACCTGACCCAGTATAGTCATGTAATGATGTTTTTCAGCCAAGTGCATCCAGCATTGTCTGCTGGATGTTTTCAATTTGAGGGTACAATTGTGTGATTTATGCTGTGCAATACAAAGCTATCTCAGCATTCTGGTTGCTTTCCAGTATGTGGTAGCATTTAAATGCTAACATAAAAAGAGAACAAGGAAACAAAACAAAAATGTTCTCATCAACTTTGCTGAACTGCAGCATTATGTTTGTGTTTTTTCCCAAGTAATGAACTTGAATTTTTGCTGGGCAGGGAAATTCAATAACTTACTATCATTCCATGATTATCAAAATGAGACAACACTCAGAAAATATGAAAACTTTTATAATTTCTTACATAATAAATCACTCTTGCCTTTAGCACTGCAGTGTGCTGCATAGCATTTCCTTCATCTTTGTGATGATAAGCTGCGTGATAGAAGAGAAATCCAGAAAGTGGTGAGAAAAGCACCTGGAGCATCCTGTCTGTTTTGCTATTTATTCTTAGCATGAAAATTGTTTGCAGCCTAAGGCTTTGGCACCCAGATGTGTTACAGCTGCTAATGCTGTGCAAGTTCTCAGGAAAACCAGTCAACCACTAAGGCCCTTTAGTGTCTTTACTTCACAGCCTTGTGTTGGAGGCCATCTACCAGAAAGCTGGAGGGTGAACCTGGAGAGGTTGGGATGAAACTTAAAAGTTTCAGGAGCTCATAGACAGTGGTTTCAAGGATTAGGTAAAAGAGCAGTGTAATTTCTCATAAAATCCATTATTAAGACTGGCAGAGACTGTAGGGGACAGGTTGGCTGTGGGTTCTCTTTGTTATAATATGAATATTAATCATTATTGCAGAGAAAAAAATGAAGAACAGAAAGTTCATCCAGTTCTCTACTTGTTCTTCTGACTGAGGTGGTTCTTCACCCTACAAGACCAAAAATTTAATGTTGTGAGGCTTTTTCTGAACAACCAGTCAAAAAAACTCAGCTGCCAAAATTTCCATTCACTCTCTGCTTCCCCCATCACAAAATAACAAAATCTGGGTTCTATGAACCCATGTAGATAAGAATTCATTCTCTGTAATACATCTTGAGTGGGATTTTTGTTCTTTGCTGAGAACAACCTGTTTTCTCCCCAGGAAAGTCCTGACTGAAAGAATGCGTCACAAACAAATGAACCCAGGGTACACAAGAACAGACATTTTGTACACCCAGGGTTTATTTTTAAGAAAGAATAACATAGTATAAAAAGTCTTTATCCTTTCTAAACCCCATATTGCTTTTTCAAAGTGAAACAACTGGTATTAACCTGGACTGTATCCAGTCAGGAAAAGCAGATAAGAACTCAGGTGTCAATATTACCTTCCTATCAGGTGGCAGAAAAACAAGGTTCTCTGAGCCACGCTGAGCAATCTAAATCACAAGGCTGTAACAGTGTATAATAGTGAAGATAAATTATCTAATTGTCTCTTGGACTAGTTTATTTATAGGGACCTAATATCTGTTATCTATGCCTCTTATCCTTCATGCAAAAGAAACCAAAACATAAATCAGTAATGGACTAAAGGAGATGACTTCATCAGTGTCTGCTTCATTTGCATGACCTTTTTTTTGCTGTATGGCATTTCTGAGTGAGGATTTTTACTGGATCAGGAGACCCACTGCAATCTGTAAGTTATTGCTCTGTCTCTGTGGCATGATCTGATCCTCCCTGCTTTTATGAGGTTTTGAGAAATAGACCTGGAATTGTTTTTCAGCAAAATTTAACATCTGAAACAGAAGCATCAGTAGTATTACTTAATTGTGGAAAGACATATTGAGGCTTCTAAATTTTACATGTATGATATAGTCTCAATTACCTTAAAATGAGTAATCCTAATGACCTAATTAGGACTGCTTACATGTTCTTGTATTTAAGAATGGTCATTAGTCTCTGCAGGATTAAGACCTGCATTTGTTCCTGTGTTCAGTTTGTTTTGTATTTAATTGCATTAAGAAATAAACAAGTGTTTTAGCCATCTGTAAGATTTTTGTCCCTTAATTGAGGCAGTTGTTGCTGTGTAGAGATAATAATTGTTACAAGAAAAAGAAATAAAACAATCTATTTTAAGCATAGTAAAGAAAAGAAAGAGTCTGTAGTATTTTCTGAATACTAGAGGGGAGTGAAAAATCTCTCCCAAAGAAATTGGTTATGTAGGTGGATATTTACCATAGTGCTATCCTTTTCCATATATGCACCGTGTGTTGTCAGGCAACAGATGATTCAGATAACATTGGGGTTTTTTTTAACCCCCATCTGTGTATCTCTATTTCATCTTTTCGGCTTCCTTAATGTGTTATGTGGTGCTGTATAGAATTCGAAGAGCTTTGCTGCTAAATTTTTTTAAATCCAAATTGTTTGCATTACTAGACTACCACTGGTGATAACAGCATTTGAATAATGTAGGTTTTTAACCACGTGATTAGAGTTGTTGCTATTTCCCCCTCTATTTTATTATCTTTTTCTTCTTTTTAGCCACTTCTCTTCTGGCTTAGTAATAATTAGATATTGCAAACAACTAAATACTGGATTAACTCACATTACATCTTTGGAAGATGTTCAAGGTAAACATACCTGAAATGGTGGAGAAGGACTTGGGGGTTCATATAGATGAAAAACTGGACATGACTTAACAATGCTCTCTCACAGCCCTGAAGGCCAACCACATACTGGGCTGCATCAAAAGCAGCATGGCCAGCAGGTCACAGAAGATGATTCTCTGCCTCTACTTTGCCCCTCTGGGACCCCACCTAGAGTGCTGCATCCAGCGCTAGGATCCTCAGCATAAGAAAGCTTTGAACCTGTTGGTGTGAGTCCAGATGAGCCCATCAGGAAGATCAGAGACCTGGAATACTTCTCTTACAAAGACAGTCTGAGAGAGAGGGGGATTTTCAGTCTAGAGAGGAGAAGGTTCTGGGGAGACCTCATTGTGCCCTTCCAGTACCTTAAGGGGCTTACAAAAAGGAGGGAGAGGGACTTTTTATATAGGCAGACAGTGATAGGACAAGGGGAATGGTTTTAAACTGAAAGAGGAAGGTTTAGATTAATTGTTTGGAAGAAATTCTTTACTCAGATGTTGGTGAAGCACTAGAACAGGTTGCCAGTGAAGTGGTAGATGCCCCATCCCTGGAAGTGTTCAAGGCCAAGTTGGATGGGACCTTGGGCAGCCTATTCTAGTGGGTGGTATCTTTGCCCATGGTAGGGGGATTAGAACTAGTTGATCTTTATGGTCCCTTCTAACCCAAACCGGTCTATGATTCTATGATATTCACTGGGTTTCTATAATGAACTCTTTTCTGTAGACTGAACTGCAGATCTGAAAACTTTTAATTTTAGAATCTTACATTGTCAAAATCTGACATTATGACTGAATGCTTTCCAAAGCTCTGGAAGCAGTAACAAATTTTACTGTCCATGTCTTGCATAGACTGTGAATAGGGGATGTAGAAGATTGAAAAATACGCAAGATTCAGGTGGGAAGTCAAGCAATTATTCTTGAAAAAAAATCAAAGTCTTTGAGAGACAAAATATCATTCGCAGGAAGCATAAGCAATTTAACATAATGGCTCAGTAGTCATGGACAAGAGATTTAAAAAAGTAAAAAAGAAATTGAGAATATGAAATGTAAGAAATGGTCTTGCAGTGAGACAAAGAGTAGGCTTTGTACATTTGCATAGTAGGCAACATGACTTCTCCAAAAAACAGTATAATATGAAAAGAGCAACATCACCCTCAGGCCCCAAATTAGTAGGAAAAGCTGATGTTAAGCACAACATCACATTCTCTCTTCTTAAGAAGGAAGTGAAAGAAAGAGATAAACTGAAAGGAGAAAGCACAAACAATATTAATTTGGAGTTATTTATTTAAGAGGAATTTCTCACATGGTCTTATATTATGATCTTAAAATGCAGCTTTTATTTCTCAAGATTTAAAAAAAATTTAAAAAATAAGATGTATGGTTTGTAACTCCCTTTGTGAATATGAGTGTTTTGCTGATTGACATGTCAGCATGAGATGTGCAGGTGTATACTTTATGTTGCTGCTGAATTGGTGATGAGTGACTGTTTTTTTAGCGTGATTGTGTTGGAAATATCTAAGCAGCCTACTCTTTCTGCAAGCTTCAGAGATCATAATTCCTGTAAGCTGATTGACATATTATTAGTTTTTATCTGAAAAACCATTCAGATGTTCAGATATGGTCTCAAATTCTGCATTTTAGGAGAAGATAAAGTGCAGATGTTCTTAAACTCTGTGTATTGATACCGGATATTTTAAATACTAAAGAAATTAAGGGTTTTTTCCTAGACTGGCTCTAGTTAAGGATGACATGCCTCAGACTTCGGTAAGTCCCACCTGAGGGTTCAAAATCAGGTCTTTCACTTGCTTTATGTCTGAAGAATTTTGAATTAGTTGAATGACTTGAAAACATAAGGTAAAGAGGGATAAAGGTAAGATTTCTTTTTGTCATAACTAAACAGATATTTGAATTTATCAGATTAGTACAGGCAAGTCATTCTATCTAATTTTCTTATCTTTTTATTTTTTGTGTAAATATCTTTTGGCTTTGAAAGTGCTTTCCAGTACTTTACTGGAAGATAACTGATTACCTGATTGTTCTTTGTCCAACTCAGCAAAATTGCACCAAAAGGTCTAGGTTCATCTCAATACCTGGAATCAGGCATGTATTCTGGCTCAAGTAAGTACAGACCCACTGGAATGCAGCACTCAGCTGGTGTTTAATGTGGGGCAGTTTGAATGTAGATGTTCTGGGCAGCAGGAAAAGTACAAAACTTATGCTGGACTGAAAACTCCAGGTATTCACAGAAGCTTGACTGTCTCAGCTGTACTCCAAATTCTTATGCAGTGTACTTATATGGTTTCTTATACAGTCTTCTGCAGCTTCTCAGGAAACTGAAGACCTTTAATTTCTAACAGGTTACTTCTGACAGTAAGTTAGGCCAGAGGAGAGCCATTTAAGATATGCATGGCACTAGTCTGCCCATTTGACCTAGAAGTTTTGTGCCTCACAGTACTTTTTCATGTGTCAATTCAGTAGCCAGAGCTCTAAAATCCTGCAAGGGAAATATGTGTCTCTTCCATAGAGATGTTCTGCACATTCTTGGATGAGAAGGCATAACAGTAGATCCCTACCCTTGACTGATTTATATAACTATCAATCCCATTTTTTGAAAAAATTTATATTGGAAGAAAAATGAGAGTTATTGGAATTGATCAGGTCTTTAGGTTGAATTTGGACATCTAAAGTACTTGTGTTCTCAAAGGTTCTTGGTCCATGTTGCCTCCTAAATAATTAGGGGTTTCGATATTGTGGGTGTTGAGGTCTCTGTATGCCTAGGAGCAAAATCTCATGCAACGACTGGCACACTGAATCCACCCTTGCTGGAGTGCAGTGCAGATGCAACTGTAGTAAGCTGTAGCCAGCATAGCTCCAAAGATTTAGATTCTGCATATTATCTTGTTCTGAGGTAAAATATTTGATCTATCTCAAATCCTGAATTTAATGAAATTTGGTATAACATCTTCATTAGGGTTTATGACCAATCAGATTGCCATCTTTTTTTACAGCTGTTTATGAAATCCCAATAGTGTTTATTTTTCACATTAATTTAATTATTTAACTGATTTAAAGATGTAATTTTATTTTAGTTGCTGAAATTTCATCTCATTTTAACATATGTGCTGTTCTTTCTCAGTCAAATGTTTAAATATAATTCAGATCTGATAATGTTTTCTTTATCTCTTGTTTTTACACATTAGAATGTTTATAAAACTGGTAAATGGGATGCATTATTTCAGTAAATGAGAAGAATTGAGTGAATATTTGTTGTTTATTTAAAATGCTTAATCACCTTTCTATAATTGCCTTTTGTTTCCAAAACATAAGCTTATTGATATAATAAAAAATTAACCTTTTTGAATACTAAACAGTGGTGCATGAGCTTGTTTAACTTCATTGTGTGCTTCAAGTTTGTATTTATATTTAATATTGAATACATGAATCCTTTTGAATGTAGAGTAAGGTTTCCCAACATTTAGGAATAGATCTGTGAGTTTCTTTCTACCTGATTGTCACCACACCAGTTTTTCTTGCATTATTTCCTTTTGTGCTGATCAAGTACAATGGGAACATTTTATTTAGGTGAAGTGTCTAGAAGGAAGTAAATTTCTGTCATGCAAATCATTGCTCCCACCATAACATTCTCTTTGATTGATCTTACTTTGGTAAGTTTTTGATTAATGAAGTTCCTTTTATAAATTATTAAGCAATTTAAGAAAGCCTTTTGACTTTATGGAATTGTGTCAAAGACTATCAGTATTATGTTTTAATGCCTGTCCATTAAGAATCTTTAAGTAGAATGTAACATGTTGGGGTTGCAAGAATCTGTATAGAATGATATAAAAGTGTCCAAAAATAAATCATGTAGATCTAGGGATAAGTACAGCATGTTCTTAAAACCTCTCTCTGACATATCAATGGATTATACCTTGGTGGTCTACCAAAAAAGGAAAAGACACTGATCTGCAGCAGTGGTATGGAGTATAGTAAGTAACAACGGCACATTCCCCATGCCACAACTCCTCAAAAGATGGTAGTCATTTTCCAACAATGCAAAGTCATCATCAGATGAGACAAGCTAGATGGTCTCAATATCTCTATGAAGACAAAAAGGAGGTCATGTTTTGTCCTAAGGACTTGGCCTTCAGAATTACTTTGCTAAGTTCTCCCACTTTGATTTTCTGAGAAGAGATTTTTTTTGCATTCCTTTTTCTTCAGGCCAAGTCAGATTTGTAATGTCAGAAAATGTTTCTTTATTTCCTCTGTTTTATAACCCTGTTTGAATCATTAGTTCCAAATTTTATACCCTGAATATTCTTTCAAACAGAATCTTCTGAATGTTCATTGTATAGACTCATGAGGAAGTAAAGATGAAGACTGTGTTCTTATACATTTCCTAACTACTGCTATTTACTGAAAAAAATAGTTTATTATAGTTGAAATTAATGGAATCAATGTTTTTATGTCTAAAATACTAATGGGAAGCTTAGAAACACTATATTTGAATATTTTATTATTTTTATATTATCCAGAGCAATAGGCATCTCTGCTTAATGAATTTAAGGATTAGAATAGCAGTGAATGATGCCTCTAAAGTTAAAAGCACTGTAAAAACAGCCTGGGAAAATCTGGTAGCACCATAGGTGCGATTATGT
Organism: Acropternis orthonyx; assembly: GCA_035583155.1. Taxonomy (NCBI): domain Eukaryota; kingdom Metazoa; phylum Chordata; class Aves; order Passeriformes; family Rhinocryptidae; genus Acropternis; species Acropternis orthonyx. The sequence goes on along the minus strand of JAWWEU010000158.1, from coordinate 46,509,579 downwards.
ATTATCACAAATAGTGATGTTTGTCTCCCCTTTTTAACATTTGCATTCATTGCATTCACAGTCAACTCTCAAAAATAATTACCTGCTAAATTGTGGATAAATCTGTCCAATGGCTGCTGGTTTTTTTTTTTTTTTTATTTTTTATATTTATTGGTTGTTTTGTTGTTTTTGTTTTGTTTTGTTTATTTAGGTTTTTTGTGGTTTTGGTTGCTTGGTTTTTGTTATTGTTATTGTTTTCTTTTTAGAATGTAAAGTTGTTCAATGTTGGAAATGAATGCAAAAGTATTTTTTTCTTCCTAAATATATGCTTATGCCTTGTATAAAACATTTTGATAAAAACACAAAGACAGACTGCTCTTTACACACTTCTAAAGGTTGACTTTAAACAGGGAGAGTAGAGACAGGTAGCAAGCAAACTGCAAAATTTTGCTTTGCTCTCAGACTGAGTTTCCATTTGAAGATGGATATTGCCTTGACTGTATAAAATTTACACTATGGGGATCTGTGGAAGCTACTGAGCTACTTTGTTGGCTGCATTGCTCCCAGGCTTTCTTTTTCTCTAGTCCTCTATACAGCAAGAAGTATTTATAATTTTGAGGTTTATGCAGGTTCCTTCATGCATGATCCACCAATAAATACACTGATGCATTCTCAGTCTATGGTGTTTATCCTGTTAGATTTGTACAAGTACAGCCAGAGCATAATGACCTACAGCCTTCACTCAGTCTATCATTTTGACTTCAGAATTTTTCTTTTGCCCTCAGGCAGTCCATTATCCATGGACATTATGCATGTGGATCTTAGACTCCTAATATCTAGGCACGGTGATGTAAAAAGGAACAGAATTAATTTGCGCTTGGCAGGTCTTTTCTGTGTTTCTATCTAGAGGGCACAACCTTGCACAGTACCAATTCCAGCTTAATTTTTTATAACAAAATCTCATTCTCAGGACTTAACATAGTTATCCTAGACTGACAAAAAGCTGAAGTTAATAAACTTTACTGTGTCAAAGATTTTAGATTTCTTTCATTGGAATTGTTATATTTTAGCAGAACCAGTTACCACACGCACTATTCCAGCAAAAGCTGCAATTGAGCAGTGTGTGTGTGAAACCTCTTCTCAGTGAAAACGATGGCAACACTTATTGTGGGAAGTAATATGCAAGCATCTCTTTAAACAAACTGCAGTTAAATGTGGATTTTGGGAGCTTCCAGTGCTTTATGGGGGTAATCTTGGCATACACCTGTGAGATCATTAGTCACACCAAAAGTTTCATGAGAGGAAGCTCATGAGATTCTTATATTGGATGAGTGCAGAATTTGAGAAAGGTGATGATTCATTCTGATACCAAAAAGACAGGAAAAAAGTACATCAATATTTTCTTTTTTTCAATATTTTCTATGGCAAGAAGTTGGCAAAAAAATACAGTACACAGAACAGGGAGAAATAAGCGATTTGTTCATTACTTGATAATCATGGGTTTTGGCAGTGTATTACACTAGCCTCATGCTCCTGGGTCTCTGCTGATCATCCAGAGAAGTATGAAAATAATTGCTTTTTCCTCATTGAAGCTTAGAAAAATGTTGCCAAACTGGTTTTCAAAACTTCCATAAGTTTTGGGAGAGAAAGCCAGGACATTTGGAAGACTGCCTGCAAATTAAATAAAAGCACAACTTCCTGGTACACAAACCACACAATAATTTATTGGTTCATTTATAGAGCTGCAGCTTTTCTGAATGTGTTTGCCCACTCCTAAGGCTTAGTTTCTGACAATTTTAGTGGAATTGAGCTAAAACAGAGCTTAAAATCTCATCTAAAAACTATTTGGAGATGTAACCTGGTTCTTTTCCCCTCTATTGAATGGAAGGAAAATTCAGGTAAAATGAACAGGACATTTTGGACTTGGTAAATTCAGACCAACATATTGTGTCCTAGCTCTAGGAGTTGCTAAGGAATTTTCACATTCAAAAAAGTGGTCTTCATATTCAGGGTAGCTGGAAACCAATCCTTACTGCTCCAAAACATACAAACAAACAAACAAACCAACAAAAAAACCCAAACCCAAACCAAAACCCCAAAAACCTAACAAACAAACAAACAAACAAACAAAAAAAGAGCAGGCTTCAGGTGAACAACTGAAAATATTTTTGAGTTACCCCAAAGGTTTTGTAAGGGACTGTAGAAATCTAGTCATGCCCTCCAGTAACCACCCCTGGGACCCTTCACCTCCCCATGGGTGGGAGGGCCTCTGTCTAAAGGGATCCTCCACACAAGCAATGTCTCTCCTGCTCCAGTGTTTTTAGAAAGTTCTACATGTAATTTCTGTTTCAAAAACAGAACCCTCACTGATATGAACTGCTAAGCACTACTTAAGATTCTAATATCTAAGATTCATCTGACTGTCATTATTGATATTTTTTGGCATTGTAATTAGTGTCTCACAGAACTGTAGAGTTTGTCTCTGAGGAAGACAGAAGACTGTGCATAGGGGAATTCTGAACTCATTTAAACATTTGAAAGCAAGAAAGCCTTTGTTTCTTGTTTTTCTTCAAATAACAACCTTAGGGAAAAGTTCTTTCCACCACCTTCCATTTGTCAAGTGAGTTTTTTCATCCCAGAGACTATTCACTACATGGATTTAGTATAGCTAAAACAGTATGTTTTGCAAAATTTGACAAACATTTTTTGTGAAGGTGGTGACATTGAAGGTCATCTTCCTCCTTGGTGATGCAATCTTGCTTAAATTCTTGTTTGGATAACTACATTAGTGCTTTATTGATCATCAGAATAGCTTTCCATATTTTATGAAGTGTTTGTTTGTTTGTTTTTTCAGTTCCTTTAGAAATAACATAGTAAGTTTACACTGAGGAAGAAGAATACTACACAGACCTGCAGTGTGGTAAACAAGCATTAAAATCAAATACAAACTTGCAAATACACAGTGCTTTCAAAGATATTCATATAGAGAAGCTGAAAGATGCTTGTATTGTCCTTAGAAGAAGTTGAAAAAATTTAGGCTGAGGTAATGATTTATGAATAAGGATTAAAGAGGAAAATGAAAGAAGGAAAAATAAGGCATAACATTTTCAACCCAAACTAATTTAGAAAGTTCGCTTTTTAGGCAGTCAACTACACAAGTAACTGCAATGTAAGACCTGAATGGAGGGGAGGAAACCCTCAGCTTTAACAATCTGTTGGGCTTCAAGCCAAATAAACCAGTGCTGCTTCATTCACCTCGAATCTTTTTCTACTAGATTAATAAATTTCTTTCCCTTTTCTCAATTGGGCCTGGAGGGTGAAGCTGATCTGGCAGTGAAGTTGTTCGTCCTATGCTCAAAATTTAGAGATTTTAGAATTCCTTATAATTTGTGGATTTATTGGTGTTTTACAACCCTAGGGTACTTAATGTTAGTGCAGAAGGCTTTGCTTCATATCCACAAACACTTCTCTCCCCGGAAAACATACAAAACTTTTAGTGAAGTGACAAACACTCAAGTTAGTCAAGTCCCTCTGTGATTACAAGCTTCTTTCAATAGTGACTCAAGTCCCTAAAATGGCACCCCACTGTCACAAGTGCTAAATAAGGACTTAAATATGCTTATTTTCTCCTTGTGTTACTTCCCTTCTTCCATAGTCTCATGACTGTGGAGGCTGATCTTTGTCTTTTTCTTTTGTGTTTAGTTTTGTACAGCAGTGTATTCAGCTGCCTGCTGCTCATTTGGTTATATCACCCAGCTGTATCCTGTGTGGTTTGCCTCTTGATGTGCTGCTTGCTCTCAGGCCAAAGAGCACACTCTTTAGAAAGTGGACATTATCCATTTGGCAGGTGCATCAAAACAGATGGAGTTCCCTTTGATTTCTTCTGCCAGTGCAGGACTCTTGCCAGCTAACCTTAAGCAACTGCTAGTAGCAACAGACTGTGTTGTGTTTCTGCCTTTTTGAAAGTCCAGAGCAGGACTGAGAACCCTGAAGAATGACTTCTCTGGCAAAATATTTGGTGGTCGTAGTGTGTAAGCACATATGAATTTAAAAATCTCTCTGGACTTGGTAAATTAATGCAATAGGCACAATCTTTTTGTGCCTTGATGTTCATTTGAGATCAGAACTTGTCTATATTAGGATATTACCACAACAGAAGTAGAAGCTTTTGTACCAAAAGGATTACATTCATTAGGTAAGAAATGGACACAGAGGTTCAATGACTTGTTCAAAGTATATAGCAATCACAAAGCTATGAAATTCTACCATAACTGATACCAAAGTAAGTTCTGCTACTGTTTCATTGTTGTTAGATATTAATTCAATGTACTCATGTCTTCTCTGTTCAGTGGCCCTCAATGTTGTACAACAGGATCCATCAATGGCAACCTGCCTGGTCTGAAATGCAACAGCTGCTTAACACTACCCAGTTAACTCTGCATGTGGTTCATATTAGAAAGAAAGAACATTCCCAGCCAATTGAAACTGAAGGGAGAAATCTAGCTAAAAAAATGTAATTATCTAAATTAGAACTCTGGCCAGGATTACTAAAGACTGTCAAGGGAAGTGTGACAAACAGAACCAGTCACAGCCAGGGTTTCATATTTTCACTGTGCCACTGCCTCTGATCTCAACCAAACCCTTGCTACTTTTATTTTCTTTAAACCTTGTAAAATTTTCAAATTTTGCAAAGATTGAGGTAATTGAAAGCTTCCCTTGCTAATTGCTTTCTCAAACAGGGCAGGCATCCTGCTGGTGTTACCATGACATCCTGTGAAGCAGAACAAGTACCAAAGACTGATTTTCTGCGGAAGAAATGTCTTCTAGCCGCATCTAGAAAAGTACTAGTGCTGCCTTATCAATGTCACTATTATGGGTGATGGATTCTTTGCTCCAGGCTACTTTTTATTTTTATTTATGTTCCTGTTCTGATGGTTATTTTTTCCCAAAAGACACATGTTTAAAAATCACCATCTTCTTTTTAGTTTTAAAGTTGATGACATTGAAACTAAAAATTCTTCTAAAGACGTGCTGTTTAAGACAGCACAGGTCTGGGAAGCTTCAACTGTCCTATGATCAATGAGTGACAATGGCTATGGAGCTTCATCTTTTGGTGCCTTGTTCCCCTATCTTTCGAATGGCCATAAAGGTAAAAATCTTTATAACATACTTTGAGAAAACATTCCTATTAAAGCACTGTATAGGAAGAGGCTATTATAATTAAAATCTAGATTTTTTATTAGCAAAAATAATGAAATATTTTGTTAAGAGCAACCCATATGAAATTTTTTATGTCTCCAATAAGGATTAAATCTCAGTTTAAATAGAAAAAAAAGTATTTATTTCCTCCACTCCCTATGTTAAGAAGGGTGCACTGGTGAGTAGAATGATTCTATACTAATTTTTATTTGCAATTTGAGTGTTCACCAAACACTATTTTGCTTTTGTGCCAAGAAAACTCAGTACAGATACTGAGGACATGATATCTATTTCTTACTCTATTTATCTGTTACAGAGTGCACTTTTAACGTTGTGTATCAACCTTTCTAGTAGATGCCTCTTGAATGATACCTTGATTGATACTCATGGAAGCTTATCCCACCTCAGAAAATTCATATAGTTCTCTCAGGGGTTTTTGTTGGGTTTTTTGTGTGATTAAGACAATTCAGTCACTGATTCGGTATTTTTAAACAAAAATGTAGTTAAGGCTGCTTCTACTCTGCTTTCAAACAGCAATGTACAGTGAGAGTGCACTACTGTGTGTACTGCAAACAAAGATGTTTAATGTGACATAAGCGTTACAGAACAAATATACTTGAATTTCATTGCTATAGTGCTTCGCAGGGACAGCATGTAGCTGAAAATTCAGGAGCAGAGCTGATCTTCTGAAAGGTTATCATGCTAATATGAGTATGTAAAAACAGATTTGAGAACAGGCTTACTCAGTTTTTCCTCTCTCCAGGCTTGATATGTGTTCTTATGCAGAGTGCTCCCTTCTCGTGATTTGGCCTCACAGCATCTGTCTACTTGTAATTACCTGCCCAGCTTTGTCTGATGTTCTCTTTGTAGACCTCTTCTATGTGTACAAAGGACTTTGGTATTAATTGTTAGTTGTCATGCTGTTGCATTGTTTTGCAGCCAGACCTGTTTACACTTTCAATAAAAATTAGTACAAAACAGTTAAGTAAAAGATTTCAGACCTTCACTGCTCATAAATAAAAGCCTTCACATTAAAAAAATCCCAAAAACCAACACAAATTATACTGGTTTGACCATTCATATACTGTCTAAGTGTCTCTCAATCTGTTTTGAAAATCGTTTAATTTCCTTTTCCATTTAGCAAGAGCATTCCCTCATGAAAATACAATTACCTCCATCTGAGGATCAATATTTTATTCAGCTGATCTTGGTATGATCCAAAATTCAGTTCAAACTTTTAGTGAGAGGTCTGCCTGAGCAGAACAGTTTTGATTGGCGCTGAACTGTGTGAAATCTGACTTGGTGACATAATAATAAAATTGTTCCTCCATCATCTTTGTGAACACCTGAAATCGCTGACTCTTTATGCAGAGGCCAGCTTCAGTCTTTGGTGACCTATAACAGACACGACCCAATAACCAAGCAGGGAAAGTTTTATCCAATTAAAAATCCCCTGAGTCATCCAGTCTCTTTAAAATGAAGAATCTAAATAATAGATTGCATGAAGATAGATAACATTCTCAGCATCCACTTTGTTCCAGTCTTCAACACAAAAGGGAGAAGAGAAAGAAGATGGGAGTCAGCTAAGTGAGACAGATGGGAGTGAGAGTCTGGGAATATGAGGAAATAGACTTAATAAGCAGCAAGTAAAAGAATGCTTCAATAATTTAAAGTATCTATAAATCAGTGAGGACCCAGTGACATTTAACCAACAGTTCATGAGGAAGAGCAACAAGAAGTGTTATGATCTGTCAGCTGTACTGGAGGATGGATAGAGTAGAAGTGAACTATCAAGGAAGAGTGAAGTAAAGAGCAAGTATGCTCTAAGAATTTTTTTAAGTGAAGGAAGCAGAAGGCTCCCCAACTATAAACCATTTGCTTCACACTAAGAAATAATGTATTTTGCATAAGTATGAAACTTCAATTGCTACACCAATTAGAGAAACTATCTCTAAGCATCTCTTAGTACAGGCAAAAGTTTTCTTATGTATACCCTTAAGCTTTTGTTGTAATTGTTGGAGTCTTTTTCCTGGAGGAGTGACAAATATGCTGATGTAATTTTTTAGTGTCACTTCTGTGTGCACCAGTTGTAACTGTTTGGTTTTAATCTGCCTCAGCTTTCCTGCTAGAATGTATATGTCTGCAAACAGGTACATAATTTCCCCCTTCTCACTAGGAAAATCTTTAGACAAGTTTTTATTTGGTTTGTTGAATGATGATTAAGAATAGTTCCCTTCTCCAGGGAAAATATCTATTGCTGAGTGAGTTTGCTTCTGTTTGAATAAACAGCCTTTGAAGAAAGTGAAATTGCAAACTGGGGAAAGAATTTCAGAAAGACAGGATGTTTGTTTATATACAGGTTACTGACTGGATATATGATAGGTGGTGGTTGTGCACAGTTCAGCTGTAAAGGACTTCATATCCAGAATTAGCTGTTCTGTCTACAAAAGAACACAGTATTTCTGATGTAGTAGAGAGTGACATATGAGTCTAAGAAACAAAATATTTGAAGTACTGAAGTAGGTGAGGTATTTGGCCAATAATTTAAGTGGATAAGGCTTTGAATGTGGTAGTGATTTCATTTTCATGACCCTAGCATATCGTGGCACAGATGAAAAGAATGGAGCAGTTGGAGTTGAATTGCTCCTTGGACACAGGAAAAAAGAACAGAGCCAAATCAGTATGGGTCTGTTGTCTCTGGAAGTCCTTCCTTTTAACTGAAAAGAGCCTCAGTGTGATACTGCAGAAGATCATTACAGCATAAGGTTACTGGACAGAGTTTTGGACCTTCATTGAAATGATTTGATGCTGTTCTAGTTATATTAAATGTTGCCTGTATTAGATTAAACTAGATAGTATTTGCAATTATTTTTCTTTAAATGTAATTGGATTTCTAGAATAGTCTTAAGTCTGTGAATTTATTCTAAAATAAGAAAGTGAAATAAGCTTGATATGTTTATATATATATAAAAATACTTATTTCATAATGAGATAAAAAATATTGTTCTGGGAATTAGATGGAAATCTGCATTGCCATTTTAGGGATTTCTCAAAGAAGAATTAAATATGAAAAATTTAATAAGGTTAAAGCTATATGTCTCTGGGTCCTACTAATTGTAATCATGATACTTATAATGTACATTAACTATATTGCTATTTTGAGTTATATGGTTATAGCAGGACTATAACTGAAAGAAGAGTGAATATACTTAATTTCCAAATGATCTGGTACACTTTAGTTCAAATGGCTTGGGATTTTAAATAGGCAAGTCTGTCTTTATAAATGTATATCTTTGAATCTGAAAGGAAGAATTTCTTTTAGCATGTAGATGTTCTGTGAAGACACAGAAGGCAAAATGGATTTAGGCTGGAGTCACACAAAGAAACAGAATGAGACATAGTGGAATTAGTCTTGTGCTCTGCTGGACTGTGAGATAGTGGTGTGCATATTCAAAATTGAAGTGACTTCCAGTGCTTTGTTGAATTTCATCTTGATATGTGCTCTGAGGTGCTGAACTACATGTAGAGGGTTGTCTGTACGAAACACTTGTCCAGTGTTTAGGACAATGGTCTCCTAACCCCTGACCGTGCCCAATAAACTTGTAGTTTCATGGTGGTGATGGGAAACAGGTAGGAATAGACTACTTGGTGTCATTTTTATGAAAACATTTTAAAGTTTATTATTTTTTCACAGTAAAAAAAAATCTTGTTTCAGATAAATGGATCAATTTTTAATGCATAAATCTTAGCTGCATTCCACTAATGAAACAAATCCTCAGTCAATTTCTTTCTTTTCTAGAAGTCCATTGCAGTTCTCATTTAAACCTTTTAGCAAATGATTCATAATTACTTCAGTTTTGGGAGTATTCATTCTTTACCTTGCCTAGAATTATTACAATGAAACCTTTGGATTTTTTATATTAAGGATAAGTTTTTTTTTTCCCCATGGATCAAGTGTATTAAATTTTAAATCATTTATTGCAGTTGTTTTTACAAATTAAGGCACAGCTTCTATGATTCAATTTGTTAGACAAGGCAAATTACTGTAGTATTAATTTATTCTTTGTATAGGATTTGCCCTAATAAATTTTTCCTATTTTGTCTTTTGATCGCAAGTGACGAATCAGAGAGGGATAAATTTTTTTATTTATTTATTCATATTTGTTATAGGACAAAAGAACCTTTAAAGCCTTCATATTTGGGATTCAACGCCAATTTAACAGGGCAGTGAACTGTAAAACAAAGTTAAAATTCCCCCTTGTGCAGTCAATATGTAATTACAAATTGAAATATGAAGACCTGCAGACCTATACCTGGCAGGTGATTCTTTTTTTAATTTAAGAAAAACAAAGAAATGAGTGTGTGTGAGGGGGAAGCCATTTTTGTAGATTGTTAGGATCCCAAATTGTACTTTTCCTCTGCTTTAACTTTTCAACATGGCTTCTGCAGATCTTCTTGCTGCCTGAGCAGTAACAGCTTAAGGTATCCACAAAAGTGGCTTTGGTGTGCTTCTTGTGTTTCCCAGTCTTTGAGTGCTCCTCTTAACGTTTCCATGACCTGGGTAGTATTCCCTCCGGCACTGAGGCATAAAGACCAAAAAGAGTACATTTATATGCATGAATTAATCTTTACTAGAAGCTTTTATCAGGACAGGGAAACACGGAGAAATGTTATTCCATAGCGAAAGGCACCTGGCATGGAACTGACAGGAAAATTATTTTGCCCAAGTGTGGGCTGCAGCTCTCCAGGTGATCTTAAAAGCATATAAAGACAGCAGCCTCACGGGGCAAGGTTAATCTCACCCATGCTTCTTTTGTCAGATTCCCCTCTATTCTTCACGTCACCTCTTGCCATAGGAACATTTTATATCCAGGGAGATAATGCTTAGAAAGTAAACTTCCAGCTGCATCTGCAATACATGTCTTGGTAGAAACATTCTCTGCTTTACATCAAAGAAGTTTTAGGACTTTTTGTTTGTTTGTTTGTTTTTGGGTTTTTTCCTTTCTTTTTTTTAATGTGATTTTAAAATCTGCAGGTCTGAGGATAAAAAATTTTATTTCACAACATTCTGCTTCTATTTCCCTATTCCTCACTGGGAGAGAGACTGCTTTAGTTCTTCTGTTTTCTTGCTTCTCTCCATGGTTGTGATTTAGGCTCACTGGAATAGGAATTTCCGTGCCGCAAACCTAATGACTGTGTCCTGTATGCACAGGACTGCAGTGCTCTCACTCTACTGAGTGACTCACCACACTTACTGCTGGCTCCGTTTTCAGAGCTAACTGGCTCTCCAGTCTGGGAGACTACAGAAAGGTGTGCCCTAGCTCAGAGTCAGGATTTTTCCACAAGGCAATGTAAAATGCATTAGTGTTGGTTCTTGGAGCTGAAGCCTCAAGTCAAGCCTGGCTAGAAAGGAGACAGGTTAAATATAGCTTTACAATTCCTTTTGTAATTTGGACACAAATAGCCAAATGCAGAAGGATTAGAGAATGCACATGTGGTCTCTTCAGCAGTGCATATACACAGAAGAGAACTGATGGCGGAATAATGATTTTGAGTATTTGTAAAAAAGAGTATACTCACTTCCAGATGGAGTAAGGACATTAGTTCATGAAGATAAAGACTGATTATTTGAACCTTGAAAGCCAGCTTGGATTTGGCTTTGAATCTCCTCTGGCAAGTGCCCTTCAACAACTCTAGTATATTTCTGTTCTCTCAAGTCTTTCATTTTTAAGAATTATTCTTCCACATGGGTATACTTCACCCATCATGTTAATTATTTATTGCTCTTTAAGAACCAGGAGTAGGCTTGAAACTAGTTTCTCTACAAAGAACTGCAAAGGGAAGGACCTGAATAGTCCTCTGCAGCTCACAGTTTGAGACCAGCTTAGTGAATATTTGATTTACTGAGGGAAATAGAAGTGCTCTCTTAGATGTTTTAATTGGAGTCAGTATAGGTAGTCATTTCTGCATTTAAGGTTGCCCAGCAGATAAGCTATATTTATAGAAATTTTTAATTCTTTTAACAGTAATGGCAGGTGTAGTGATTTGTTGCTTTTTCTGAATTTGGGAGAAATGAGCTTCCAAGAGGGATACCAACTCATGTTTTTTCATACATTTTCAGGGATATCTTTCTTTCAGATACTCTCAGTCAGGTTGTCACAGTGGTCATTGACACTGAGCAAGATACTCACAAGACCTTGCATTCCCTAGTGACAGTAGTTCCTTCTCAGCGAGCAAAGTGGCAGGGCTAAAAGAATAGAGGTTTCTGTGTCAACTGTAACTTTGGTTCCCAGATCTTTAAGTACAATAGAAACTCATAAATAAAATTTAAGAAGCACACAAGGGCTTTGAACCCCTGCAAGATTTCTTGTTCGGGTAGAATACTGAACTTACAAATGCATATGAACAATTCAGAGATCCCGGTGTCTCAGAATGAGATGCTGTACATGGCACTTGAATGTACTCGAAATCTCTGAAATGGCATTTGCTGTGGCACTGAGGCCATTGTAATGATAAGAAGTCCAGTGCACCATGGAACATCATTATATATGATTAGGGTATAGCATAGAATCATCTGAATGACTGTGACTGGAAGGGACTTCTCGAGGTCACCTGGTCCAACCTTCCTGCTCAAGCAGGGCCACCTAGAGCTGATTTCCCGGGACTATGTCCAGATGTTTTTTGAGTATCACCAAGGAGGAACACTTCATAATCTCTCTGGCCAACCCTTGCCAATGCTTAGTCACCCTCACAGTAAAAAATTGTTACCTGATGTTCAGATAAGACCTCCTGTGTTTCAGGCTATGCTCATTGCCTCCGGTCCTGTCAGTGGACACCACTGAAAAGAGCCTGGGTCAGTCCTCTTTGCAGTCTCCTTTTGAGTATTTGTACACATTGATGAGATTCCCCAGAGCCTTCTTTTCTGCAGGCTGAACTATGCCAGCTCTCTCTCAGCCTTTCCTTGCAGGAGATTTGCTCCAGTCCCTTTCTCATCTTTGTGGCCCTTTGCTGGATCCTCTCTAGTATCATAAAATCTAAGAAAATATGGGGTTAGAAGGGATCATAAAGTCCAACTCCCAATAGCTCTATCTCTCTCTTTTGCTGGGGGGCCCAGAACTGGACACAGTACTCCAGGTAAGGCCTCAGCAGTGCTGAGTGGATGGGAAGGATCCCCCTCTTCTGCTTGATGGCAGCACTACTTCTAATGAAGCCCAGGTTACTGTTGGCCTTCTCAGCCACAGGGGCACATCACTGGTTTCTGTTCAACTCGGTGTTCATCAGGAACCTCAGGTCATTTTCTGCCAAGTTCCTTTGCAGCTGAGTGGCACTCAGCATGTGCTGGTGCTGGGGTTGTCCCTCCCCAGGTGCAGGACTTTTCCTTGCTGAATTTCACAAAGTATCTGTCATCCCATTTCCCCAGCCTGTCAAGGTCAGTCATTCCAGTTTTGTATCATCTGCAAACATTCTGAGGGTACCATCTACCTTATCATCCAGATCATTAAGGAAGATGTTTAACAGAGCGAGACCCAGTATTGACCTCTGGGGTACGCTAGTTAATGGCCTCCAACTAGAATTCATGCCACCTTGGGCCCAGCCATTCAGCCAGTTTTCAGTCTACCTCACTTAGAATGGGCTCATCCAGCCCATATTTCATCAGCTGCTGTGTGAGGATGTAATGGGAGACAGTGGCAGAAGCCTCATTGAAACTGAGGTGGAACATGTGCACTTCTCTTCCTTTATCCACCAAGCCAGTCATTGAAGATTATTGGGTTGGTCAAACATGACTGGGTGTCCTTGCCTAGACAACTGTGCTTAGAGCAGTCAGAATTATAAAGCAGCATGTATGAGAATAGACTTATGGGACTGTGGCAATAGGCTGAGACAAAATGTGACCTGGAGTCTCCTGTTTCTTAATAAAGTTAAGTGAAATGAGTGCCATTTCCCCCCTATTAATAGTATTTTTTTCTTTTTTTTCTTGGTGTTATTACCACTTAGATCAAGGTAGCCCTTTCTTGAAATAAAAAAAAAAAGATTGAGTGGAGAAAATACCTTTCTTATCTCTATCTTAAACATCCTCTTATGTTGTAAGATATCACAACATTTTTGGCTAGTTTATAATAGAGGGATTAAACATCTGTTTTCTTAAACTATTGTAGCTTTTGGGCCATGAGAGCTTTAAGAGCAAGGTCATTCAGTTGTTCTTGTTGGGGGTATTCTGCTTTGCGTAAACAGTCAACTAATTGCCAGCCTGAAGAGATAATACTGCTGCAGCTGGTGATAAGGGCAGTTGAGATACTTGGATACTCATCCCAGTTCATTTGAATATTGAAGGATTTTATACAAAGTAGACAAGACTCAACAAGAGAGAGAAGTTCCTTAAATATTCATTTACCATCAGGGTAAGGTTTAGGGCTTGGATCCCTCTGGTGGATGTCCTAACAGCCAGGCTGCAGAATTCTCTTTTGTTTTCTCTATTGCTCCCTGAGTAGTCAAGTGTTTCTTACAAAACAGAACAATTTTGGAGGCAGACTGTGAGAGAGCTTTTCTTCAGTGCACCAACACAGACCTAAGTTCAGACTTCTGTCACAGATCAAGGAGAAAAAGGAGCTAGTATGTTGGCCTCCTTCATGCCAGGTGAATGTTCAGATCATTAGGTTTCTGTGTGTGAAATGTGACATCTCTTTCTCAGGTGCTTTGTGTGGGATTATATGTGATTTGACAGTACTCTACAGTCAAATAGTATCAGAAGTCTATAAATGTCTAGGTTGTGCATATCATAGGGCTGAGGAATTACTAAGTCCAAGGTATTATTCAACCGCAAAAGCACTGATAATATCGGGAATTTAAAAGGGAAAGAAAGTAGCTTTTCAGAAGTCAGTTTTCCTAAATGATGGCTTTTAGCAACCAAAGTGGGTTTGGGGGCTTTATGCCCTGCTTGGAAATTTGTCCCTAACATATCAGGTCTCTTAATGGAAGACATTCTTAAAGAAAAGTGTCAGAACACTTTCATCTTTCGAGAAAAAAAATAATGTAAGGAAATAAAGAGGGTACTTTTTTTCCTGTTAGTGACATTTTTGTCATATTTCTAGGATAAATTTTTTGTCATGATTGCTCATTGAAAACAGGATCTAGGACAGAGAGCTAGCTAATAACAATGATTTCTGAAACAGTGATAAAAATGGAACTATCTGGATAGGGATGTTTTTAAAAGAGTGGTGACACTGACTAGAAAATGAAATGTCAAATTGACCCAGGTGTTTTATCTTCATTAAACAGAGCTTCTTAAGATCACTTTAGTCAAGATATCATTGATTACAAGAATCCTTATTAAAATTTGTTAAAAGCTTACACTTTGCAGACAATCTTGTTGAAGGTTACTGACACAAAAGCACAAATCCTTCTCACTCTCAGCAAACAAATTTCCACAAAGATCTTACGAATCAAAAAAAAAAAAAAAAAAGGAAGGAAAAAGTAAAGAAAATACCAGCATATTACATGGTATGCTGTGCATAACTATTCTTTGGCAGAGGGGCAAAAATCAGCAACTTTAAGTCATTCATATAGCAAACTCCTACATATATAATTACACTTTCTCTCCCTACATGTGCTTTTGGGTCATTTATTTTGATTTATATTTTCTTTAGTTAGATTGCAAACTATGTGGATCAGGGACTATGTCTCATATGTGTCTATGAATTTGACTGTTATGTAAATTGACTTCTGATAACCTTCTATGATGATATGACAGGATGGGTTGATGAGGGGAAAGCGATGGATGTTGTCTACCTCAGCTTCAGTAAGGCTTTTGACATTGTTTCCCATAACATCCTTGTGGGTAAGCTCAGGAAATGTGGGTTAGTTGAATGGACAGTGAGGTGAATCAAGAACCAGCAAAATGACAGAGCTCACAGGGTCACGATCAGTGGAGTAGAATTCCATTGGAGGCCTGTAGTTAACGGCATTCCCCAGGGATTGATACTGGGCCCGGTCTTATTAAATTTGTTTGTCAATGACCTGAGCAAAGGGACAGAATGTACCCTCAGAAAGTTTGCTGATGATACCAAATGGTAGAAGTGGCTGATACACCTGAAGGCTGTGCTGCCGTTTAGCAGGACCTTGATAGGCTGGAGAGTTGGGTGGAGAGAAACCTTATGAGGTTGAATAAGGGCAAGTGTACGGTTCTGCATTTGGGGAGGAATAACCAGTATAGGCTGAGGGTTGACCTATTAGAGATCAGCTCTGCTGAGAAGAAACTGGTTCTCTTGATGGAGGACAAGTTGACCATGAACCAACACTGTGCCCTCATGGCCAGGAGGGCCAAAAGTACCTTATGGTACATCAGGAACAGTGTGGCCAGCAGGTTGAAGGAGGTGATCTTCCCCCTCTAGTCAACCCTAGTGAGGCCACATCTGGTGTACTGTGTCCAGTTCTGGGCTCCTCAGTATGCAAAAGAAGAGGCGTTACTGGAAAGGATCCAGCAGAGGGACACAAAGATGATGAGGGGTTGGAGCATCTCTCTTATGACGAGAGACTGTGGAACCTCGGCCTGTTTAGTCTAGAGAATAGAAAACTGAGACAGGATTTCATTAATACACATAAATATCTCAAAGGCAGGTGCCAAGATGATGGTGCCAGACTCTTTTCAGTGGTGCCCAATGACAGGACAAGGAGTAATGGTCATAAACTAAATCACAAGAAGTTCCACCTCAACGTGAGTAGAAACTCTTTTACACTGAGGTTGTCAGAGCACTGGAACATGCTGCCCAGGGAAGTTGTGGAGTCTCCCTCTCTGGAGATCTTCAAAAGCCACCTGGATATGTTCCTATGTCACCTGCTTTAGGTGATCCTGCCTTGGCAGGGGGTTGGACTTGATCTCCAGAGGTCTCCCAATCCTAAAAATTCTGTGATTCTGTGACTTGAATTATAAGGTGCATAGGTAATGTTATTCATCAAAGACAAAAATATTCAAAGCTGGTCATTGGCTTTTAGATAGTCTGCTAAGGCAAAACTTCTCATGGTATTGAAAGTTTCACATGGGTAAAAGGGAAATGAAGATTTGACAAATAAAATCATTCTTGTGTGCTCTGGAGCTACACCTATTTCCTTCTTTTGCTATTGTGCCCAGGAAGAAACGATGAAATCACTGGTAAAATTAAGTGTTCCTTATATTACTGTAGTAAATCCCACATGTACCTATGTTTGTGTTTGAGGGAAAAGAAAAAAGTTTGTCAAGCAATAGTTCTACCTTTGTGTGTCTGTTCTATTTCAGTTGTTAGAGTATTGTACAGAGAAATTTATGAAAACCGTATTTTGAAGAGGAAAAAAAGGGTGGAAAATTTCTTTAAACTTCTTCATAGAGAGCAACCCTCTCCTTGTACTCAAGAGAAGACAAACAGCTTCTCTTTGTCTAATTTGTTTTTTAAACAGAGTATACCATATATGAATGATAAAGCAATGTTCAGATTATTAAAAAAAAACCCAACAAAATCTGTGTACTGGTTTATCTTGTGAAACTTGAAAATGTGGTTGTAATTAGTCAAAATGGTAAAAGAAGGGCACATAAAAAACACATTTCTATATAGATATTACAGTGCTCTCATGTCCTCTGAAAAATTTGGATGACATGGTCCCTTAGCCCACCTATTTTTTCATGTTGCTTAGTGTCAGAGTTCTATGTTTACTGCACATTTCCTGGTTGCTCCTGTTTACTGTGCCTTGGTGGTCATTGTAAGGTGGTGCTGAACTCTTGCTCTTGGTGCCTCCTCACCCATCCTATCAGTGCAGGGACTGTGTTCACAGCCAGGACACTAACCAGGGCATCCTTGTTTCTCAAAACTTTGAGCTGAACTGGAACCTCTGAATACAGAAGAGTATGTTAGGGCACTCTGCCTGTTGATTTGAGACCCTGGAGAACTCAGAACTGCTTTAGGACCTGTGCATAACTATGCAGCACTAGTTGCACCCAGCATCTGGGTGACATTTGGTTTAAGCAGTGAAATACCAAAGAGATTTTCTACAGTGTCTGAGTTACTGCTTGCTATCTTTTGCCTATTTTTTACCATCATGTGTTACTAATCCATTGGTTCTGCTGTCATAAAGAAAAATCACAAAAGTTTTACCTATGGCACTTTGTTTACATAAAGTATTGGGAAATGGAATTGACTATTCTTTGCTTGGACATCTTGTTATTCTACATATTTCTTCATCCTTGTCAAAATATCAGCAAATAAAAATCCCATTTAACTGTTAAAGTATAAACAAATCAAACACATTACAGGCTCTCTTGTTGTGGTTCTAAAACCATTTGGGCTTGAAATTAAGATTGGCAAGACATGACTGCATTTAGTAAAGAGAAAATGAAGTATTAATTGTTCTATTTTTCAGTATCCAGTCTGCAATTTGAATATCTAATCAGTTTCTTCTGTAACCTCTAACTGATATAAGACTTTTTTTGCCTTGGAATTGTTCGCATGGAGTTCCAAACATGCCCTAGTTCTTATGTATTTAATTTTTTTTATTGGCATTGAATATTCCAGCTTGCTTTTCAGCTTTGCTGCTCTTGTCATTGACAGAGAAATAATATCAATAATCTGAAACTTCCAGTATTTTACTTCCTTTGAAGTTGTGAATAACTGATATTTTGAGAGAAGCTGCTATTCAGGGACTTTGTAAACTGAAAAGTGGTAAGACACAAATAAGCCTTTGAGTTGACTGGCCTACTTCTGAGATCTAGGGCCTGATTCTGCTCATTGTGTGAGCCATAGAAGAGATAAAATTGTTGGTGTATTCCAGTGGTAGAAACCTAGTGTTCCTTCTGATAAACTATCTTCTACCTTGCTTACAGCAATATTTGCTACTTGTCAAATTATGAATCTAACTGTAAAAGTCTATTGAGGCCCTCATAACTGCACCTTTGTTCCCCTCTCTTGCCTTGTATGCCCTTGCACGCTTTCTGGCTAAAGAGATGTCTCACATTTTTCAGTCTGAATGGAAATAAAATAACAGCAGTAAAATCAACACTGGTTTATTTCATGCCTACTTACTGACTTTCCTAGTGAAAGTTACTGGGCAAAAAGGCAAAATGCAGGCTTTCCTAGTGAAGAGATTCAGGCATCTGCACCACTGGGTACTTAAATATAAACCTGTTCTCTATAGTGATTCATTAATTAATGATCGAGCCAAGTAGACACAAGGGGGGAAAGACACAGGTAGAACTCTTGGAAATGGAATTAATATTCAAATACTACAGACATTTTTCAACAGGGCAGCCAAGTGACTCAAATGAATAATGAAGTGTGTCTTAAAATTGCATTGAAACTGATGAACCTGTGGATAAGTGCACCAGGTCAGTTTCATTTCATGGAAAGAATGCCTCTATGGGAGCAAAGGGGAAAGGAATATGCATCTTATGTATTCGTTACATGTTATTACACTTTTTCTCTATTTTCATAGCCTTATGTATACACTGTTTGTAAGACATGGTTTGATGACAATCTAGTGACAACGTGTGTTGATACACACTTTGCTCAACATGTGTGGTAACTCCAGTATAAGAAATGACAGCATGGAGCATTAATGGAGAGAAGGTATGTTCTCGATGTTAAAGCCCCAGCAAAGGAGTCTTGAGAGATCTGGTTTCACCTCTCAAAGCTGTTGAGTGCTCTGTGTGATGCTGAGCAAATTGCTCAAGCATGGGGTTTCCCTACAGCATCTGGAGTTGTTTAAACTCTTGGGTGTTTTTGAAAATGACTTTCCATAAACTGTCATCAGTATTTTTGTGTTCACCACAGTTTCCACTTACGTTTTTAAATTTCAGCTTTATCATGACAGAGATGGATGTCTCCTGGTTGCATTGTAGAGCACCTGTGAACAAAAGCTCTTCATATGAGTTTCTAGGCACTCTGTCATGGCAAAGGTGTATTTCCTCATCCTGGAAGACCCAGTTCTTAAAGAATGATAACTTGAACTTAAACTGTGCTGTGACTTCTTACATTAGAAAAGCAAGTCCTGTGCTTATACTACTAATTTAGACTTAATAGTTCTTGTTACATTCTTTTTTGAATCCGTGTTGAGGATTGGGTTGAGGCTTGGGCCTCATACGAGAACACAGTATGTTTCATGGAATGGATTTGTGGAGCTGTAAAGTTTTCCAATCTTGTACTGAGCTAGCTCAATGTTTTATATGCATCTCTTGGTGAAACTGATACCTGAAACCCACAGGAAACACTTCTGAGACTTGAATCTATATGTAATATGAATTTAGATGTTGCTTTCTGCAAGAATACAGGTGTTCTATAAGTGGTAGAGACCACATTCTCAAGACTACTATATTACTATTATATTGTATTGTCAGACACAAAACTAGGAGACCTTTAGAGCTGAAGAAATTGATCTTCGAAGGCAAACAGAAATATTTCCATTCTTTGGGCTTGCATAAAGAGAGACTGAGAATTCTGAAAAGAGTAGAAAATAAAAAGTGTTATAAAAAGCAATGCATCTAACTTTGACTACTGGGTGCCTAGTAGAATTGAAAGCTTGATTTTGGGCTTTGCTCCTTACAGGATGCATGCAGATTGGCACCAAAGATTAGAATTACTATAAACACCCTTATGGCTCTAGATGGTTTGAGTACACTTCAATTGCACCCAGCAATGGGCTACTGCAGGAGAGTTTATCTGGTCTACAGTGGTCAAGAGAAGGTGCTTCTTTTATACATGTTAATATATATGTTAATGTACAGGTCTGTGCACCTGTGTGAGCGTGCATCCTACAGGTTTTTTTAAAATTATATAGAAGTGGATTGGGATAATGGAAATCTAGGAATGACCATCCTGCTCTTAAGGGTTTCCACAATGACAGGGATTATGTATTCTGATACTGGATACCCTAAAGTCTTTCTTGCCACAAAGAATGTTACGAGTTTATTTATGAAAGTCAGAAATAGACAACATCAGACACATGCCAGAAAGGAAATACACACCTTGTTTCAAAAGTAAAAGGTCTTTCTATTCTGTTACTCTCTGATAAGCATGTTTTTGGTACTTAGGATGCACTTATGGAAGAGGCATTTTTATTTGGAGAGGTATATTGTCTTGAATCATACCAAGAACATAATTGGGTTTCATACAGACTTTAGTCTTCATTCAGAATTCCAGAAAGAGGTAATTTCTGTTGGCTGTTTTACCTTGGCCTTTGACAAATCCTTATGACTCACTCCCAGTTTTGAGTAGGCTTTTAGCAAATTGTTGTCCACCTTGAAAGACGGATCTCTCACCTCCCCAGGAAGTCATTCACAGATTGTGATGTCTTGATGTTTAATGGCTTATACAGAGATATGTATGCGTATGCAAGTACTCGTAAATGTTGACACAAAGCTTTTGCCTGAGGTCAGATATGCTGTATATTATAGTACATTGTGTCGAAAAAGCCAACAGAACACTTAACACAAATTATTTTAAATAGTATGTCAGTAAAAATAAGTCTGTGTAATAAATCAGTAAGTTGTGTGATATTATATGTATATATGCATATGTGTTAGAAAGATATTCTTTACTGTGAGGGTGGTGCGACACTGAAATAGGCTGACTAGTGAAGTTGTGGATGCCCCACTCCCTGGAAGTGTTCCAGGTCAGGTTGGAAGAGGCTTTGATCACCCTGGTCTACTGGAAGGTGTCTCTGTCCATGGCAGGTGGATTAGAACTGGATGTTCCTTCCAATCCAAACCATTTTATTATTCTATAACATCATCTTGCCACTCTTTACAGCTCTTTCTCTTAAATCTACCTGTAAGGAAATACATGTTTTTGTATGGAAGCATGATATGATTGTCACCGAAGCATGACCTGAATTGTTTGGGGCAAAGTTTCCATGTGAACTTCACTCTGTGAAGCTGACTTCATGTGATGTGATGATTCTGGTTAAAAGGCTGCTTTGTGTGCCTACTGCTGATACCCGCATTTACTCTGTCACTTGACAAAACCATCCATAGAGCCTGGTTTTCTCCAAGAAACTGCTCTGGTTAATAATAAACTATCCTTAAAGACCAAGGTCTATAGAAGGCTTAGCTGTTGAATTTTAAGACTATATGTAATAAACCAGTACTGCCTCTAGACATCTTGTAGTATGCATGCTGGCATTAGAAGATTTAAAGTTTTGTATAGGAATTAACACGGATTTACTTTAGACTCTAATTGTAGGAATTGAATGTCTGCATTTCTGAGAGAATGGTCTACAGTTTTTTTTCAGGTTACTCCCTGAACCTCATCCCACTCTCTTAGTTAAATGTAATTTTTTATATACATGGAATGCTAAGGACAATTCATAATGGCTGTCTCTATGACTTCATTTTATGTAGTCTACATAATTCAAATAGACATATCTGTTCTCAGAATCCTAAAGTTGTGTTTTTGATGCCATGATCAAGTAGCAGAGGAATGATGATGTTGGCAAAAGACTGACATTATGTTTCTCCCAATCAAATACTGAGAGTAAAGGCTGGACTATGAGACAAAGAAGTAAAGTTTTTAAACATGCACTTGTATATAGGACTATCAGATCTTTAATGTCAGAAGTCAAGACATAAGAGGATAATAGAATTTCAAATTTGATTGGTTTGGCTGGATTGATTTAGTATTCAGGCTTACCTACCCATTCTTGTTGAATTGTCTTTATTTTCTGAATAGAGTAGGATATCACATAACTTTTCTTATGTTCTCCCTCTTTTAATCCATGGCATGAAAAAGTAAGAGAAAAAAATTAGTCTTGCAATATCTTGCTGACTTATTCTGAAATTTTATGAAGAAATGGAACGCCAGTGATAATGATTATCTTCACATCCTCTTGCCTCTTCTCCCAGTAGAGTAAAATAAAAAATCATGTATTTGAAGTCAAATATTCTCATGAAAAAGTTAAATTAACTAAAACATGTCTATTTTTGCTCTTTGGGGAAAAAAGCTAAGATGACTTTTCAGCAAATTATGTCTCTCGAGAGCTGGTTCTCTTACCAATCTTTTTGTCCATTTAATATAAGATAAAGAAAAAAAAAAAGATAAGACAACTTTCCATACCCTATGTAAATTTAATGTAAGAGAAGGGTTATGATTATTTACAATAATGGAATAATTTCAGCTACTGACTTGTGAATGTCAGTGCAGTTACCCACCTTTGCCCTACCATGTGCATGTGAGTATCAGAGTTTTTTGAATGTGTGGTGACTCCAGAAACAGCTGGATGCGGCACTGAGTGTTATGGTTTAGTTGACAGTAGTGGTGGTTGGTCAAAAGTTGGACTCAGTGATCGTGGTGGCCTTTTCCCACCTAAATGATTCCATGTTTCAAGAATGGCTGGATAAGATGAACATACAATGTAGTTTCATTTGCCACAATAGTGGCTTTAACATGTGGAAGGAAAGGACTTCTGAGTTAGATAATCTGCTGTGGGGTTGCTCCCAAGCAGATGCAGCTGGGAGCCTTATTTGATCTTCTCACAAGAGATAGAACTTTTAAAGTTGCCCAAAAAACTCTGATTATAAAGAAATATGTTAAATCAGTTCACCAGATAGTGAAGGAGATTGTATTTCCTCTCCCTTTCCCCACCCCTGTATCTTTTGTGGGTATTTGGGAACTGTGAAGATTAAAGGGTTTCTTCACTGCTTTAAACAACTCTGTTTTAGTAAGAAGCTGTAAGTAAAATAGATACAGATCTGTTAGTTTAATTGCAAAAGTCTGAGGGAAACTATGATGCAGCAATTTTGCCAGACTTTTTCTACTTTATGTTCTTGCATCTATCATAATTTATAAACTATTTTAAGAAAGATCAGAAATCTTCTTTCATTTTATAACTTACAGTGCATTATTTAGCAGGTGTCCTGATGGCCAGATCTCTGTCATGTCTTCCCATGCACAGCATAAAGGATCTTTGTTCTTGTAATAACTTTTGTGAGTTAGGAATGTAGGCATATTCCTCGCACACCTGTATGTCACTGAATCTGTACATTTCTTACTCTCTGGAAGTGCTCTTGACTCTCACAGTATTTTCTGGTCTACTTTAGCATATTGAGGAAACATCTGCCTTTTCTGGAGTCAAATGAAAAATATCATCTCAGTTGCCCTGCTCTTTGAGGATAAATTTTAAAGATTTCATTAAACAGCTCTGAAGTAGAAAGGGAAGAAGGAATTTCTCAAAAATCAGTAGGTTTGTGAAATGCAAGGCAATTTAACAAAAGAGTGAACAATAAGTTAGGATAATGAAAGTAATAAAATCTCATTGAACCATACTGTGACTACTTGCACCTTTAAAGAGAAACTTTATTAGAAGTCCTTGACATTCTGTTGTGGTCTGTAGTATTAATAAAAAATACTTGCCTGATTCTATTTCTAATTTGCAAAGATTAGTCTCTAGGACATGCAAAAAAAAGTGTAAACTTGGGCAGTATAATTTTACATTAGGAGCAGAGAGAAATGTGTTGAAGAAGTAAGATGTTGTATTGGAGAGTGCTTTTTCTGCAACTTTCTAATCATTTAAGAAAGGAATAACATATTTCTCTAAACCTACTGTTAAGTAGGTTAATAAATACAGTAATCAGTTATCAGAGCAAGGTGAGATTGACTTTCCTTTTTCCCCAAGAGAACTGTGCTGTGATCCATGATTCTTGTATAACCCCTGTTTATGTTTCACTGCCTCCAGGCATTAAAGAAGGGCTTAATAGAGTTTGTGGTAGGTGGAAGAATGACTAATTACATGAGCTTCTGACCTGTGTTCTACTCTGGAAAGATTTAGTGTCTACTGACATGGGTGAATCCACCCCTGTGTTTTGACTGTTGATCATCCTTTGGCAGCCACTGGCTGATGCAAGCACTACTGTAATTGTAAAAATTATGAAATTGTGTGTGCTGAAACTACACGTCACTGAAGAACTGATCTAAATGCAGATCTTTCAAAGAGCCTTGGGATGCAAGTTGGTCCTTCATTTGGACTCCAAGGGTCTATACACTAATATTTCCCATATCAATCTTCTGCATTTGTCGTCCAACCATTGGCCATGCCAGGTTGCTGTTGTAGGGTTGCCCGTGACTAGCAGATTGTGTGAACCAATGTATTACAGGTATTTTAGAAAGTTCCATTCAGTTTAGAAAGAGGCATTCCACTGTTTCAATGGAAAAAATGTTCAAGGGGATGCATAATTTTACTCCTATATATGTCTCCTTGACTTCTGACTTTTTTTCTGTCAATAAAGTGGATATTTGAAATGAGGAAAACTTCATTGCATGTAAGACATATCTACTTTGGATGGAAATATGCTGTCTCTCTTACAGTATATGAAGAATTGTCTTTGACATTGTTTTCAATAAGGGATTGCTACAATTCTTCAAGTAATTACTGAACAAACTGTACATGCTTCCAGAACAGTACTAGACTCTTCAAAAAGAAAGATGGGGCAAAAGTTTTGCAAATCCTCTTTTAATGAACTCTGAGACAAATGAAGCAATGTTTGTCCCACTGTCAGCCTTGAAGGACCATTCCACAGAACAAATGGATCATCAGCACCATGTGTAATAATTTATTTTTTTTTTTAATGTAAGTATTTTCACATATTTTGGATAGCACTTGCATGATACATCCTGAGCATATTCCTTCTGTCAGTGTTTGTATTCTATATTCTAGAGATCAGGGCCACCTGGAGAGAGCCAGACAGGTTGGAAGAATGGGTTATCAGGACCTTATGAAATTCATTTGGTCTTGTATCTGGGAGGAAATAATCCCTTACATCAATAAAGGCTAAAGACTGCCTAGAGGAGGAGCAGCTGAAAAGGACCAGCCTGTCTCTCACTGAGTACACAGCTTGGGAGGCAATGAGAGACAGCGCATCATGGGAGGACAAGAAACAAGGGAGACTCTGAGCAGAAAGAAAAGCTTTTTCAATATGAGGAGAGTGAAACACTGAAAAAAGTTGCTCTGAGATACTGTATTCTCTCCATCCCTGGAGATTTTCAAGGCCAAACTATATAAAGCCTCGACTAACTTGGTCTAATCTTGTGGCTGACCCTGCTATGAGCAGGAAGTCAGACTTGAGAGTTCAGTAGTCTCTTCCAAGACGAGTTATCCTATGATACTAGTTTAAATATCAGTAAGTACCTGAATTCATTATTTTCTCTTTTGTCATTAACTTTCTTGTTCTAGTAGACAAAATATATTGCAAGAAACAATATTGTCACTGGTATGTTGAGTGTCTAGCAGTTACTCAAGATAGGCAGTGACCAGCGCTGAGATCTTTGGATAGCTTTGCAAAGCTTTGTGTATCCTTACCTTGCAAGAAGAATAAAATAAGTTGTTAAAATTCTGTAACTTTCACTACTATTTCAAGAACATAGATGTGTTTTGGTTTTCTTGAAGACATGTAGCTGAAGAGTCGTTGACTGTTTTATAAAAATCTGTACAAGACTTTAGGGATGTGGTTCACACTGTGACAAATAGAAGTTAGAAAGCATAACTTGCAAGTAATAATTTAAAATTAATAGAATAAAATGGAAGACTGGTCTCTTCTGTAATCCAATATTTATGCACAGATTTCAAATAAGGAGATTTTTTTTCTGCTCTGGCCATTTATACGGTTTTTACTCTTTTCAACACTTCTCCTTTGTTCTCACATGCTTTCATTTCATATTTTGGTACAGAGTTCAGAAGAAAGGAATGGCCTCAGGTTTTGATGTAAATATGGGACAAAAAAATTTTTTTATCAGGAGTCCAAAGTTGGTGGCTTCTCATGGGCAGAATACATGAATTAGCTTAAGAAAAAACTTTTTGCTTTAATTGCTTCAGTTCAAAAAAGTTGCAGAAGTATGAATGGACAAGTTTATTTTAACATTATACAGAAAGTTATAAGAGAATTTTGTAATAAAAAATCATATTTCAAAATCACAGAATCACGGAACAGTTTGCAGTTGGCAGGGACCTTAAGGATCATCTATTTCCTACTCCCCTGCCATGAGCAACCTGGTCTTGAACACTTCTAAGGGTGGGGCATCCACTTCTCTGACCAGCACGTGTCTCACCTCCCTCACAGTAAAGGATTTATTCCTCATATCTAAACTAAACCTTTCCTCTTTCAGTTTAGAGCCATTAGCCCTTGTCCTATCAGTTCTAGAATTGTCTGTGACTTAGTCCAGAAAATAATATTGCTCTACTGAAGTTTTGTCCTCCTCAGAGTTTTGTCCCATTGCTTGAGACTCATATGAATGGGATTCCATTGTGAAGAGTCAGAAATGGCTATCAAGTGTCCTTTAGAAATGATTTCTGCTGATGAAATAGTCATTGGAACAACATCTGAATCTCATACAAACTGTTTTTTAAAGATTGTCTGGACTCACTTTAACTGTGTAAGACTTTCCATTAAAAAAAAAAAAGTTCACTGTGCTACTATATGATTCATCTTTAATAGATTTACATCTGTCCACTTCCAGATTTAACAGATTTTACTTTCAAGGAATGTTCTTCTAATAAAGCTGAAATATTAATGAAGTTATCCTTTTAGTTCTTTTTCCTTGTTGCACCTGTTCTTTAAGTTACATATCTGTTCTTTATTACATCTCTGGAGTTTTTTTGAGTTTTTTTTGTTCATATATGTATGTACACTAAGAGTTTTGCCTATCTGAATCAGTAGTAATTTTTTATTTACTTTTCTGATTTTTGAAGCAGGCTTTTATGTTCAAGAGTCTTTCATTACAAGCCAGACCTTCAAGCTCTGAAAATTGTTTCCTTTTAGCATACTAAATATACTTAGTGACAGGGAATCTTATGATGAAGCAGCTTCAAGGGATTTGGTTTGCGGATCTCAGAGGAAGGACAGAGATTGTGACTGCTTAGATGAATTATTATGTTATTTCCAAAGTAATTTACATATATTTCATTATTTTCACAATACAAGAAAAAAACTATTGTAAAAAGCTTAGTTTATTTAAGGAATGCTCTATTAATCTCCTATAGACATGTGTTGGTTGAAATACTTGATTTGTTTTGATTCCTAGTGAAATAATTCTATTTGAATGAAATACTTATATTGTTCCTCTTGAATTACATTCCCTGTTTTAATGAAAGGGTGGTCTAAGAGTGCTGAAGGCCTGGAAGGCTCTGCATCACTGAGTTTAGTCCTCTGCTACAGAAGGAGACACAAAAAGTATCCAGCTAGAATGGATTTATGGCACTTCTATTTCATAAGGCAGAAGACCATCCAATAAACTTTTGACTCTGTCTATCACCCTGCCCCAAGCCACAAGTATTTTATGTGTCAGGAAGAAACCAGGGAATCATCACAGAAAGTATTTTGGTTCCCTGGAAGCTATTTCTTTATAGAAAAACCCAGAGGACCTAAGGAAGCAGGCTATGTGTTATTTTACAGTATTTAATAATGTCACATATGTGAAATATTTCTGCTGGATGCTGTGTGATGTTATTTTAAATCACACCTGAGTTAAAAAAAACTCTCAACTGTGTTTCCAAAAATTTAAAGTCAGTGGGCATACCAGAAAGCCTTATGTCCTGCACTGCCCATTCACACACTGGTCGAAAATGAAAAACTTTGCAGATCAGGAGCAGTCCAGAGATAAAATAGGCATTAAAAGAAGTAAAAATCCCTTTTTGGTCCTCCTGTGATATTAGAGGAAGCTTGAGATATGGGATGAATTCAATTAGTGATTGAATAGTCTGTTTTCCTGTTTACACAGTATCACAACCCCAAAAATGTCTACCATAGACTTGACTTTCATTTCTTGAGCACCTTCTTTACTCTCAGTTCAATGTTGGAAACATTCAGAACCTCACTTCTCCTAGGAAGAGAGTAGACTGGGGTTTACCTCTTGTTAACAGCAAGTGACTGCTAATCATATTACAGGGTTTATTTAGGAAGGACTTAGCATGATAGCTGAATTGTTGAAAACTACTTCCTGTCAATAATTTGAACCCACACTTTCCCACAATATGAGGTTTTTGTTAATGCTTCTGACATTTCAGTATTAGTTCTAGCCTGCATCCCACATTTTTCCTTTCCATTTCTTTTGAGTTTCCCATACTTTGTGTCCCTTTTTCTACTCCTCTTTTATTTTAATTGGGCCTCAGCTGTTCCTTCATGCTGTCAGTTCTTAAATGAACACCCACCTTTGTTTGATGCTACTCTTTATAGATGTTTTCAGCCTTATCACCTGTGCCTGACTGAACAATAACTAATTTCTCTTCCCATGCATGGTCTCTTTTAGTTGTTCTTTCTGGGATCTTCAGGCATATTACAGAAGGGAAAATTACACCTTGGCTCTCTCTTTCATATTTAATAATACCTTTCAAAAAGTGATTCTTAGAGTGAATGTAACACTTCAACTGCATTAGTCTGAAAGAAATAGCACTGACTAAAAAATAGTACTCCGACTTAAAGACCTCTGAGTCTTTATCAAGTAAATCTTCCATTGATATCAAAGTAAAAAATATTTTTAAGAAATGAAGGGTCTGTATATTCCCATTCTTGTTATTGTTAAAATAGGATAGTATTTTTTGCAGGTTACTAATTCATTGTAAATCCACACATTCATCGTCATTGAAGACACTGTGGTTTGTATCAGCTTGTTACACTTAATTTAATTCAGATAGTCCATTTCTTCTCTTTACTTCAGAGACATAAGTAACCTGTATAGCTCTGCTCTTTAGCTAAACATTTTTTGAAATTCAGGTTTTGGAAGTATCAGCATTTGGCTTTAGAGCTGTAAAAAACCTCTGAATCAAAGAGCGGAGAAAAACCCTCAACAAACCAAGCATGTGGTATCCTTGGTAGTAATCTTGAAAAAAAGTCAGACTGTGAGTAACAAAAGAGACAGAAATAAACTTTTTTCTCCTTGAGAGTTTGGTCCTGTGGGTCAAACTGGAAAGTGTTAATGGTGCATTTTTTTAAGGCTGCATTACCACCATCTCTTTCTTATCTTTGCTGTGTCAAGGCTGTGGATTGGTGTGTCAAGTGGCTGTCAGATTAGCCACTTTCATAAGCAGTAAAACAGATACAGACAATTAAAATATTTGTGTAAATATAATATGAAGAATAATGACATGTTTCTTTCAGACAATGTGAATGGTGAGCTACATCAACAGTTTAAATACAGGTGCTGGAATAATATAAATAAATCAATCAATAAATATAACAAAAAGGGTGTAGGAAATTTCTGTAAAGGAAATTTGTTTTTCTGTAGTGCTGTCTATAGAAATGCAAATTCATACCAAAATTCTAACTAAAAGATTAGGGCAAAGCACTCAAAAACATTAGGAAAAGAAATTGGGTTTAGGTACCTAAATTCACGTCTGATAGAGCTCAGCAATTCTGAGCCAGGAATTATTTTACCACAGTGGAGGTTTTTCGCTTTGCTCCTGTAATTCTGAAGAAAGGTTTCTAAGTCTTCATTAAGAGTACTGAGGGAAAGGGGTGCCAGAAGACGTGGTTGCATAACTTGTTGCCTTTGGCAGAGGCCAGCCCAGCAGGCTCCTTCCCCAGTGACTGTTTCCAGCAGATCTCCATGCAGAGTTGCATGGCTTCTGCTGGAGTTACAGCATTGCTGGGGCATCAAAGAGGCCCTGGAGGTGGGAGCTTCATCAATTAACCATGCCAGCCAAAAGAACCCCACTCCTATGTAGAATTACTGCCTCCACCTGGGAGTTGTGAAAAAGGAGTCTATGGTGAACTGCTTCAGTTATTAGCCTGGAAATGCTATTAACAGTAGTATTAAATCCCACCATGTTCCAAGTCTTTAGTGCTTGTGTTGATCTGAGGGTAGAGAGACCTCTCACTCAGATTGGGTGTCTTGTGTGAGGGCTCTGGAGGTGAGTGTATATGCCAGGTCTGAGTCAAGCACATGATCATGTTACCTTAGATACCAAGGAGAGCTTTTCAATCAAGCAGATGCTGAAAATTTAGGAGACACTGGTGATCTCGTTGGAAATTTGAGTTAGTTTCTGATTAAAGACAGAAAGTGTTTGTAGATGCTGTATATACTGTGGTAGCCTGGCTATTTAGGAAAGTGCTGGTGGTGGGCTGCTCTTTCCTTCAAACATGCTCACAAAACCTGGGTACCTGTGACATCACTGTGTGCACTGATTAGGGAATATAGGTTAAGTTCAGCTTTTTTTGTCTAGAAATTTTTTCTTCTGGTAAGTGTTTTGGTGTGATTCATTCTTTCTGTTGCGTGTGAGAGGGTGTTCTGAAGTTCTCAGGGGCATGGTCACTTTTATAGACATCTAATGTGCCTTCCATCTGGTGGACTAGCAGACAAGATATTTCAGTTACTTCTGGAGAAGAAAAGACTGAAATAAAATAGAGAGTTGGTATTTAGCAGAGAAAGCAGATTTTTTTCAGATCTGTAGTAGAGAATAGGTCATGTAAAAAAATGCACAAACCTAAAGAAAACTCAAAAATATCTATCATATGAATCCATTTTAAGGAATAACACTTTTTCCTTTCTTCCTAAATTTGTGTTTAAGTCAATATAACAATGTTCCTACTAAGGCAATCAGGCCTATGCACAAAGATTTGTCAGCACCAAGAGGACTTCCCTGCCTTGTGGAAAGCTGAACATTTCCTTTACTGCTTTTCTGTTTTCCTGTCACTTGATATGGAATTAATCAGAAGCCCATCTCTATTAGTTTAAAAATATATTTCTTTCCATTTAATTTTATTCTTATTGTATTCGATGATTTGATGTACATTTGTTTCTGTACATAAATATGCCATTAGTCAAAAACCGGTATTTCTTCAAGTGACTTATTCTCCTCTGTAGCATCTCTGTTGATAGCTTCTCTGAATGCTTTTGTGTTTTTCAGAGAATGCTTTGTGAGCTTAAATGTCAATGATTTCCCAAAAAATCACATTATTGAACTCCATATATTCTCCCAGAACTTACTGTGGTTCCTGAGAGAAAAGAGACTGCAAAAATAACACCTATTTAATACATCTTCTTTAATAAACCTGTATTGCTTGCATTTGTATAATTTTTCTCTAATGATAAAAATAACACAAATCTTAACAAAACATGGTAATTGCTATTATGGTGAAAATTTCAAAGTAATTTTGTGTGAAAGTGTCCAGACTTTTTGTAGTCAAACTTATTCACAATTTTTTATTCTTTTTTAGATTGATCATATTGAATTTTCTTACTGACATGTTCTGATTTTCCCAATTTGCTGACATTCTGTACTCAGAATTAAAATTTTTAAAGAGGCAGTGCTTTGTCCCACCCCAAAATTTCTGAATTCCTTTTATGTAGCAAGTAAATAAGCTAAAAATCCTTTGACCTGCTCCTGGACAACTTTTCAGTACCTTTACTGTGTGTATGACTCTGGACACAGTGTGGTAACTGTGTAATAAATTTGATGATCATGAATATTTGTTTTATTCATGTGCAATGTAATCCCTAATTAATCTGTAATGGGATTTCTTCACAATTACACTGCCAAAGTGCTATGAAAATATTGTCTCTCTTCTGGATGAATTAGCTGGTAAGAAAGGAGAGCTCATTTGGCCTGTGCGTCTCTGGAGATCAAAAGTGGCAAAATGTTAAATAAATTGGGGGTTTGCTGGTTGGACTGGTAGAGCTGTGCTCCTTTGAATCATGAATTAATGAACTATATTTTTCCATAATATTATGTCAAGAAACCTCGTGTTATTTAGGTATGTAATTAAGATAAGCACTTTAAGCTCCAGAGTAATGAAGTTACCAGTCATGACCACAAATAGATGCATGCTGTAATTTAAATATACATTATGTCTCCTTAAGTAATTTGAATTTAGGTGTGTGCCTGTTCTTAGGATTTATTGAAGGCAAGCCACTACACCATAGATCTTGCAGGTAAAATTCTAATGTCTGCATGAGATGGGATGAGCATGAGTGGAACAGCAGACAAAAGAAGAATTCTGTGGGTGACTGTGGAGAGGTCAGCCTAGATTTCACTGACAGAATGAGGTCAATATAGATTTCCACCTTGTCCCAGTTTTTTTCTGCCTGTCTGTACCAGTACTGTAATTAGACATAAGTGCAGCTGAGCAAATCCTATGTACTGCCACTGTGAACAATACTAAACTTGATTCACTTCCTTCTGACTGATCTGAACACAAAACAGGTGAATTAACTTTTTTCTATTAATTTACTGCTACACTGCTGATACATTAGCTGCTTTTTTACTAACTGCTGCAGAGCTTTCACTAAGCTCTCAAGGCATTTAAGTTTTTTCTTTTTGTTTTACTTCTTTTAAAAGTTTTTTTTTCTTTCTTTCTTTTTTTCTTTCTTTCTTTTTCCTTTATCAAGTTTTTTCATGTCTTTGTTTGTTTTTCAGTTTCTTTGTGGGTTTTTTTGTGGTTTGCTTTTTTTTTTTTTTTTGCTTTTGCATAACTTCATGTAATACTTTAAGCAATTGCCCTATTCTATTTCATTGGAATGACAAAAAGGAGAAAGTAAATTAATAAAAAATGTCCACTGCAGAGCAAGTTAGTAGAATGGTAAAGAAACCATGATTTACAGTATTTGCACAACTTTCTTTTAAAAACAATTGCTCTTCATTATAATAATGCCAGGAGAACAAATTAAAAAAAAAAAAAGTTGCATTAGCAAACAATTGATGAGCATTAGTAGCTGAATGGAACCCACTGTTACGTATTATTTCAGTAAAGGTTTACAGGATCCATGAAGCCAAAGAATAAATAAATGTGACAATTTCAAGGTAATGGTCTCCTAGGGGGCATGAATATTGAACAAATGTATTAGTCTTGAGTACTTATCTAAGACTTAAAAGGAGAAGCTTTTATACCTTAATTTTTCTACTCATTCTTTCATTGAAAGATCAAAGTGTGCTATTAGATAAAAGAGAAACAGGAAGAAGTATTTCAAAATTATCATTAGTGCTATATTCTCCACTGTAACTTAACAAGAGCTCCCCTTTTCTGTTAAATCCCCCACAATTTAAATCCTTGTTTTTTCCGTTGTGAGGCATAGCTCTTTGTGTCCTTGCAGAAAGTAGCAAGTCTTTTGTAGAGATTGATAACTTCTGAAAGAGTGATCAGCATTTCCTTGGCTATATGTCAACCTACACCCTTTATTTGGCAGTTTTCCATCCAAGCTGCACCATGAGCCTCAATGCTTGTATGCACACTTGGGTGACAGGAAGGCTTTTCGCCATCTTCATCATTATTTCATGTATTTTGCAGTAGTAGGAAGACCTATCTTCACCTTCTTTGTTTCAGCAGCCAGACAGGTTTGATAATGGTTTCAACACAATATTGCTTTCTTGGATCCTTGCGTCACAAAAATGTCAGGTAACTGATGGGCACACAGATGGTCTGAAAGCACTTCCAGAGTCTGTGTAAAGAAATATACATAGGAGAACCTTGGGAATTTCAGGGTGTTCATCAAACCCAACAATTTACATATGTACAGAAACAGCCACTGATGTTAATTTTCTTGTTGTGTCCCTTTATTCCTGGTTTCCTGTCTGTATTTATCTGTTGGCTCTTGTCTCACATTTAGATTGTAAAAGTTTTAGGAACAAAACTGCTTCAATTGTGTGTTGCTGTGGGGCCTGGTACAAAGGGGTGCCAGTTCTTGACTAAGTTTCTTAGAAACAAATACATGAAAATAATTGTCAGGTTCTAGTAAACCTCTAAAAATTTCATTATTGCTGCTGCTTTACCATCCCCATTTCTAAGTCCAGCATAATTTAAGATTTTTTTTTTTAAATAGGCTATATGCTGTTCTTTATCACTCTAGCAGAGTTTCATGAGAATTTGATAAAAAATGTTTTAATGAGTGTGAGTGTGATTAAAGCAAGGGTTCAGGCGGGGTGCTTTGAACATATGAGTGTTATTTGTGGCCCTACCACCCAGATTAGATGTATTGCACATCTGTGAAATGAACATGTGCACACTTACTCGATTACTGAATAATGAGATGTTACCAGAGGAAATTCTAGGCTGATCAGCCATCTGAAAGGTATGTGTTTAACAACTGTTACGCTATAGTTTTGGGTTCTTTGTAGTGCTATAATTTTAGTTCAGGTAAAGAACTAAGTAGCTTTTTCTTCATGCAGGGTGTCAGGATCTATCCATGGCAGGCCATGACCCCACAGTGGTGGTGAGTACCAGCCTTCTCAACGCATTCATAATGGCTTTTGCAATCATTTGGCCACAAAAATGGCTGAGGTGAGCTTGTTCATTCAAATGTGCTCTCTCTGGTACACAGGTGTTCCCCTGATAACTAATACTGACCTCCAGTATGTAGGATAACAGGATGTGGAGCCTGCAACTTGTGAGCAGAGGAGGATGAGGGATGGTGTCACGGAGGGGGTAGTGAAGAATGCGTGTGCCTGAAACACACTGTGTGATCCCAATACACATTTATTGTGCAACTGGAGGTCACAGGGGAAGGCCAAAAATACAAGAAGCTATAAGGTTCTCCATCCTTTTGCTGGAAGGAGAATCAAGTGCAGTGGGCTGGAAGATGGAGACAGATCACAGTGCCACTTCTGGGGCTGTTCATCAGAGCCAGATTTGCTAAACCTGAAGATGAAGTCTTCCGCCTTTCTGTTTCCTTTTTTGCAATATGTAAATGCTTTGGCAGAGTAAATTTTAGAGTTATTTTTATTCATCCAGATTTTGGAGCCGTGAATGTCAATACCCAGAATTTTGTACTGTCTTGATTTTAGAAGTTCTTTACCTCCAGCTTTGCTCCCATGTAAATGGTTACACCAGGCAAAGAAATATCAGCAAAGCTATTGAATGGGGTTTTTTTTTGGTTGCAGTGTTCAATAATACTGATAAACCTTGTGCTGCCCAGTCCCCTGAGTCAACGAATCATGAGTGTGGGGACTGACTTTCCTTTTTGAAATCGTAACGGATGAGCTGTATCAGCTGAATGTTCGCAAGTCCATGGGATCTGGTATGATTCATCCCAGAGTTCTGAAGAAACTAGCAGATGTTATAGCAGGATCCCTTTCTATCATCTACCAAGAGTCTTGGGTGTCTGGGAAGATCTCTGCTGACTGAGCGCTAGCCAATGTCATTCCCATCTACAAAAAGGGTGTGGGGAAAGATGGAGGAAACTACAGACCTGTCGGTCTAACCTCAGTTTCTGGCAAAATTATGGAGATCATCATACTAGGTGATACTGAAAGGTATTTAAAGAATAATGCAATCATCAGTGTGGGTTCACAAAGGGAAAGTCCTGTTTAACCAGTTTGATACACCTTTATAATAAGACCACATTCCTAGTGGATGAAGGGGAGGCAGTGGGTGTAGTTTTTCTGGATTTTAGTAAGACTTTTGATACTGCCTCTCAGAGCCTCCTTCTGAACAAGTTGTTCAGCTATGGGATGAGCAGTTTCATGGTATACTGGGTGAAGAACTGGCTGAAGGGCAGAGCTTGAAGGGTTGTAGTGAGTGGGGCTACATCTGACTGGTGACTGGTCACCAGTGCTGTGCCTCAGGGTCCAGTTCTGTTCAATATATTTATCAATGATCTGAATGCAAGAGTAGAATGCAGGTTTGCTGATAACACCAAGCTGGGACATGCTGTTGACTTTCTTGAGGAACAGGAGTCATTGCAAGGGGATCTAGATTGAAGCTTTGTACAATGACTAACAGGATGAAATTTAATAAGTCAAAATGCCGAATTCTGCTCTAAGACAGTAATTCCAGGCACAAGTATGAACTGGGAGATCAATGGCTGTAAAACAGCCATGCAGAAAGGGATCTGGGAGTGCTGGTTGGATGCAGCTCAGTGTGAGTCAGCTGTGTGCCTGGACAGCCAGGAGGGTGAACCACATCCTGGGATGCATCAAACGCAGTATAACCAGCCTGTCAGAACAGGTGATTATTCCACTGTATTTGGCTTTGGTGTGGCCTCACTTTCAGTATTGTGTGCAGTTCTGGGCCCCACAATTTAAGAAGGATGTGAAGGTCCTTGAATGTATCCAGAAGAGGACAACAAATCTGGTGGCAGGGCTGGAAGGAATGTCCTGTGGGGAATGGCTAAGGACTTTGCATTTGTTTGCTTTAGAGAAAAGGTAGCTGAGGGTGACATCATTGCTCTCTACAGATTCCTGAAGAGGAAGGTGTTGATCTCCTCTCCTGTTGTCTTTCCAATATTTCACTCCCTGAAAAGTAGCCTGGGGGTGACGAAGACCTTTGAAGGGGATGTAACCAGAACAGCTGACCCAAACTGACCAAATGGTATTTCATATCCTCAAGAACAAAAGGTAAGAAAAAGGAGGAGGATAGAGTAGCTTTGGTGGGCACCTGGCAACCAGCCAATGTTGACCCATCATAGAGTGAGAAAAATGGCCTGGAAGTCTCATTCAAAGCAAAATAATCCCCCGAGTCTCTTCCAAAAAAGAGCCTCATGGACCACAAGGATGTGACCAAAACAACAAAGTGAAGAGAGATGTTACCCTAATTTAGAACACGTTGATTCCCTAGTTTGTAGGTTCATGTAAATTTAATTATTAAAAAAGTGTATTTGTCTTTCTCTAAGGACAAATACAGTTAATGTTTAATGAGCAATACCTACAGTGCTGGCATTTTATGTTGGTGTTTTGTATAAATATATATCATGGTCCTCATTTGGAAAAAGGTTGTGTAGCAAAATAGTTTTGTCTGGTTGTCTGTTGATTCTGAGGTTCCCCAGTAACACTTACGTTCACTTTATTTCCCTCTGTCTCATTGTACTGATTTAAAAGTTGGCACTTAAATCATGTCATTCATGAAAGACAAATTTGGAAGTTTGAACAAGGGATGTGGAATGTCTGGACAAACCTTTGAGTACTCTGAATGGAAATATCAGTGATGACTGAAGGTTAATTCAAATCTAAAGCAAGCTTCTGGGTGGACTAAGTTGAGCTGGAGGTTTTTTGTAAGGTCGAATTGTTACATTTTTCTCAAGATAGATCCTTTAGAAGAAGATTTAATAAATTATAAACATAAAAAGGAAATTAACAGGGAGGTGAACTTCTCAAAACCACATAACAAAAGCTGCCTTTAATATTAGCTTGAATTGGGGAATCACCTTATACATACTGATTCCTTTTGTATAATCTGGTTTGCACTTTAGTTTTAGTTTAGTGGTTGGATGAATTCAAAAGGGCAGCTCTTTCCACAGTCTCTGATACATTTAGATTTGCATCCAAAGAAGATGAATACAAAATTTTTTTATTATTATTTAAAAAAATGTTCCTGAGAAAAGCTGTAGACAAATGCTTCTCATCTGAAATATTGGAATTTTGCCAAAATGTAGCTTTAATTCTAAAGAGTTTAGGAGACTTTTTTAGTGTTTAGATAGAGAAACTGAGTTCCTTGCTGGGGAAAAAGGAAGTATTCCTTTACAGACTTGTCTATCTGATTTCTTTTCCCAACTGGCAGTATGAATATCTTGTTACCTAGAAGAAAGAGAAATGAAATTGGAAAGGTTAAGTATCTTTGTTTTGTCTAAAATTGAAGCCCCTTGATATCGCCTGATGAAGCATATAATAGTATAAGCAAATTAAAACAGTGACCAACTTGGACAAATGTCTGACAAGCATAATTTGGTGGTTCTCCTTAATGAGGAGTGACAGCTTTTTCCTCTCTTTTAACCAATTCATCAGGGCAAATTAATCCACAGATCTTTACAATAACATACAAAACCATTTCTAATCCCAAAGACTGTGTTGACTCAAAGAGCACTTTTACTAGCACAGTGACAGTCTGTTGCACTTCTTCAGAGAGTTAATTTTTGGTGTCAGTTATAGCATCATAATGTGCACTGTATTATTGTTCTACTTAGTGAATTGCTGATGTGTATAATGATGCACCTGTTAGTCAAGAAATCCCTCAAAAGCCAAACAGTGCTATAAAATTGACATACTCACACACAGCCAGAACTGTCAGGATGTTTCCTCTGCATTGTGCAATATTTTCTGCTTTACTGCCATTAAAGACTATAATAAAACAGCTGTTGTTGAGTGGTATGTTGTCAAGTATCAGTGAAAAGCATTGAGATGATGTCAGCAATGTGATCCACAGTGCAATAGCTAAGGGTGGTCGGTGTTTTTGTTATCAACATTGTGGGGTTTGTTTGTTTGTTTGTTTTTTCTTCTGTGTGTATAGGTCTTGCCCTAGACAGGAACTTTCCAGACAGCAGATAAACTGTGGAGCAATGACTAACTTTTGCACTTGCAAAATTTTCAGTAAATGCAACTGTATAGCTTCATTTAGTTTCTGGAAATAAAGTTTAGTGGCAAACTACCATTGAATTTTGCACCTTTGTGGGTTTACCACTGGTGCTGACAAGTGTTCTGACTTCTTTGTCTCTGATTGTTCAATTGGACTGCCTTTATTACCAAGGAGAAGAGGAGAAAAGAGAAGGTAGAAAGACATTCAGTATCTCTTGAGTCACAACATTGTTAAGAACTTATTTAATACATACTTGTCCAGGAACACTCTGAATACTAGGGAGCCTTGGAGCTTTCACCCATACTCCTGCAATGTCTCTTGGCCGCTTAAGTTTCGGATGAGGCTGCCTGCCCTTCTAAGGAAGATCTCAGGATATCTATCAGAGCTTTCTGGCTCTGTTTGGATGCTTTTTCACTGACAGAGCAGATAGATGATCATCTGAGACCCGCTCACTGCACAGGTCCCTGTATCATGGAGGATGTTATTCAAGCACCAGAGGTGTGAAACCCTGGTCTTCCCACTATCAAGAACACTCCTATTGAGAAGAAATGTCAGTGGAAAGTACTGTGACTTTGAATGCCATTCGGTGGAGCCGTATAGTGCTTATCACCAGCATAATTTGAGGATCACAAATATTATTTCAAGATAACCTAAAGAAATAAGAAAGTATAATTTCTTTACATTACTACTGGTAGTAACATTTTTTCATGCAGCAAACACATACAAACACTACTGCCCTTCAGAAATGTCTTAGCACTTTCTCCTGCAGTTACAGAGCTGTCATAAAGGTACATAGTTTATTACAAAAGATTTGTGAGAACCAATTAGATTGAGTTCCACTTCAGTGCTGTGGAACAGGACTATGTCTCTCTCTTTAGATCATAAGTCAGCATTGTGGTTGGTTTAATGATCGCTTCTTAATATTAGGAACGCATTATAACTGGACTAAGACAAGAGAGCAGAGATGAACAAATAATTAAATACCTTTTGATATAACTTTCACTTGTTTTAAAAAAATAAACCAGAGAGGGAAAAACTGAATTAGGTCAACATGAAAGCCCATTAGAGAGACTGTTTTCTAGCTAAAGAAAATCAAGGTCTCTTACTACAAAGGTTTCAGCTGGCCTCAGATTAGAAAAATAGTCTGTGAAATGCACAAGAACCATGATCTTTGAATACTGTTCAGCAACAAAGAATGTCAAATTGTTGAAAAAAGGTAACTTAAATTCCAATTCAGGAATTATTTCTTCCAAAGACAAAGTATTCCCTATTTCTTAAGTAATAAACTGCACTTGTTTTTCATAGGCTGTGCATATAGCACTCCCTAAACCTCTATGATTTCACTTTTGTGTTCTTAGAATGCGGGTAACTAACAGTCTCAAGGCTATTGAAGCCAAATGGTTTTCTTTTACTAAAGTGGCTTGTAGAACAAGAGAGTAGAGTCACAAAGCATTATGTTAGGTAAGAGTTCTCTGAAATATATGGAACTCAGAATTCTAAATTTCTCAATATTATAAGTTAACACATGAGATTTTTCTTTTACTTCTAACCTTCCAATGCCCCACTCCCCTATATTCCTATTTTCCTTCTCTCTGTCCCTGCATGGGAATTTGTTAGACTCAGTAGCATTTTGAGAACATTTCCCTGGCAAATTTTGTATCAAATATGCCATGTACTCTGGAAATTGATTTAACAATCTTTATACCACCACTGGTTACTCAACATGAGTATTTATTTTGGATAAAATAAAATAGTACATCTAGAAAGATATTTGCTCATAGGAACAGTAAGATTCCTGTTCATGTTGGGTAATAGAAAACTTGAATCTAATTTTAGCTCTCTTGGTTCCTCTAAAGTGGATATATCCTAAATTCTCTATTCAGTTACTCTAATATTATATTGTGCATTTGAAATATATGCACTGCCATGAGTACTAAATAAAGAAATGACAGCGAACGATTTCTTATTCCACAAAGAAGAGAAGTTTTTCATGTCTTTGCTTCCAAATATCTTAATTTTATTTAAACTTCTATTTAAGAGAACAGAATTTTGAGAATACTATTTGAGAATTTAATCTCAGCTAAATCTAAAGTTGCAGTCTGGGTCTCAGAACAATAATGATTATTTTTGTTTAATCCAATTTATTTTAATTAATTTTAATTTATAAGTATTATTTGAAATGAAGGCAGTACCTTGGGATCAGCAACCACAATTGCCATCTTGAAATCAAACAGTCTAAATATACTGTGCACAGACTTTAACTCAAACTGGAGCCAAAATCCTTTTTTCTTTGGTGTTGCTCTTGAAAGGACTGGATCACCATCCATCCTGGTCTTGCTGCCCAGGGATTGGGATGTACAGTCTGAACAAAGAAGAGGAAATTGGATCCTCTTATACTGCTGAGCACATTAACCCCAACTCTGCCACTGTCTCATTACGAGCTCAGACTGCTGTTGTATGATCACTGTTAATGAGATTTTAAAGGAAGCGCAGAACCCTGCCCAGTTAATAGGAGTCTGGACCCTGAAGGACAGTAGGTATGCATTTACTAGAGATGATCAGAAGATTATGCCTTCTAAATAGAGTTTCCTCAGTTTATCATGTGGTGTGCTTTGTACCCTGAATGAGATATCAGCGATTCACTAATCCTAATGCAAAGTTTGTAGATATGTAAGTCAGCATTCCAGCAGAGCTTGTATGCGTATGAGTTTGGTAGAAAGCTAGACAACAGCAATCAGAAGCAATAAATGAGGATCCTTCTATTAAGGAACAAATTTTCAAAGGCACTAAATTTTCAGAAGGACCCTAGATTCATAACATGGCATGTAATAGGAAAATAGTCTTTATATAGTCTTTAATCTTTGGAAACAAAGCTACTTCTCCCCTAGTATTTCAAGATTTTTTTGCCTATTGAATCTGTGTTTTTGGTATGTGTTCTTGATGCAGATGAGCATTTGTCCTGTTGGTGCTTTTTAGAAATATGTTCCTTTTTTCATATTTCAGAACAAAAGAACAAATCTCTTTTAAGGCCTCTGAGCACACAATATTTCATGAGTATATGGAGCAGGAAATTATTTTGTATAACACCCTGAATAAAAGAGAGCAGATTTGACCAGTGATTCCTTTTTTAGGGATAAGGCACATTAAATCATAGGAATTCCTTTTTTAGAAAGTGATTCTGTAAATAGTTTCCTTTGTAATTAAGGATTATCTCCTTTATTCTTAAGGATTAAAATGGAGTTAAAAGGCTCTTTATGTTTGAAGACTTCAGCTTTTTGGCCTTCATGACATCTTGTGGCAAAGAGCTTCATAAGCTTATTAGATGTTGTATTTTAATATTTTGTATGTTTTCTGTTTCGATTTCAGTTTATTTGGTTCCTTTTTGTATAAAGACTAAATGGTATAGTATATTGGCATTATTTTTTTTTTAACTTCCAGTGTTTCTGTCGTATAATTTTAAGGGTTTTTTCTCATGGCTTGTTTCAACTGAACAGAATGTTTTAGAATATTAAAAAGGTCAAGACCTTGAAATAACTTAATTTCTGGTAAACTCGTTGTAGCTGCTTGCACACTTAAAAAGGCATAAATTTTAAATGATTGTTCTCTTTTCTTACCTTAAAACTTATATTTTTTTTCTCATTGAGAGAAATGAAAATTATAATGAACCCAACTAATACTGCTTTCATACTCTTTCAACATCTCATGGCCTTCACTGATTTTTCTGTGAATGGTTTATTATAGGTATCATAACAAATATGGCTAATTTACCTGAGTGACAGTATCTGCCACAAACTAATCCATGACAGATAAATTATATTTTAATGTTTACCAAGGAAAAGAGGGGACAAGCACCACAGGAGTTCCATTATACTTCAGAAAACATGGTGATAATGGGAGATGTGCTGTGTTGTAGTTTCTAAAGTTAGCTGGGACAATTGGTGAAGATGAGAAGTCACGGTTATGAGCTCCTCTCTTGAACTGTATGTCACAGCTCAGCTGTATATAACACAATTTGAAATTAGATTTAATGTTTCAGGGCAAATATTAGAAAGATACTATTTCAGTGATTGCTTTGAACATAGTGTGCAATAAAGAAAAGATGCTTAAATTCCAAGGAAAGAAATTCAGGGTAAATTATTTCAGTTTGGCTATACTTTGCCTAATGAAGTGGCCAGTTATATATAAAACTGAATCCTCTCCTTCTTTCCAACTTCAAAGAAGGTTAAGCACTCACTGGAACTGAGTTCAGACTTGTTTAAATATCTGGTGTTGGCCCCTTAGGAATTGTCTGTGATTAATAAGCTGACTAAATGGTTAAAAAGGTTTTTCATGAATTTTGTGTTGGAACATATATATTAGACTATCTTTTCTAATTGCCTCTATTTTTCAGCTTTAGATTTCAGAAAATTTAATTTAAATAATCTAACATTTTCCAGCTCTAATCTCTGCTTGAAGAGAAATTGGTAAAATTCATTAGTAAGGAGATATTGCTAGCACCGTGTCCCCCCGCCCCCCCCCCCACCAACCAAACATACAATAAAAAAAACCAAACCAAGAACTTACAGTCTTCTCATAAACCTTTCCCCAAGGATTTATGGACATAAGATGACGTTATTTGGGAAAATAGTCTTGAACTTCACAAACTCAAGAAAATCCTAAAGGCAGAACAAGACTCGAGGAGATACTGTTTGAAGCAGGCGGTGATGATGACCTGTGCAGTGACAGCTGGGCATTTGTA
Organism: Acropternis orthonyx; assembly: GCA_035583155.1. NCBI lineage: Eukaryota > Metazoa > Chordata > Aves > Passeriformes > Rhinocryptidae > Acropternis > Acropternis orthonyx. Next base: position 46,466,449 of record JAWWEU010000158.1, on the reverse strand, counting down.
GAAATCAAGTGTCATCATGACAGGTAGGAAATTTGTTTGGACATCTCTGACCCAGGTTCTGTATTTCTCCAATAAAACTTATCTCTCATATGCATGTTTTGCAGTATTTGGTGCAGAGGGCGATATTCTTCAATGATGGAGAATTCCTCTTCTGTTTTTGCTTTCATTCCAACCACTTGCAAATGGATAAGTTGCTGAATGCACCCTCCTTGCTGTCAACCTTTAATTAGGTGTGAAACCGTCATCTTATAGAGTTGGTTTTCTTTGCCCTTAGAGGCTTGCTTCCTTTCACTTTGAAGTACCTCTGGCAAAACATGTCCCATTCAATACCTTCTGTTCTCATCTGACTTTCTCAAAATGCCTGGCAACATAATTTTTTATCCTCACAGCTTGATATTGCCTTTATATTCCTTTGCATCCTAGAGTGAAATATTTGTTATTGAATAAAATGTTCTCTGAATTTGTGGACAGTGTTCCATTCCACACACTGTGTTCACTTAGAATTAAACTCTCACTTGGAAATGTAATTAATATCCTATCATTTCTAGGAATGGGGTGGTCCCGTGGCATAAAGGAGAGCACTCTGGACTCTGAATCCCAAGGGCCTGAGTTCAAGTCTCAGTGCGGACCGTCCCCTGGGCAGTTAAATGCCTCCCTGCCATCCGATCAGATCTCGGATGCTAAGCAGGGTCAGCCCTGGTTAGTTACTGGGTGCTGTAGACAGTCCTGAGGATTTCACTGTCACTGTCCAAGCTCACTCGGCCATGGCAAATGGACCTTAGGACTTAAACGGTGGGGCCAGTTCTGCGCACGCTGTGCCTCACCTAAAAAATCCACTGCACAGGCTGGAAGGGCATACCCATGTGGTGAGAGCCCTTCCCAAGATCTTCGTTCGCGAAGTCTGGCCATACATACATTTCATACATACATACATGTCTAGGAATAAAAAGGGGAAAAATAAGTAAAATAGGGAGTGATTTATATGACTTAAGCTACACTAACCACATGGCATAACTACAGGACAGCAACAACTGAGCTGATGCTAGAAATGTGAACAAAAGCAAACCTGTACTTCATTCAACCCTGCAATGTAGACCTGGCTTCAGAGGCTGGGACAATATCCAGTCCATCTCCCAGCTTCCCTATGTTCACCACCTAAAAGCTATAAGGACTGCAAGTTCAGGAGACTACAATAAATATTTTCCTCAAGAAGCTGTATTACTTTCTCCACTGGAAAATATAGACACAGGAAAGATCTAAATCAGCTAAAAGTATCACTGGGGCTGGTAAATGGCTTCTCATCACAGCTCCTTGAAATAGTATAAAAGGACTATTTTTTGTGGCAAGGGATATGGTTACAGCCTTGGGAAGTGCTTCCCACTGTGCACATTTGGTATTTGCAGCTGTAACAGAATTAGACACACTTTGGCACTGTCTAGCCTGTGGGCTGCTAAAAGGAAACTTTATAAGATGAAACTATCCCACTGGTAGCTGAGGAATCAGGATGCTCTGTATCAGCTGAGGCAAGATGAATTGAATTTTTGCACCTGTGTAAGAGAAAGTGTTGAAGTCTAAAAAGAACAAAGAGAAAAGGACCCCAAAATGAGTTTTGCTGCTCCACCTGTAGTCATTTAGCACCTTCTGAAATGAATATTCTGAGTGTGCATACATTCTTACTAAAACAGGAAGGAGAAATGGTGAAATTAAGAGTATATCAGCTTCTTATTAGAAGAATAACATGCCATTGCAGAGAATATATAAACCACAAAACTACTGAGGCTGTTAATCTATGACAAAATTTGGTGTTTTTAAATACTGAAAAGAGTCATAACACATCCTTTTTACCATTTGCCACAGTATCACAAGTTTCATTCTTTCTGGTCTTGCATGTGTTTTATACTTGTCCTCGTTTTAGAAACAGTGTGTAACGTACACCTCCAGAGGGGCAGAACAGTGACAGGAGTTGTGATACTTCACTGTGAGGTTAGTTAAGTTTCATGGTACAAAATTTGGGAACCTAGGGATTAATAAGAGAAAACATTTTAATGAACTGTTCTTTGTAGTATAATCATAGTGTGAGAATTATAATGTGAAGTCCAAAGTCTTATTTCAGATTATACGGTGAGTCAGGCAAGAAATCTTCAAAGCTGTCATAATACATGAGATTATTACATGTTGGGCTGAGTGAATCATGTGGTTTTAATTTCAAATCTGAACTTTCACCATATTTTTATTTTATGTAAACTTTACTGTGATTTCAGTAGGTCTTGTAGAAAGTTTTTGCAACCATATATTATTAATTTTACCCTAGCTTTATAAAAGCATAAAACAAGGGCTAGTTGAATCATAGTTTTTCTAGAGAATTACCAGATTACTGGTTTACTTTTTACTAGATAAAGTAGATTAATATGTCTTGATACAGACATGTTGACTTCCAGTCTTTTCTAAATAAAAGTGAGTGGTTCAGCTGATTGATATGATTTGATATTACTATTTTAAGTACCCAGAAATACCAACCAAAAATAAACCTGTTACTTTAGTATCTATACAGGTATAATGCCCATTAAGAGGAGACCTAAAGCCAGGTTTCAGGCCTAAAGTGTAGTGTTTACTGTTATTCAGCTATTGTATGCCAGAGGAAGAGGAATTGTGGGCATTGCCTCACCTTTGGGGGAACGCCATGGGGCTCATATCAGATAGATGGGATGATCTGGGGTCCTTCCTCAGACACTGTGACTGATGCCTTAAGATTAAGATTTGTAGCATATAGATTTTTAATATAGCTGCACAGTCTCTAACACTTTAAAATAGCAGTTAACAGTCACAAAACCCTTTTCTCATGTCTTATCTCAAAGTCTTGAAATTCTTGAAATTTTGTTTAATGTTCTTTTCAAGGAAAAAGATTTTAGCAAGGACATCTTGTTTGGGACACATACATAGAAGGACAAAATAAGATATTATTGTAGTTAAAGCAGAAGGCCTGGAAACCTTGGAGAAGCTCCAAAGAATGCATGTGATGTGAAGGTGATGATGGTAAAGAAGTAAGAGGTCTTGAGACCTCTGACTCAGTTCTGGGGAGGCATGCTAAGGGCTGACCTGAGGGAGGTTCTGGGGGTGGACAATTCCTAGGTCAGATGTATCCATTAGATATGATAATTAATTAGTGTTATAAATTTTATAAGAGCCTTATACTGTATTGTACACTTATGTATTCTTTGCACCTAAAAGCGATTTTAATTAAAGGCCTGCTCTCTATTTTATCTATACTAATATTGACTGGAAAATTCTTTTTTTTCCATTTTATGCATCATGATATTCCTTGATGCAAGATGAGGCTGAGCCAGGCTCATGGTAGCTCCAGTTACTGTCCACTGCCAGCTCAGTGTCATTTCCCTGTAGATCTCTCAACTGTTATAAACAAGAAAGCCAAAGGCTGGAGGGTAAAAAAAGTAAACTCTGTTCAAGAGAGTTGAAATGACAGATGCAGCCAAAAGCAGAATGAAGAACTGAACGCATTAATTGCTCTATCCTGTTTCCATGCTGATTATATGCTTGAACTGCCTTTTCCAGTTTTGAACTTTCAAAGCAGTATATTTCTTTCTTTGTGCTATAAATTTGGTCACATCTTTATCTTTCCCAGTTGCAGATAAAAAACCTGACTGGTGATTGGAAGATTAGACCCATCACAAGTTCCTGTCAACCACCAGAAACTTTGCCTTGATAATACTTTTTAAGCAAAATTTATATGCAAATTTGATTTCTTACAGAGAAACCTCCTTCTTTGTCACTTAAGAATTATGTTAGGCAAGGAAAGTCTTATAAAACCAGCTTGTTAACCTTCTATAAGCAATGGTGTTGGGAAATACATCAGAGACCTTTATGAAATGTTTTTCTGCTGCTACTTGGAGTTGTGTAGCCCTTTGAAAGCTAGAGTTGGCAAGACCTGATAGATTAATTTCCTAAATTCTTTTGTGAATTAGATGACTCCCTCTTATTGCTGATAGCAGAATACAGATGCCAAATAGAAACGTTTTCTTCTGAAGAAATCATTCAGTGAAAAGAGTGTCAGTGGTTCATATACAATAGAAATATTTACCCTGTAGGCAGCACCAGAGTTAGTATGTTAAGAATAAGGCCTGTGTTTGCTTTATACAATTATACCAACAAAACAAACAATGTAAGCAAGATGTACAGAGTGTAGAGCAGACAGTATGTGTTAGGCTTCCAGAAAACAAGCTGATGAAAAGAAGGCGTGTCCATTATGGACAAAGATAAACAAGAAAAAGCGTGCAGTGTCCTTATGCTCTCAATACTAAGCTTCAGAGGGTCTAATATAACACTTTTTTTTTTCCTTCTGTATGAGGGCTGCAAAATGTTGCTGTTCTATTTGACTTCTTAAATATTTCTGAACAAAGATGGTATGGGATGTTTCAAAAGACATTTGATGAAGCTAAGCTCAGCCTGTGATCCTGATTGTGCCTTGGGTTTTTTGTTTGTGTAGTCAGCTGTCTTCTGCATGGAAGTTTGACCATTACACAGGAAGAGGCTAGGGAAAAGGAGAGAGATTCAAATGTCCCTGTGTATCACTGTGATGTAGTTAATTCAATGTGTGTTTGATTCTGTGGACTAGGAATTAGATCTGAGTGTGAGTCAGCTAGATGTTGTCAGGATATAGCCTGGAAATCATGAAAAACTGCAGTTGGGAAAATTAGATAAGGGAGAAAGAGGGTGACCCTTTTGTCATTTTTTTAGTGATTATATAAATCAAAAACCTGAGATAGTTTTTGCATACTCTCATTAGCACTGAAGTTGGAAGAAAACCTATATATGTCTCCTTGGTGCTCATGTTGAAGTGCTGTCTAAATATGCAGCTCCAGATAGGGGTTTTTAAAAACAGAGATTAAATATCCAGATTTTTAAAACCAGTAAGTTAGATATTATTAAAACTACTGATAAACCAAAAGTTTCAGAGTTTGAATTCCATTCAGATGGTACTTAAAAACACACTCAATATAGTAAGGATATAACTTACTATTTTTACAAGAAAAATGTGACAAAATATTGAGCAGAACAGACAGGGCTGAACCTTGCAAGTATTGAGTAAACACATATATAAATACTTTGATAATGGTTTGTTTATCATGCTGTAAAAACAGTGACTAGTTGAACTCATAGCTGGTGCTTTCCTGGCCACAAGGTCTGCTGCCAAAATCATTCAGTCCCTTATTATAAGCCATTGTCAGGCCATTTGTCAAATACAAAGTCCAAATCTTAATCTTCATGTGGGTAATTTATAGTCTTTCCTGCTTTACAATGAAAGGTGTTCTTTTTAAGAAGAAAATTTACTTGGAACAAGTCAGAAGTTGAGAAATACCCTAGTTTTAACCCTTTCAGCATCTGGAATTATCCACTTCCTCAGCAGGTAAATTCATAGACCTCTATAATACATGAAGGGCTTATCCATATATATTGTCTATAAAATATACTCTAGTAATTTATAGAGGTAGAATAAGCTTATATATTACTTAGTTTAACAAAAAAGAATATTTGTGAAGTTCTACATTACCTATTCCAAATTTCCATTTTTTTCCCCCACATGTACTACTTCTAAATTGGTCATAAGGGCATCTTAATTTTGTTGCTCCTATGTACAGACATAACTTCTGTAAGTTAAAAATCACCTGCAGGGAAACTGGCTCTTTCTTTCAAAAAAAAATGGCAGTATGATTATCTTCAGTGAAAAATTTTACAAAAGTCTGTAGCACCAGTTGGAAAGAATTTTCAGCCAGAATGCATTTAGCAGTGGTGTGCCAAATCCTGTGCTCGTGGTGTTGCTCTGAAGGGCTGTTTGATGCCTTCAATACAGATACAGAAGTTTTGCAAGTCAAAGGCTTGAAGTTTAGGAGTCTAAGGTGCCTCCTCCTCTCTTAGTGGGGAACATTTGTCCCATGATGATACTTGTGTCATGGGCATGTGTTAGTCAAAGGTCATGTAACACACACAAGTCCACAAGTAGGGACAATAAATTTCCCAGAGAGTCAGTAGCCTGGAAGCCATTCTTTTCTGGTTGACTCTGTTCCACAGAAGAAGGAATTGGAAAAGAGCTAGTTATGTCGAAAATAAGACTTCCAATCCTGTTTCAGGAACATGGAAAGGCTGAGAAAGAGGAGGGAGTAAAAAGAAATTTAAGGGAAGTCTGGTTCTCCATACTGCACAGCCTAGTAAATCTATGCAAGACATACCTGCATATATATATATATATATATTTTTTTTTTTTTAAATACATCTTCAATACAAAATTATTAACAGCTGTCATTACAGCTAGTGTATACACTGAGTATTCACTGCATTTTATTCCATTCCTGAAACCATTTTGTTCTTGCTGACTGCCAGCTTCATGACTGATTATTTTATAGCAGTTGCACACTACTTTTACTACACTGATGAAAACAAAGTTTTCATAATTTCCTCTTAGCAGGGTCAGGTTCTGATATGACTGTATGCAAGGTTAGAGGTATGCCTATATTAAATGGGAAATATTACCCTTCCCTCTGTTAATAAGCAATATATTACTCTGTAATAAATGGAAAATTGTTCCCTATTGTTAACCTTTAATATTAAAAAAGTCATAAATTAGAAAATAGATGTCAGACTAACTTAAATGAAAATAGAAATGCTATGTCTGGTACTTTTTTTTTTTTTTTTAAGAGAAAAGGTCAAGAGCTCTTTTTAGGTCTTAAAATACATATGAATTACATTTTTTACATATTATTGAATGCTCATAGTTATTTTTTTTCCTTAAAAATCATGTCTAAAGGATTTAGCTATAGCAGCACTACAGAAAATGTTGGAAATTTCTGTATTTTACAGGGAAATATGCATGACAGTTAATTTCCCTGCTCTTTTGCACTTTTCTACCCAGTTTTTTCCAAAGTTACAGGATGGGATGAGAAATGAGTAATTGACAGATCTGTTTATCAACAATATTTTGTTTGAAATGGGTGATAGCTAAAATACTTGATCGAATGAATCTGAGCAGTACAGTGGTATTTATTGGTAGAGAGAGTGTCTGCACATCAGACGAGGTTGCTCTATATATCTGCAGGTGACTGAAATTTGGAGCAGTGGAAAATTTTCAAGGACTTAGAGAGGACAAGAAGTGCTGGAAGGATAAAATCAGGAATGGGAAACAGAAGAACATGTTATTGTAGTACTGTAGATGTATAGAGACCCAGCTTCACTGGGGACTGGTGAACATGAATGATGCTTTCTCTGTACACAGATTTTTCCATCTAAAAACTTGGTAAAAAAAGTTGGAATAAACGGTGCAATCTCAAATTTCGGAATTTTTAAGGTATTTGTTTATTTACTGATAACATTTTATTTTAAAAGTATATTCAGAAGCATTGCAAAGCCTGCTTCTAGCCTATCAATTGTCAGACTGTAAAACAGAAGATCATACACATAAGAAGAGACCTGGCTTCCACTCATGCTATGTGTCCTACAGTGCCAGTGGTCCAGTGCCGGAGTTTCCTGAAAACAGTCTAGTTAGTGGATCAGTCATGTTCTGTTCCAGTAATGCATCTCAAGATTAAAGATAAAGCTGTAAGTGTTGACAACCATCTAGTTTTATCTTTCTGCTGTTCCATGTAATTTGATAAAGAAACTTGGCAGGTCACTTCTCATTCTTCTTAGCTTGGCTTACTGACTCTTATCTGTGTCAGACAACCACAGTAGTACTTAGCTTCTGAAAGTGGATAGAATTGGATATGGGTTATTTTAATAGTTATTTGCTTGTTTTGTTTTTATGCAAATCTTTTCTTCTCAATAGCACCTACAAAACTTAGAAAATATTTATTCCCACTTTGGAATTCACAGGTAATACCTGATCACAGCTCTACAAGGTATGGGAGACAACTTTAAAAACGTACTTTGCTGAAATATGTCAGTAAATTTTTTTAATTGCTTTGGTTTGGCTGCTAGCAGCAAGTTAGATCAGAGTTGCTAGTGCCAAGGAGTCAATTAGTGAGTGAATTTTTCATTTCAACATAATCTTATTCCTGGTTTTTCTGCTCAAGTAATATGGCTCTTTTTGCTTCCAGGCAACTGAAAACATTCAGAAGGTCAAATGTAGCATAAACAGAAACCTGTATCCTAAAGCACAGAGAAAACACACAACATTTTTGCAGCATGTTTTGACCTCTGATTTTCCCTCACAGCTTTTTATGCTCTGTATAGGAAAGTCTCCTACTACTGTTGTTATTCCTGCTGGCAAGTATAGCTGTTTCAAGATCCTTTCCCTCACAGGGCTTGCTGTTTAGGGGGAAAGTCTGGTGCAATGAAGTTCAATAGCTGCCCTTTCCTTCAAACAATGGAGCTTTCTCTTCTGACAAGTGCACTGGGAACTCTTTGACCTCATCTTTCACATTCCCTGTTGCACAAATAACACTGAGTTGTGACTTCCACACATAACACAGTGGCTGACTTTACCAGTTGCTGAAGATTCCATTATGCTTTTCAAGCAAAATCAAAAAGCATGGTGACTTGGAGTCATGGAAATTACAAGTCTGATTTTCAGCTGTAAAGATTGGCACAACTTTGCTAAGGCTGATGCCAGTTAGCAGCTGAAATTCTCAACTTGCAGGGGAGGAAAGGAATTTAGGGCTTCACAATCTGTCTTAAACATAAAGATACAACTAAGGATGAAATAATATAGTCTAGTTTGTCTTAGAGGAGGACTCTGAAAATTTAAATTCTGTGTTGATAAGAGTAAAAAAATGTGCTTTGTTTTGCCTTCTTTTTCTACATTTGAGCCATAGTACATCTGTAGTGTTTGTGGTATGGGACAGATAGAAAGACTTGCAGCATATCTAGTTTATGTTTGAGTCATGTTTTGGGGAAGGATTTTTTTTAATTGATCTGCACCACTTGCATCTTCATTTTGAATGCAATTATATTTCCAGATGGAAAATTTTATAGCATTGTAGCTACACTATTGTGGGATTGTAACTTTCCAGCTACTCCTGAGCTGGTAAATGTTATAATCTAGTACAGCTTTGCATTCTAGTGAAAATAAGATGGGCACTGCTCTGATGTTTAAGAAGCTGCTCTCCTAATACTTAGGTGTGTATCATAATGATCTCCTGTGCTGGTTTAAAGGTAAACCAGCAGGAGGAATGAATCTAACTCACAAACAGATTACAAGTCAGAATTACAGTTT
>JAWWEU010000158.1:46427752-46441332 GCA_035583155.1 Acropternis orthonyx | reverse complement strand
TAAGACTTTTGTGTAAATAATAAAAATCCAGATGCAAAAAACCCTCTTGACATATGTTTTACTAAGTAGGCAAGGTTTGAAAGCAACAACGAACCTGTTTGGAGACAATTAACAAAATATGGTCTGTGTGGTGAGCTGGGAGCTAGCTGACAGCTGGCACCCAGAGTGGAGGGGTAAGCAGCTCCTTTTCAAACTGCCAACCTGTGGGATCCCCCAGAGATTGATATTAGGCCCAGCACTGTTTAATATTTTAATAAATGGATGATGTGATCAAGCGTACCCTGACAGAGTTTGTCAATGATACCAAACTGGGTGAAGAAGTGGGTACTTCATGTGTGAGACCCATCCTGCAGGAACACCTAGATAGGATGGAAGAGTGGAGTAACAAGAACCTTCAGCCATTCAACAACTACAAGTGTAAGGTCATGCACCTGGGAAAAAAATAATAAAGGAGTGTAGCACAGGCCAGAATCTACCCAGCTGGGGAGTAACAGGGAGTCCTGGTGAACAAGCAGCTCACCAGCAGAGATAAAGAAGTCATTATCCCACTTTACTCAGTGTGTGTGAGGTCACAGCTGAAATACCATGTTCAGTTTTGATCACTGCTGCACAAAAAAGCTGTGCACAGGCTGGAGAGGGTCCAGAGAAGGACCACAAAGATAACTCAAGGACTGGGAAGCCTGTCATATAAGGAAAGGATGAGAGAACTCCGTTTGTTCAGCACTGAGAAAAGAAGGCTTAGATAAGATATTACCATGGTCACATATTTAAAGGGTGCTTGCAAAGAAGATAGCAACTCCTTTTTCAGAAGGAGTCACATGGAAAAGATCAGGAGTAATGGATGCAAGTTACTTCTGCAAAGATTCCGATCAGAGACAAGATAAAGCATTTTTACAATGAGAACAATCAGCCATTGGAATAATCTGCTGAGGGAAGTGGTCAGTTCCCCAGTGTTGCACACTTTTAAGATCCAGAAAGAGAGGGTGCCAGGACATCTTGTCAAGACTGGAAAAGGTTGGAACAGATGATCCCTGAGGTCCCTTCCAACCTGGTTTTCTATGATGCTGTGAAAATAAGAGATCACAGTATTGAAAGTCAAGAACATACAAAAAGTGTCAGCTAGCTATGCAAAAAATCTCTAGAATGAGAGACATGCAGAAGGCAGTATGTTTATAGATAATAAAAGACTGAGTGAAATAAAGAGCTTTATATTGAGATTCAATTGATTCAGCATGATTTATAGGGAAGATGTATTTGTGACCAAGAATAAAATTATGTTTATAGCTGTTCATAAAAAACCTTTATACAGTGTTTGTTCTAAGATATCTTTGACAATTAATTTTGCATAACATTTTCCATTTTAGTTATTCTTTTTCTTTATATTCTGACAATAGGTTAATGACTTGTAGGATAATGAAAACTGTCAGCAAGAACAAAAAAAAAGCCTGCAAAGGAGCTTGCTGCATATCTTTGCCTCCAGCAGCACTGACAACAATATTTGCATATAATTGTACTTCTGGAAAATACAGAGATTTTTTTGGTGACAGTCTGAGGAGCTGTCTGAAAACTGGTTAGTCACTGGTTGTTTTGAAATGATGGGATTAATAGAAAAGAGTTTCATTGATGGAAAACCTACCTTTTGTCCTTCTCTTTCAGCACATCATCAGCCTTTCCCTTTTCCAGTTTATGATGATTTTTAGGGTCATGGATCAATTAGCACAGAGTAAATGCAGGGGAGTGGAGAAGGCAGTGTGGAAGGTGAGTTCTGAGGCAAATAGACCAAGCAGACAGCCATGCATTCAGAGCAACATACCTACTTCTAGCACTGAGGACTGAGACACAACATTTCAGCTGTTCAGAATTAAATTTGCCAGACGTAGTCTGTCTTCTGAGTCAGACCTCTCTCTATTTGTTATGTAAGTCTAAGAGGGAAGAAAAAAAAAAGGAGAGGAAAAAAATAAAAGAATTCAGCAATTGTTTTGTCCTCCTGCAGTTAAGGTAGGATTTTAAAGGGTATTATTAGTCACAATAATGTCCTATTTGAGTAAGGGTTTATGACAATGCAATTAAAGCCACTAAAAGCACTCAAGATATTTTCAAAATTGGTTTTTGTTGTGCACCTCACTTAAGGTCAACTGGTCCTGTGATGGCACCACTCAGAGGTTCAATTTCTTCTGTGACTTGTAGTTCTCACTTTATTTTTAATCTACTTTTCAGGAAATAATTCACACTGAAGTAAAAGGGAATCTTCTTCCATGCCTCTTCACTTCTATGGCTCATTGCGCTTGATTTGTCCTTAAAGGTTTTCTTAATGGCACATGTAGGTTTGCCTTTGTAGGAATTGGAATTTGAGTCTAAACAGGTCAACTCTATCAATAATAAATTCAGAGTATCTCAAAATAATTAATCACTGGAAATTGACGTCAATGGCATTTGTTTTCTAATAAGAATATTGATTTCACTCTGCTGTAATGATAAGACTATGAAAATTTTAAAGGCCAAGAAAATTGCAACCTATTAAATCTGTGTGTTATAAATATGTGTATCCAATGCAAGTGTTTTCTGCTTCAGATTCCAAGATTGAAATTAAAATTTCCATTCCTTATGGCATTTATCTTGACAGATTTATTGGATCTTTACAACTTTTCATACAGGATGAGGTAACAATAGCATTTAATATATGGCATGAAAATTTATGATTGAAAATTACAATGCATAAATATTTCCAATCAAGAAATGAAAACTTCTAGCATAGTACATGGTCTCCAAACAAAAGTACAGGCATGTGTAAGTAAAGCTGCAAATTTAAATAGCGATGATGGACTTTATGTTATTTTGTGAATGACAGTTTGGGCTGAAAGACATATTAGCCCAAACTGAGAAATATAACAAACTGAGCAAAAAGATAACAAGGGCAGTGTTTACATAGGTATGTCAATGCACGATCCCATGACTTTGCAGAGCATTTATAATTTTACCGAAAACCTTTCTACTTAACTTTGAAAGAGGAGAAAAAAATTGCTTTCTGGGATAGTTCTTTAAAGATGCAATTTTCTATAATATCTATAACATGAGATGTTATAAATTTGGTCTAGGATCAAGACATGTATCTTTAGTCTCTTTCCTTTGGTTTCTACTTGTGTACTTGAGCCATACATACCTGAGGAGGCCTAGGAGATGCCCTAACAGTGATGAAACAAAGTCCCAGCTTGTTGCATGTGGATCAGATTGAGGACATACATGTGGTGTGCATTTCCTTATCAGAGGGAAAGATACAGTTGAATGACTTTATTTGATTTGAGACATGCTTGTGATATTTTCTAGGTGAAAAATATTTTTTCTGATTTCACCATTTCCTTTCTCTCATGAATTTTTTTTTGTTGGTAATCACTTGTGGACCCCTCAAAGGGCCTTTTTCATATTCAAGTCAGTGTAATCTGACTGTTACAGTAAAACAGAAGGAGGGAGAATTTAAACATGTTTCCAGTACTAAATCTCACTTACTATTTTCTTTTTATGCAGCCAGACATCCACATTATGTCAAACCTTGAACCATTATAATCACATCAGCTGAAATTAAATGGCAATTAATATTTATAGGAAGATCTAAAAGTTCATGATTTATCATCACTGAAAAGTATTATGGCAATCCCATAATTTCATGTAGTAAAGAAACATCTGCCTTTTGTTTCAATAAATCCAAGAAGTTTGTTCTTTCTGTTCTGCTGACCAGCCCACGTGAAGTTGGCTTTTTACCAGCAGAACATGCTCACCACCAGGAAGACACAAGAGGATTAAACAGTAAAGTTTAAACAACTTTCTTGTGTCAGGGGTATTTCTTAGGTCAAAAGAAAAAATAAAATATGTAAGGTCCAATGAATGAACAGAAGTGAATAATTGATTTCTGAGACCATGCCCTGGTTGCCAAAAGCTGAGAGCACAAAACTGCGAGGAAGTCAGATAGCTCTGTAAGGCAAAACATGAGCTCCCTGTTACCTCTGGACTAGTCTACCTTACAGTACATCATATCTATACCCTCCCAAATCTAATAATGGGCCTGTAAGAACCTAATCAAGTCCAACAAGTCAAAGTGCAAGGTGCTGCACCTGGGCTTGTGTAATTCCAAACATGGATATAGGCTGGGAGAAGAACTCATTGAGATCAGTCCTATGGAGAAGTATTTCAGGGTTCTGGTGGATGAAAAGCTGGACTTGAGCCAACAATGCACACTTGCAGCCCAGAAACACAATTGTATCCTGGACTGCCTCAAAAGAGGAGTGGCCAGTAGTTCAAGGGAGGTGATTCTATCCCTCTACTCTGCTCTCTGGTGAGCCCTTTGCTGGAGTTCTCCAACCAGATCTGAACTGCCCAGCATAAGAAAGGATATGAACCTGTTGGAGTGAGTCTGGAGAGAGAAACAAAGATTATCAGAGGGCTGGAACACCTCTCCTATAATGATAGCTGAAAGAGCTGGGATTGTTTAGTACAGAAAAGACTCCAGGGAAACCTCTTTGCAGCTTTCCAGTGCTTAAAGGGGGCTTATAAAAAAGAGAGAGAGTGACTTTTATCCTGACTAGATAGTAATAGGACAAAGGGAAATAATTTTAAACTGAAAGAGGAGAGATTCAGATTAGATTTTAGGAAGATGTTCTTTACTGTGAAGGTGATGAGGCACTCGAACAAGTTGCCCAGGGAAGTTGTAGATGCCCCATCTCTGGAAGTGTTCAAGGCCAGGTTGGATGGGGCCCTCAGCAACCTGAATTTAGTGGGTAGCATCCTTTCCCATGGCAGAGGGGTTGAAACAAGATAGTCTTTAAGGTCATTTCCAACCAAACCATTCTATGATTCTATAATAATAAGTTTGTCATTAATTCAACAAAATTCATCCAGGCAGAAAGGGACCTTGGGGGTTCTGACTGACAGGAAACTGAACATGAACCAGCATGTGCCTGGCTCGCCAAGAGGGCCAATGGCATCCTGGCCTGTATCAGGAATAGTGTGGCCAGCAGGACCAGGGGCATGATTCTTCCCCTCTACTCAGCACTGGTGAGGCTGCACCTCAAGTACTGTGTCCAGTTCTTGACCCCTCAGTTCAAGAAGGATGTTGAGGTGCTGGAGACTGTCCAAAGAAGGGCAACAAGGTTGGGGAAGGTACTGGAGCACAAGTCCTCTGAGGAGTGGCTGAGGGAGCTGGGGCTGTTCAACCTGGAGTAGAGGAGGCTCAGGGGAGACCTTATAACTCTCTGCAACTCCCTGAAAGGAGATTTGTGGCCAGGTGGGCATTGGTCTCTTCTCCCAGGCAACCAGCAACAGGATGAAAGGGCACAGTCTGAAGTTGCACCAGGGGAGCTTTAGGTTAGACATTAGGAAGAAGTTGTTGACAGAGAGAGTGATCAGACATTGGAATGAGCTGCCCAGGGAGGTGGTGGAGTCACCATCCCTGAAGGTATTTAAGAAGAGACTGAATGTGACATTTAGTTGCCATGTTCTAGTAGACAAGGTGATGGTAGGAAAAAGATTGCACCTGACGATCTCAGAGGTCTTTTTCAACCTTGTTGATTCTGTAAAAACATGGCTTTCACTGTTATGAAATGTGTAAGTTGTTTAAAAAACATACTTGAGTTGCTAAGGCTAATTTACATTAAAACAAGACTAATAAAGTTGATCAGATGCATCAGTATTTTTCCTTCAGTTTCCACTGGTACTAGATAGAGTAATAAATAACATATAATTATTAAAATATGCCATCAAGAACATTCATAAGAGTAGATCACCACAGATTTATATATGCACATCTTCCAGTTTATTTGGTTCAGAGTGCATAAATAGAGGTGCATAGATGTGTAAAGGGATATAATGTAAGTGGAAAGAAGGATTCTCATAGGTAAAGCTTCCTCTTTTGATCCTGCAGTGGTCTGTGCATCTCCTGTGAGCTGCATATATCTGTCTTACATAGGTGTCTCCTGTGGAATCATACCACATGAGGCCTTCAGAGGGAAAAGATTTTACCAGGGAAGGAAATTCCACAATGAATTGTTATTCCACAATGAATATTTTTCCATTGGTGAATGGAGCATGCTTTATTAGAGTTATTAAAATATTAATATATATGAAACCCAACACCTAACTAAACCTCAAAATTTCTGTTTATGCTTATCTCATTTTTATGTAAGGGAATATTTAGACTTACGTCATGCTAGTAATTAAAAGTCATTGGGGTGCTAGCAGTGGCTGACTTGGGTGGGCAAATGTCAGACATTGAGAGCAGCAGACTGTTTCTAGTGTGATTTGTTAGGGAAAGACCTCATCAAAGAAAAATACTTATTACAAATTAGAGAAAAATATTTTCACTTGTGTACATTTAAGGATGGACATGTAACTACTTATAAAATACAGCTCATACAACCCAATGTCTTTCACAGTGACTTTTTCTAAATCTGACTGCTACAGTGTCACAGGTACAATGCATGACTTTCACTCAGTCTGAAATGTGGCAAAACTGTGCTCAGTGAAGTTATTTAAGCCGTTGTCTTCATTTGGCACATTTTCTGACAGGAAAGCTGCAGAAGATATAATACTGGTCAGTTCAATCAAACCTTTATTAAAGTGCAAGGGAAACTAAAGACAGAGACAATAAGGTAAGGCAAGACAGTCAGAAAATCAGCATCAGACAGAAAAGGCTCCAGATTTACTTGCTCAGTGGTACTGAGGATTTAGTAAAAAACCTGGACTGATGATGAGGTCATTTAAGTCTGACTCCTTTGTCTTGTTTGCTCAGGCCATCACCATGAGGATAATAAAAGTCCACTGATATTACAGTGGATTGTGGTATCTCAGAATAAGTTTGGTGACAGCTGTCATAGAGGAAATATTTCCTTTCAGCTCCTTCCTGGCAACAGCATGAGAATATAATATCTCCTACTTGCTGGCTGGTTAAACTAAGGAACTTACAAAGTAGTCGTGGGTGGATTCACACACTTCCTCCATTCTATGACAGAATAAAGTAACATCCTTTTGCATTTGTTCCTCAGGTGTTTAGCTGGAAAATATCTTGCAAAATGTCCTCTCAATATAGGTATTAAATTTTTGGAGCATATTTAGTTGTTACCAAACATTGAAGGAATATAAATCTGGTAAGCTACAGAGAAGTGTTTGCACCTTGGCATGTACTTGCATTCTATCAGTATTCTTTGAAGCTAGAGGAGGAGATTTTATAATTTTTATTCCAGATGAAAATTAACTTAGCAACACTCAAATGAACAGAAAATGACATACAAAAGGCATTACTAGCAGAGGGCTAGATCAGAAATTTAAATTAATTAAAAAACACTCAGTAAGGTGAACAAAGAGGACTATCAATATCAAATCAATGTAAAAAGAAATTGGTTTTATAATGCCTTTCATGGTATACTCTTTAATATGTGATAACCATATTGGAAATTCATTAGTATGCAGAAAACCATGGGAGCCATATGGAAATACATCTTACAAAGGACTAGCACACAATAAATTTTAGAAAAGGCATAAAATATCTCTAGGATGAATGATCACTATGAAAGTAATGTGCACTAAAATTGTAGGAGTGGTATTCACTCATTAGTTGTATGAAGCCATTAACTACACAAAATCATTCTATTTTGCATAACCATTTGTCATATAAAATCATTAGCTCCCTCATAAAAATGTTAGAAATGTGAAATGATTTTTCAAAAAAATCATTAGTTACAGGGTATTACATTATAAAAATCAGTGGCATATTACTTCATCATTTTCTGCATAAAAATGTGTCAGTTATGCAAAATCATTTACGTTGATAAATAACTTTTTAAGTAGCTTTATTGTTTGATAGCCAGGCTGTTAGCTGTTCAGTTTCAATAGCAATTTTTATGGCCAAGACATTTATTAGTTATGAAAAACTCTGAAATGAACTAGAACAAACATTACTTTCTACCCTGCTAAAACTGACAGTTTTAAAAAGCGATCTCGTTCCCCGTAAATGTGCTCTTAGAGTTTTACGTAGTAGCAGCTGTTCCCATTTATTTACCATCATTTTGCTGCTGTTTGAATTCTATTCACTATGGTTTTCAGATTCTCATTCTCACATCCTAAGCTAAATTCAGGTAAAAGTTTTCAGAGCAGTGTTTTTGATCATATCATAGATAGTTTTATATTAATCCTGTTGTACTGGGAAGAGTGATTTATAAATCAAAATGGAACATATTGTCCTGCTCTCTCACACAGTAATCAGAAAACTTTTAAGCACATCAGGACCAATGAATTTCTGGAGGTGAGAAATTTGAAATTTTGAAGTTGTGCTTTAGCAGGAACAGGTCCCTGTGAGAGCCACATGAACATGTCCAGTTCTGTGAAGGAAACCCCACAGATTTCTAGCTCATAAGTCCTCTGCTGGGGAAAGCAGCCTTCTTGAGCATTGTTTGTTAAAGGCCAATTATTTTTACTATTTAATTGTACAGTTATCACTTCAAACAGCATTGTATACAGTTTTATAGAAGCAAGAAAACTTTTCTTCCAAGGAGTCTACAGGCTAAGACTGACCTACTACTGCCAGCCTACCTATAAGGGATAGAGAGAAACAGGTAACATAATGGATACTGATCTCTGTGTTACAGAAGCAATCTATGTCTTTTCAAAAATACTGATGTTCCTTGAATATCACTTGTGCTGTGTTTACCCTGGTCATAAATTAGGCACCCACCAGCTGTTTGCTCACTCCCTTCTCCAGTGGCACGAGGAAGAAAATCACAAGAATGAAGGTGAGAAACAACAGATTGACATAAAGACAATTTAATAAACGAAAGAAGGAGAGGAGAAAATGGATGCAAAGGCAACCATTTATCATTCCTCACAAGTAAGATCAATGCCCAGATGATCTCTGATCAATGACTGCTTTGGAGAAGCTATACCCACAGTTTTTATTGCTGAGCATGGCATTACATGGTGGTGAATGCCCCTTTGGTCCATTTGGGTCAGCTGTTCTGGCTGTGTCCCCTCTCAGACCCTTGCCCACCTCCGTCCCACTCGTTGTGGGGTCAGAGTAACAAACTTGGTCAGAGAGAGTCTTGTCCCTGTGCAAGTACTTTTCTGCAATAGCTAAACCATTGGTATGTCATGAACACTTTTATTCACAAATCCAAAACATAACAACATATGGGCTGCTATGAAGAAAGCTAACTCTATCCCAGTCAGACATAGTACATCACTGCCTCAGCTGTCTAGCAAAACTGCATCTAAAGACACAGTAAACAAACTAAAAAAGAAATAAAACATCCCTCAAACCCAGGAAAACCTGCCCCAAATCCCCACCCCCAAAGCTATGTTTCAGTATTTTCAGGAGGCGTGGCCACTGACTTGGTAATACATTCTATTTATGACAAAAATTAAGAGCTTAAGACAGTGTTTTGTTCCATATAATTTATTGTAGTCTTTAAATCAGCAAACAGTAATGTCAGCTGAAAGTTAATCTTCCAGATATGTTGAAAGTGCACAGAGAAGTACTGGTAGTTTGCTCTAGGTGGAGGCCTGTGATGTGGATCAGCTTTAGTTTCTAAAATTAAGAAAGAAAGAGCATAATTGAAGTGATGAAAAACTGTTTACTAAACCGATCAAAGATTTTCCTTCAAAAACTTTAGTATATGTTCTCTTACACCCCTGCCTCACCCTGTTTCTGTCAACAAATTTGTTATTTTATTTAGGTCTTGATGCTGTATTCACTGGGACTTCTGGAGTGGTGAAATTAGGTTCAAGAGCCAAAATGGTGATAGAATATTTCATAATTGCGATCACCTATCTATCTATCTACAAAAAAAGTGGAGCACAGATGTCCTCTAGCCCTTCATACCTCTCTGTTAAGGTGAGTTTTTGCTTCTGCATGTGCTTTTCTGAGTTATTCTGTCCTAAGTCCCCCAGCCCTGCATTGCCAATTCTGTGGACAGTCCACCTATATATTGTGAAGGGGTTGATTTATTTATCACAGCATGACTCTGGTCCTTCCAACTGTGCAAATTCTTGTTAACAGAAAAAGTCAGATCCTAAAAATCAATACTGAGTCAAAGCTTTCCTCTTATCATAACAACTAACTGGAATTTAAATTTTCTTATTGTTATTGTTATGACTATTTCTGGTCTAAGAAGAATTTTAGTTACATACAGATATGTGCAACCCTGCTTGCACAGTTGCTTCAGAAAGTGAAGGGGAAAAAATGTGGGAGAGAGAAAAAGAGTGAGAGAGAAGACAGAAAGAATGAGAGGAAGCATGCAGTTCCTCACAGGTTCTCAACAATCCATCCTGAACAGGTAAAATACTCTGATGTGCAGAGTAGCCAAGCAACTCCACTGAAAGTAGAAAGCACAGAAATCAATATGCCTGCCTTAAGCTATTAGAAAGTACTGCAGTCATCCACCTAATTATGTAGCAAACAGGAACGACATTTTTTCAGCAAGTAACCTGCATTACAGAACAAACAGGTTCCCTTATTTCAGTGCTTGGAAAAATCTCTTGCTGTTTTAACTTGTGTGGTAGATGTCTAGCCAGACACCTGGCTCTTGGAATGAATAGATACATATGCTACTACATTCTCCAAACAGGCTGGCCTCTTTCACCTCGGTATTGGTCTTAGTGATATATTTTACCATCATCAATGTCTCTTTCATCCTCATTCCAGAGGGCTACATCTTTAAAGAGTCGTTCAAGTGACACTAGTAATTGCAGTTTTTCTCCTCTAACTGCCATCCACATGGCTTACAATCTATCCCAAATTAAATTCTTTTCCTCACTCGAAACTTGAAATTAATACTGTAAATGTGATTTGAGCTCCATTAGATCTTCAGTCTTCCCGAGTTTTTAAGATCTGTAACTTGACCAAGCTATAATTTAGTTTCTGAGAGCCCCTGATAAGGTCCATAAGGACAAAAAACATTATGAAAGAATACCTGAAATAAGCTCCTCAGAACTACCAAATTATAAATAGTACAGAACAATCTTAATTGTGATTTCACAAAGAATATAGGGTTACAAAAGATCTTGAAAGGATGTTTCAATTCATTCACCACTATTGCCGATAGATATTTGTCTAATTTCTTCCTAACACAAAAATTTCTTCACAGAAAGTGATGTAAAGCATTGGAACAAGATGACAAAGGAAGTGCTTGAGTCACCATCCTGGTTGGTATTTGAAAGAGGTGTAGATGTGGCACTTGGGGACATGGTTTAGTGGTGCACATGGAAGTGTTATGTTAATAATTTGACTCAAAGATCTTAGAGGTCTTTCCTTAAATCATTCTACGATTGTATGATTCTAACAGCCTCTCCCCCTTTCTAATGGCTATTCTATAACATTCTCAGACTGGGTTTTTCCAGGGTTTGAATCTTTAATATTACTAAATTCCTCCTTTTTGTGCAATTTAAGTTTGTTGTTTCTTGCCTTGTCTTAAATGATTCATAGTGTCTCTATGTTCTTACCCTTTTGTCATACAAAGTAATTGTCCCACGTGGTTCTCTAGAGTAGTGGAACAACGGTTACAGATTTGGAAACTTCACACTTCAATTCTTTCTTTCTATTTTTTCCCCCTCTACATTTTCTGATGTATATCACAAAATAATTGCAACTCAGCTGAACAAGGCTGCTTGCAGAAGAGTAGCTGCTCTAATTTGGGTCATCTTTGAAGACAGGATTGAAGTTCATGGTCTTTGGAGGCCCTATCCAGACAAAATTATTGGGGTTTTTTTATAGGAACAACATATGCCTAATATGTATGTCAGCCATGAGTCAAATTCAAAGATCTTGCTACAAAACATAAGAGTACTGAAGTTTATTAAAGTCAACCCCTTCACTATTTGTGCCTTTGTGCCATGGACAAATTATTGTCTGGTGTTTTTTGTTTTTTTTCTTTTCCCCTTGAAAGGCTATTTCAAAACAAATACATTTACTCTGTTTAAAAATAAAAAACAGAAAATAAAAGATTGTAATTTATATCTTAGGTACTCAGCATGAAATATTCAGCTCAAATGCTCACAGGCTGGAAAAATTACAAGCAGGTAAGTACTGGTGCCTTTAAAGAGAAAGTGATTGGCAATTTGAGTAATAAATAACATGAAACCCCACCTCTATTATGAACATACTATTTTAATGAAGAAAAAAGCTTTTTCAAAATCAAAAGAAATGCCAATATCTATTCTCCCCTCCCACCCATTAAAAATAATCAGAATATGTAACATATTTTAAATGCAATTTTCCATGTCTGTGTGGAGGTTATCAACTGAATCTTGCATTATTACCAGTAGCTTGGGTTGAACAAAATGGTTGTTTAATATTGCTATGGTTGAATACCCCAGTGTCATATCTATGTATGTGGTAGAAGCAGTGATAAACAAGATATATTTTCATTGCCCTGAATGGTCTATGTGTCAATGTTCTATATGTACTTTTTATGGTGGAAAAGGGTTCTGCAATGAGCCAGGAGTGTGAAACCTGGCTCTGCCAGGTTTCCTGTCCAGCCCAGAGGAGAGACTCATCAATAACATCTGATGGAATTAAGTGTAGGTAGCTCATGACTTGTAGGATGTTATGTATTGTTAGTATCCTAAGAGTTATATTAAAAAATAAATGCCAATAACTTTTCAGTCACTTTTATTTTGGGAATTGGACTGTGATTATAATCAGCCTTGTATGCAACATGATCTTCATTTGAAATGCTTTGTCATCCTGTAGTAATACACTGAATTATGATTGATTCAGGTGAAATGCAAATCCTCCCACAAAATGCAGGTTTGGGTAAATTAGCTGTACATTGACAGAAAAACCAGACATATACATGTGGGCAAAGATCAGAAAACCATTCTGTAATACACTCAGACTTTCTCTAACTGAGGGGCTGTAGATACGGTTACATGCATTGCCTAGGTTTTAAGGATTTGTATAACATAACTGTATGTATGTATGTTCTACAACTTTTTCTACAGCCTTTCCTTCCATCACTCCTAGATCTATAATGCACAAACCCAGGAAACTGAAACTATTCTTTTTCATATTCTAGGGCCATTGATCCACAAAGTATAAACACATGAATGGCACCTTTATAATGAAGAAATTTTATCCTTATGGGCTTTAAAGGGCTCTCATCCCCTGCTGTGGTAATATAACATTTGTTTCTTAATGTTAATTGAGCTAGGTTAATACCGCTTAGCTAGGGATTTGGATAGTAGTATTCTTGTGTGGAATAAAATTTTTTGCTGTACCTTAGGCATCCACATCAAAGAATCAGTCCAATGACTGTTCTTGTAAGCTGTAATTCTTGTAATACTTTTTTTGTTGCTGAAGTAGACCATGGTTAAACCACTGTGAAAAGATATGAGAATCTTCCTGCCATTGAAATCAAGTTCCAAGGGGCAACACCATAAGGTCATCAATTGCAGGTCTCTCATGAGTTTTTGTATCTATATAGCTACCCAGTGTAGATTTACTTCTCCACAGGCACCCCCTTGTCACGGGGGAGAAGCTTGCATGCCCTTATGAGGTTGTGAGCTATGCTGGCAGTGGTTTGTGCCTCCGGTAGGGTCTCCCA
>JAWWEU010000158.1:46340534-46403064 GCA_035583155.1 Acropternis orthonyx | reverse complement strand
TTCCTCTGTACCCTTGTACTTATTGTGATCTTTTTACTAAACTGTAATTCTGACTTGTAATCTGTTTTTGAGTTAGATTCATTCCTCCTGCTGGGTTACCTTTAAACCAGTACAATCAGAAACCTCATAAAAAATGATGCCTTTTCTTAAAATCACGGTGATATGTGTACTGTGATTGTGTGATTATCCTAGTTTTTCTTGTTTTTACGTTGTATTCACAAGATACAAATCTTAATACATAAACATATCCTACAGCAGGTGGCTAAGCATTCAAAACTAAGAAAAATAAACAAGTACATCAAGAATTTTAAAGCATTATTGTTATATTTTCTAAACCTTGATAATTTCCTTAAAATATATAAATTACCAATAATAATTTCAGTGCTTACTGAAAATTACCTATTTCTGTTTTATAAACATTAAAACTTTATTTTATATGGCTGAAGGATACAGAATTTCTCAGTGGAATTGCATTAGCTGAATCTCAGTATTCTAGGGGTAAAATGCAATGGAATAAGTGAAAATGTCTATTTAAATTGACTATGTTGAATGATGTTTTAAGTAGCCTCTTAATTCTCTTGTTATGAAGTGTCATTTGTCCATGAAAAATTGTACATCTTTACGTAAAAGCACTGGAGTTAATTTGACTCGAAACAAGAGTTCTTTTGTACAGTGAAGAAGACTCCAAGTAAGCAGATGCAGTAAAACAAAGTTCTGCTCAGACAAGTCTTATAATCTCTGCATCTGCATGGCTACAGAAGGAGAATTTCAGACCCCTTGAGATCTTAAATTTTGATACAGATGATCCTATAATGTGTAGAAATTCACTTCAATACCTTGAGTTTTGCCTGTTTTTGCATGTGGTGTCCTGGCTTCCATTGGGATTGAGTTAATGTCTTCCTAGTAGCTGGTACAGAGGTGTGTTTTGAATTTAGGAATGGAATACTGTTGATAACACACTGATGGTTTCATTGTTACTATGCAGTGCTTACTCTAAGTAAACGACTTTTCAGCTTCTCATGTTGCCCTGCCAGTGAGAAAGCTGGGAGGGGACACAGCTAGGACAGTTGATCCCAAGTGGCCTAAGGATATTCTATACCATATGGAATCATGCTGAGCAATAAATTTGGGAAGAGTTAGCTGTTAGGGGCTGATAGCTGTCTGGGATGGTGGTCATCCACTGGTCAGTGGATGGTGAGCACTGTGATTCACTTGTTTTGTATATTCTTTCATAATAAATATTATTTCCCCTCCCTTTTCTATGCTACTAATTGTCTTTACTTCAATGCATGAGTTCTAGCCTTTTTCCAACTCTGTCCATATCTGACTGGTGGGGACTAAGTGAACAGCTGTGTGGTGTTTAGCTGCTGCTGGGTAAAACTACAACACCTGGACAGATCAAAAACCAGACTGTGATTTCTTCAAACATAATCATTGCCTCAAAGAGTTGGACTTTTTTATTTCAAGAAGACATCAAAGTTTGTGAACATTGCACTGCTGGATTCCTGTCTGAACTGTGCTCTTCTGTTGTTAACTAAGCCACACCATACAGCACTTCTTTCTGGATTTGAATGGACACACACATTTCTGCTGATGTAAATACTTAGAATCTAAGTAACTTAGATATATGCTCTCTGAATTTTAAGTGCACTAAAACTTCATCTCTTCCATATGCAAAGGACAGATTTATAAATGTGTGGATTTCACACAAACAAAACTGAAACCCAATAAAATCAAAACACACCCTCCTAAGTCCTTTCATTTTTCTTTCTTTTGTTTATGTTTTTGCAGCCACATGTCTGGCTGCATTTTTTTTTTTTTTTTAGCGTTCTTAGCAGAGAAATAAAGAAAATCTAGGATGTGATAGTACTCGACACAATTCTTCAAGAACAGACAGTGGCAGATGGAAGCTTACATAGTAACTCCCATTACCTAAAATAAGCTGCCTGGACTCTCACATATCCACTGGGAGTCACACAGGAAGGTTATAGGGAGTTCAAAGTCCAGAAGACGTACATATATCCATTAGACATGACTGAGATTATGCTCCAGCCAGGTCTAACAGTTGGTGCTTTCTGTAGGATATTATTGTGAATCTTAAACACTTATGGCATGTTTATTATAGGGCTAATGTTGTTTTAATATTACACCATTTCTGAGCTTATTAACCTGATCCTAAGGTTGTATGGGTTAAAAGAAAATGTTCCCTGACATTGTGGTACTACCTTAATGATGCCATGGTGAAGGATCCTTCTGTGCTGACTAGGGTCCCTTTCTTCATCTCTTTGCATGAATCTGATACTATGGTACTTACCAGGTGAGGTCAGAAGAAGGAGCCTTCAGGGCAGGTGCTCGGCTCTATGAGCAGCTGTGCATGATAAACCAATACGTCTCTCTCTAAAAGCTTGTTTTAAAGGCCTTTCTAGACAGCAGGAATCCCCTCTGGATCAGGTACAACATTCAAATTCTGCAATTTTCATTCAGGCTAATGCCATAAATGGGTTAACACACCTTAGTAAAAGTAGCAGGGTCAGGACCCCAGACAGTGTAGTTTAAACTGTGCCAAAATCTCCACTAGTGAAACAGTGAAGAGAAACTTCCAAATAACTAAACCAGATGTTACAGCTTGTCTTTGGATTCATTTATTACCCTACATTCCTGTAGGAGGACTTGGATTCACCCTTTTATAATGTTATCTAGCAGTGATTGTATTTAGTCAGTAAATTTCATCACAATCTACACATGTTTATGGCAAGTTGAGATCCAATCTTATAAGGTATAAAAAATTCATTACATTTAAATACTCATTGTTAGAAGAAGCTGGATTCCTATTTGTAATAACAGACATCTGTATGAGCAGGCAGACAAAATATATTAGGAAGCTAATTCAGAAGAAAAAAAGAAAAACAATGCGAAGTCTTTATGTGTATCTGATATTTTTCAGCAGAAATCAGTCATACCTAATGAGAAACACCTCCCTTTTAAGCACAAAGGTCACCAGTTTGTAAATGAATCCTTGGTGGTGTTTCCTCAAGGAGCGAACATCTGTCAGTTGTTATCTGGGCAGTGCACCCTCAAAGACTGCAGCTATGCTCTGGGGCAGCTGCACTCCCTGCAGCATTCCATATTCATGTTTCTCCACTGCTAAAGCATGACATAGATCCCTCCTTTCCAGACACTTGAGTTTCTGATCATGGGAATTCAAGGCAAATGGGGGGATTGGGAACATCAATGTTTCTTCCCATTATGCAGTTGGGACACAGCTCAGAGACGCATCTGGGTACCAGAACCACAGAGGAAGCAGAGCCCACAGTATTGATGCAGCTGTAATTGTTACTAGTATAGGAAGTAGCATAAACATATTCTAATATCTTAAGAAGTCTAATTTAAATGCCTGCTGACAAGATTATAAAGATATAATTTATCTCTTAAATGAAGACTGAAACTCCAGAGGCTCAGGATGCAAGAATGAGACATGAAGACTCTCACCATTCTGCACTCAAATTTATGCTTATTGATAAAGTCAAACATCTCAGTGACTGATGATTGTGGATTGACCTCAGTCCAGACTCCAGTAGAAGTACAAAAACTTCCTCTAGCCTTCTCATGGTTCAGAACCTATGGTAGTCTCATGAGAGAGAATTACAGGGTAGAAAAAGGCAGAAAAAATAAGGTGTATTTCTAGTGATGTCCCTCTAGAGCAATATTGAGCTGTATTCAGAGGGTAATGTGAGGAAACTTGTACAACTTCAATTTCTATATTTTGTAGATGAAATCACAGCACTAGCTTGGCATTTTTCAACAGTGCTAGAATAAAACTGTGTATTACAATTAACATTAAAATCCTCCTATACTTTCCTAAATTATTTGTCAAATAAATGAAAAATGATCTCTACAATTTATTACTAACATTTTTACATGCTACCTCCATTAGAAAAAAGTGATTCTAGTTTAAGTTGGTGTCATCAGCAGGGATTAGTGTACTTTATTGATTGATCTCTTACTAAAAAGAATCTATGTAATGAATTTAAAACTCTTTTTAGATGTACTCAGAAGATCAATAACAAGACAGAAAATGTCATGAGACAAGAAGCTCCTGTCTGTCTTCTTAAAATATAGATACTGGTTCCTGTCTGTAGACTTTTGTTTACTGTCGATTTAATATTACATTTACCAAAAAGTAGATGGATGAAAAAGAGATGATAAGAAAATGAAAAGTTCTGTAAAATGGGAATAAGTGGAAGAAACTTTATTGTGTTCTAATAATGCATATCGGACACCACAGAGATGTCTGTATGGAGAAATGGCCAGACCAAGACAAGCAACTTTATTTTTCAGAGAAAGAAGCTATCCATCTCATGCTTAAGATCACCATCATGACTCCTGGTTAGTCTGTCCAGAATCACAAAGTAAACAATGTTGTCTCTGGCAACACATCAGGCATCTCCCAGTGAGACAAAGAACTTATATTTCTGCCTTTCTTCCCTCTCTCTACCAGATCTGGCAGTATTGCATCCATCCAGTAGAGTTCTTAGGGATGCAAATAGACCTAGTAAAAGGAGACCAGAAAGTGAAATTATTTTTCATTTCATATACCATCACTTAATTTTCTTTCAACCTTTATTTAGGCTTTTTGCATCCATTTTTAAGGTCTGTGATGATTCTTCCGTACTTAATCTGTCATTCCCTCCAGAGTCTAACTGGTGCAACTGTTTTCTAAACCTCTCTTTTAACAAACATTTTTATCTACTTTTACTTCATCTTATAAACTTTCTTTCACCAGTGAACCAGTTTAAGCTTTACCACTGCTCTCTCCCTTGGATTATAACAGGCACGTGGGCTTACACATGGTTATGGAAGACATGGCACAAGTCACTGCACATGTGTTGAGACTTAGTCCATGAGAACACCACCAGTGTGGACTAATCAGGCTTAGTGGAGTCCACTTTCACTATGAGCTAAGCTTGTCTTATTCACATTTGCCTTTTGAGTTTAAAATCACCATTGTTCAGGAAGCAACGCCTACAGGTTCAAACAGGCTGATCACTTTTCCAAGAAGTATATTGTACTTTTTATTATGCAGATTAAGTTTAGTGTAATATCTGCCATTTAATTTTGGATTTATGATGAGACTTTGCCATTCATATTTCAACCACTGTAAATACTATATTTTAATGAACACTGTTGATGCACAATGAATGCTATTTCAGAATACAGTCTAAGCTAAACCAGAATATGATAGGACTGCTAAACACCTTTAAAATATTTCTTGAAATGCAAATGAAACAAGGAAATGTTTGTGCCTTCTTCTTAGAGGAATTCACACCCAAGTGGTGAGGCATCATTATCTTTCAACCTAGCAGCTTAACTGAAAAAACTCAGATGAAAAAATTTAGTCTATGATGATAAGAGGGATACAAAGTCAACTAATGAAATGCTACTATATTGCAGCAGTAATTGAAAATGCCAGTAATCAATAATGACACATGAAAGAATTATCTCTAACAAGAAAGTCCAACTGTATTCGTTGTCTTGGCTAGCATTCATCCTTTTATCTATTAACAAAATTAATTCATAGTCAGGACATTAGAAAGGAGATTGATGGACATCTTTTTACCTCAGGAAAAAAAAAGAAAAAAGGAAAGATTGCCAACTGAAATATAAGCAAAAATTATTTTTTTTTCATTAATGAGTCACATTTTTTTTTTGAACATCTGAATACCAAAACCTTTTATTTGCACACTGGTAACTTGAAAGAGATTTAGCATCATGATGAGGCACTGGAATAAGTTGCCTAGCAAAGTTGCAGATGCCCTTTCCCTTTTCCGGGGGGATTGGAACTAGGTGATCTTTAGGGTCCCTTCCAATCCCTTCATATTCTATGATTCTAAGATACTATCTTGGTACTGAAAAGCAATTGAAAGGCTTCAAGGCAAGAAGAAGGAGAATGTAACACTTAACAGTATATAGGTTAGAGACAACATCTGAAGGTGAAGGGGTAAAAGTCTAGGCAAATGGCTGAGGCAAAAGGCCACATGTTAATTCACCAGAACTGAAAATTTCAGCAAATCTCCACAGCTGGTGTTTCAAGGTGTTTCTTTATTTGTTTTGTGGGACAGTTGTACTGGTGTTTTTCAGGATTTTTTGTTGCTGTTTTTGGGCGGTTTTCTGAGGTTTGTTTGTTTGTTTGTTTTTCTTTTCTATTTCACTTTTAGTACAATCTTTACACAGATCTGATGTTCATGGAAGTTTTATTTTGGTGGGGTTTTTTATTTTGTTGGGGTTTTTTTGTTTGCTTATATTCTGTTGAGGTTTTTTCCAGGTAACATAAGTACCATTTTTTCCCTTGTTGAATGAAAGCAGGATGAATATACTCCATATATGCAGAAACCCATGCTAATGGTAAAGTTACACTGGTGTAACATAGCAAACCAACTCCTGAGTCTGCATATTGAAGTCAAGGCTCTGCCACAGAGCCCAGATGCTCTCAAGGTCACGTATGGCAACAGCAGAGATGATAACACTTAGGTTTTTGATGCATGAAAATTATCATCACTATTATGACCAATACCTGCATTCTAAAGCACCTACTTCATGAATAATCAATGAAGAAGCTGTGAATAAGCAGATGGATTGCAGCTGATGAGTTCCCTCTGGGCAGGCAGAACACAGTTAGTAGTTATGTATAACAAGTAACATACAATACAAGAATCCCACACTACAGGCACATCACTAAAAAATGGATAATGCCAAGGGCAGCTCTGCATGGATTACTGTATAAAAAAGAAGGGTGGCTCAGAAATGTGATACCCATATGTGAATTTATTTAAGTGTGTGTTTATGTATGTGTACTTGAAAGAAATAATGCACAGAAAAGGGGAGAAATCCTCCCTCCGCAGTGAAGGAACCTGAGAACACATTGTATTAAGTGCTGCAAATGTGTAAGAAAACAGGCACTTACTAGTTTTCTGCAAGGATTGCAGGTATTAAAGTGGCTGATATGTATTTGTTTGACAAGCTTTTCAAATTAAAAGACAAAATGCAAAAAAATCCCAGTGGTGACTCATTTCATTCATTTTGTCTTCCTCAGTGAATATACCTGTTTTGTGTCATTCATTTAAATAAATAGAAATACTTCTTTCACTTATTTTTGATGGTAATCCAAAGAAATCATAGATACAGTGTTCAGATATGACTCAAGCATTTGTCTTCCTTTTTTATTGTCTTCCCCTGTGATCTTTGACAGGTCATTTAATGCAGGATCTCATTTTAGCCATCAAAACTAGGCTAAGTGGTGAATCCAACTCTTTCTGTTAGACACAATTAGTCACTTGCAGAAGTTGATTCACCCTATGGATTTTAAAGTATTTAGATCAATATTTTAGGCATCTTTTCAGATCCCACCATATGCTGTCTGGATATTTAGACAGGAGTGACAGTACATGTTTATTTGAAGACTTGTAAAAGGGGAATAACAGCAAGAATACAATTATAACAGAAATTTTTGCTGTCACATTGTATATCTAAATCATTGAGTTCCTGTAGATGAAAGTATCTCTTAAATTAAAAGGTCTGGTCTAGATTGAAACATTGAGTTATTTTTGTCACACACACACACACACACACACACACACACACACACACACACACACACACACACACGCACACGCACACTATATATATATGTATGTATAAGAATTTAAACATTTTGCTTCACAGTAGTCAGGATGGCCCTATCCATTTTAATAAACTAACAGATTAGTCTTTTATAAAAGGGATATAATCAACAAGAAAAATAGATAAGTAAGTAGAGAGGCTCTTTGATTTCAGGATCTAAAAAGTTCATTAAAATTGATTTACACTTCACATCTTCTGCTGAAGTAGATGGAGACTGTATCATACCAAATCAAACTGGCTGCTGAACAGTCATAGCTTCAGAGGAAGACAGAAATGGTTTAAGGACATATATTATTAATTACTTCAGGAATAAAAATTTAAGACAAATTTACCCAAATTGAAAAGAAGAAATAAATTCTACATAGTCAATAATTATATAAGGTGGACTTTGGTAAAGATATTATGTTCACACCAAGTTCTAAAGGAACACAGAATTTTTAATGATTAGAACTGATAGAGTGGAAGTTTAGAAATGATGAATACCTGGAGTACCTCTTGAGAGAACGGCATTACTAGATGCAGAGAGCTGGTCAAGAGCTAGCTTTTCTAGTTATAGGCAATTTCATTTTTCAAAAATGCTGTAAGAAAAAATTATGAACTATATCCACTAGTGAACAATATTTTCTGTGACATGATTTTATTCATCACAGATCTCTCAGTACAGTGGTGACCTGATTCAACTTTATGAAGTACAAAATGCCTCCCAAG
This sequence comes from Acropternis orthonyx, assembly GCA_035583155.1. Lineage (NCBI taxonomy): Eukaryota > Metazoa > Chordata > Aves > Passeriformes > Rhinocryptidae > Acropternis > Acropternis orthonyx. The sequence goes on along the minus strand of JAWWEU010000158.1, from coordinate 46,394,679 downwards.
ATACAAGATGTTCTGTAGTCATCATGTACTTCACAAGTAGTATGGCATATTTTTCATCTTGGAATAGCTAGATATCATGACACTACTATATCACAATGATAACAGTACTATGTCTCAAATACAATCTTACACATCTACAGGCATACACATCTTTGATGGGATGGGAGAGAATTTTTTCTTTTTTAAATGGGCCAGACATAATAAGAATAAGAGTAAGAATAAGAATAATTAAGGAATTCCAGAGTTATTCAATAGACTATCTACTTAAAAAACCCCTCAGTTCTTATACAATTATAATCTTCTGTGAATTCATGTTGAATTTTATTATTTATCTCTAATTTTGGTTATGGTTTCCATTTTCGATTTCTGAATTATCATTGAAAATATATATTACCAAATGACCCAGCCTGGTTACCCACTACCCCTACTTCTCATATATAAAGCATATGAAATATGCTATCCTTGTAGGGGGCTCAAAAATATTACCAGTAAAAAGTGTTATATGCCTTAAGTGTGCCTTAACGTGACAGGCTCAAGTTAACGCACATTTAACTGCTTTTTCTAACACTACTGCTGGCTTAAGTGCTCCATCCTTCTCATGCTATAAGACACAAGGATGAGTGTCTGTCCTTCTTGAACAGAGGCCGAAGATGAAAGCTGCTTTCATCTTCCATTCTGATTCCCTTCATCTGTTTCTGGAGCGCTAGGCAAATATAGATTTTAGAAAACTCTGCAGACTGAATGCAGTGAGATACTGTATGCCAACTTCATTACCGGACAAAAATAGAGAGGAATGTAAATCCATTTGTTGTTGCTCAGATGAATGAGAAATTATCTGGGTCAGAAGCCATTGTGAGTATGAGTCCATAATTACCCTAAAACAAACAAAGAACTTCAGCAAGGAAATTACAGCTGAATGTAACAAAAGGGAAGAATAAACACAAAGACAAGAACCATAAAGGTAAGTGTCCATAAATGGATTTTTTGGACAAGTTAATAATTAATCTGACTTTTAAATTTAAACACAGAGGTTTTTTATTTATTGGAGGAAATGCTACCTGAAAGATTTTGTGATGACAGGGATAATCCAAAAGTTTCCAGCAGATGGTTTAAATACTATCTGACATGTTCCTGCCTGCTAAAAAAAAAAAAAAAAAAAAAAACCCTAAAAAAAAATAGTGCTGCAGTCATTCTTTTCATTTTTAAGTTACTGCCTCACTGTCACTTCCTCCCTCTTCACCCCATTTTCTCATACATTTTGAATAGTTTATAAATACAAGAACAACACTGAGCTCTCTGTGGAAAATGTAATTGCTGGTAAACAGCCTCACTGTTTCTTTCAATAAGGCACATACCCAGACACACAGAAGAACACATGCATATTTTAACACATATACACAGCTTGGGCTTCAATAGACAATCTCTGCACTTTTTGCAGTACCAGTTTTACATTTTGTCAAAATTATATTCTCTACCCATAAGGCTGATTTGCTATTACTAAATTGTTTTAACAAATAGAACAAAGAGTCTTTGGACTGGCTTCAGAAACCTCCTCCAAACTCTGCAAATTTTAACATCCTTTAATTAAAGGTCACATGCTAAAACTGGAATGCAGTTATTATGAGCCAGCTACAGTCCTGAGTGCCAGTAATCAGAGGCTTTTTTTTGCTCACCTTATATGCAGAATAAACCATTGTGCACTGTATTGTATTACAAAACTGTTTTTTCAGAGACTGAGTGAATTCTTTGTGTAAAATGGAAAACTAAACTGTTAGTTTAGATGTCAGTGCTTTATTTTTACCTTCTTTTTTTCTGATAATTTTTTAATTTTCTGTGATAGTTTAAAACACATTTCATTAAGGGCTAACATACTATTTGCATGGATTCTACATAGGAAATTTGGTCCTTAAAATGTGAAATTCATTCCTTCAAGTATGATAGTCTCTGCTCTAATCCTGTAGGTGACACTTTACTGGACCATTGTAGGACATGCTGATAATCTGACTTTTTCAGTGTGATAGACATGCAAACGACATGGCTGGTGTCTTTCAGTTTTGAAGATGAGTTTAAAATACACCTTGACTTAAAATTCATTATCAGTTGTTGAACATATTAAAAATTTCAAACTATGAGCCTTCCTATTGATGCACCTAAGGCACATGAGGGAGTCTTGCAAATCACTGATCACAAAAAGGGCATCTTCTTGAGTAAGCACTTCCATTTGTATTGATAAAATGGCTTTTGCCATTGAAAGCTTGCCATAATGAAGTGTAGCATCTGGATTTAGGATCATATTTATGCCTAAATAGAGCTGCTGTGATACAGAATGGTATATAGTCCTTTCCCACAGTTGAGCCAATCTCTCATAGCACCATGACATGGGTATGCCATCACCATTGCATACAGTGGGACATCTGGTTTTGTGCCTCTGCTGTGACTGGCCTTTGCACACACACAGATGCTGGGGAAATCACCACATTCATGGGAACCCTCCCAGTGCTATGTTCTCCTCAGCCCACCACCACTGCAAAGGAGACCATCTCTGTGCCTTCCCACCTACAACAGCTGAGGAAAATTTAGCTCTAAGTGCTGATGCGGTAAGAGTGAAAATTAGCCTTTTACACTTATGGGTTTTAAAATGTGAATATTTGGTTAAGTTGAAAAAGCTACCTTTTACAGGATTTATAGAGCAATGGCAAAGTAAACAGACTGTTCATTACAAGCCAGACATTCCTGTGTCTGAAACAGATGTGTTAATCTCACAGCTTTCAGGGGGTAATGCATGACCATTAAAACATCCCTGCACAAGCTCTGCTGACCACCTGTCATTTCTTTGTGCAGCTATTAATGGGAGTGACATTACAGTTTATGAAAAATCAAATTATAAGACAGTCAGGAAATTAATGCTTCAGCATTTCATTATAGGACCAAAGGGTAACAGCCTATGCATTCTTTTAATTAGTTATTCACCTGGATTTATTTCATGTCTCAGACCAGGGTGTGATGTTGATGATAACTTTACTTGCATCTATCCACAATACAGGAATGACCTGAGGTCCCTGGGAAAAAGTAAAATTACTAGAAATGTTTGATGTCTGACTTCTAGAAGCAGAAGTCCTCTAAAGGTTCAGACAGCAGATACTCTGTTGGTTTTGCTAGATGTCTAACAGGGCAGCATATTCATTGCCTGAGCAGAAGAGGCCATTAAAGTACTATAAATGCCTTCATTGGGAGTTAAGGAGGGACAGACCAAGGCAGCAAGGTTCATGTGGAGGAGACAAAGTAGCAGTCAAACATAGATGAAAATGATTTCCTTTGGTGTGCTAAGACATTTGATGTCTGTTGGAAGAAGCAGCTTCCTGGTGCCTAGGGCAGTAGGGCAGAGGCTGAATGAGGAAGACACAGCTGAGCAGCATGAGTAAGGAGGGTGGGTTTGGAGAAGATGTGATGGGATGGGTTGGTGAATTTACAATTGTATCTGAGCAATAAAGGGGCGTGAAGGTAATGGCAACATTGATGAGTTGAATATTGAATATCTAATGTTGTCATGTTACCTGCAGTGTAACAGAATAAAAATTACAGTAAAGACAGAAAAAATACAAACAGAGATCATAAAGGACAAGTTTGGTTGAGTTCCTTTTTCAAAGAAGAAAATACATTTGTGGCTAAGAATAACCTTTTCATAATGAACTGGACATTTATTTTTTAATGCAAATTAGGACAGGTCATTGAGCTCTTTCATTTGCAAAGAGAACTGTGTGTCACTATCTATTCTGTTTAAATATGTGAGGAGCGAGATATGAATTGGACATGACACTATAATACTGTTTAGGGAAGACTATAGAATGTACAAGGAAGTTAGATTTTATTAGGTTTCTGCAACTTCACTTTGCAGGTAATGACTTTTCTCATTACAACCGTCAGGATGATTATACTAATATCACATAATTTAGTCATGGTCATCTTCTCTTAGTATGGACATGACCAGAAAGTTGTGCCTGTGTCCATTTGTGGCATTATTCCACTCTGAAAGTTTCTAGCATAATTTTTTTTCTGATCATAAGTAGAATTTTACAGTTATGATTTGCTGTTAATATAACAGAAGACATTTATATCAACCCTATTTTCATCATCAGCACCATCGTGATCATTTATTTCTTGCCATCAAATTGTCTAAGGAAGAGCCATGATCAGGTGTGGAAAATGAGCTCCCTACTGTGTGCCACAGTATTTGAAAAGAAAGTCACTTATTTAAAGATAACTCTGAACATTTCTCTCCAGGATATAAAATTGATATTAAAGATAATATAAACCCAAACCAAATAAACAACAAAATATCTGCTGCATGGTTCTGGAAGCTTTCCAAGCAAAGTTGTGGAGGGATTTAGTTATAGTTGCTGCTGTCAGGTAAATATTTTGTTATTCTTAACAGAGTATCAGGTAGCCAATTGTCAAATATATGTCTATATACACATACATATGTATATATCCACTGAATCTTTCACATTTAGAAGAATGTGGATGAGGGCTTCATAGATTTTTTTACATTGCTTTAGGTTTTTATTTCAATTAAAAACATTTTCAACCCTGATGCTTCAAAATCGACCTTCATATTCTTTTTTGTGGTGCCAGGCACGTTGAGGCCCCACTGTTAGATGCAGTGTACAAATAAAAGCTGTCCAATACCCTACAGTTTAAGCCTGGGTATTGTCAGCAATTAGAACAGAATGCCTTCTAGCATGATATTCTTGATATTTAAGGATGTGTCTTGTTTTATGTGTTTTTTAGTTAATAGCCCAAAACTACAGCAGTATGAGCAGAAATGAGGAATAATTGGGCATTTGGCCTTATGTTCATTTTCAGCCTTTATGGGCAATCCTGTGTTATGCTAAAACACACATTGTTTTCCACAAGGCTTTTCCATGTTTTCTGCTTATAGTTTAGAGGGTTCCTTTCTGCTGGTAGGAGTAGCTCTTAGGAGAATCTGTGAGACTTCAGCTCACACAGCGAGAAATGTGATTCCTCAACAGACACAACAGGTTCTTCCTGTGCCACAGTGTTTAAAATAATAAACTAAAAGAGCAGGCAAGTTTCAGAGAAAACAGATCTTCTACAGATGGAAATCTACAACCTGAACTTCCTGGTGTAAGTATAAAGTAAGTGGAAAGAACTCTATAGTTTCTTCAGAACTTCTTGCACAGTCATTTTTAAAGTAGATCTAAGGAAATACACTGGATTTCCTGGTTTTTCACAAGCTGATTTAACTTGAGTATATTTTTAATTTATATCAGTCAGGAGTCCATATTGTATTCCCACATTCCCACTTAGACATGAGGTCCAATGAATAGGATAAATAGGTCTAATATACATCATCCCGTTGTGTCATCATGTGTAAAGTTATTTATTTTTAAATTTAGAGCAGAGTGATTACTTTCTCTAGATGCTTTCTTATGAGTGTCATATATATAGAATGTTACCAAATGGTATTTTTTAGGAAAATATTGAAGACGTTTCTGAAACTGTACTTTGGAGATACTGTATGCAACTGTGTTTTCAGTAAAAGGTTATGCAGTTCTTTTGTTCTCTCCAAATTTTTTTTATCCTTTTCCTGCTCCATGTTCTTTAAATATTTTTCCCCATCTAGAGAACTCTGGGAACATAGCCCTTTCCTTGCAGTGCTAATTAAATTCACTCATTCATTGTAACAATAGCAGCAAAGAAAGATGAAAAAGCTGAAATAAATTGTCCCCTGGCATAGAAACTAAAATGTTGCTATGCTTAAAAATAACTCTTCTCCTCAACTCCCTCATTCTTTCTTATTGTAAGAACTTAAATCTGCTTTCTGAAAGAAATACAATTCTATCAATACTACAATCTAGACAGCATGTAGACCATTAACAACATTGTGTGGTATTTTCTAATGTTACATTCAAAGTCACAAAAGCTTTCCCTGACTTAATAATTAGATTAAAATTATACCAGCAAAGCCCCTCTTTTTACCTATTAATACATGAAATTTAATTTTTCTGCTGGAAATCCATCAGTTCCAGGACACAGCCCTTATATACCTTTTGACAGTAAAATTAAAGACATGGAAAATTGCTGCAACTTTACTTCTTGCTACTTGAAAGACTGCTATAATTCATGAAACCATCAGTTTTGCAATCCATTTATGGTGAGTTGCATGGCTAATGGGTTATTGTTTCAGGGACTAGGGATAGTTAGGAAAAATATTACTCCCCTATCTCCATTTTGTGTTCCAATAGAGACTGGAGACTTAATTTATTCTGAAATAACAAAACTTCTTTTCCTCCCTATTTCTCTATAAATTACTTGGTCTAATATTGGAAAATAAGCATACTGTCTTATCACTAGCAAATTGCTACACCTTTATGACCATATTTTCTATCAGAGTCAGTATTTTAGGTAAGTTTGGGGTTTTTTTGGTCCTGCTTGTAAAACAGTATGAGACTAATAACTGAGATTGCCCGGCAGATGACAGGTACCATACAGGTCACTGTGCAGATTGTTGTAACATCTCTGAAGGCAATGATCTGGAATTTTAAAGGCAGACTTGACTTTCACTAGTTCCATTAATACAGAACAACGGTTAGTTCTTTATTTTTCCTCAAGATGCTTTTGCAAATCTTGTAGCATATGTGCAGGTATTCAATAGGATTCTTTCCCCTCCTTTGCTTACCCAGCATTCTTCTCAGTGTTGTGTACTCCTCAGTGATGGGTAACCCATGCCAGTGCTGGGTTTGATTTTCCATGGAGATTCCTTGCTGTTTTCTCTGAACAGCTTTATGTCCTGAAAAACTTTCTGTGCTTCAATGCTTCTCTAATCTAAGTGGAAGCACATGGCAAAAAAATGACATACATTGATATAAAAATGTTTCTAATTCCATTATTGAAACTCTATAAAGAATGTTCTACTTTACTGGTACCTGTACTTTTCTGTGATCATTCCAGCTGTAAGTGAAAAAATAGCTTGACTAGAATATGAGTGGGTAATACTGATGAACCTTATGGGTACATAAAATAATCCAAGGGATACTACAATACTAGATTTCTTGCAATGACAGTCTTTTCAAATGACTGAATTCAGTCTAGTTTTACAGTTAGAATTTTACCTGAGTCCTGAGTAAATAAAATAGTGATGGCTAATAGTGTATCTCCAGCTGAAAACATACCAAGGAACGGTTAAAAGAAGTTACATTTAAAGACACGTAAATGAAAAAAAAAAAAAAAAACCACCCAAAACCCAAAACAAACTGCAGAAATATGGAATTTATCTAGGATGATATGGAATATAAATGGTAATGCAACCTAGAAATCTAAATGTGGACTTTGTGTATCTTCCAAAAGACATTAATTCAATAGGTGGAACTGTTTGATAGACAATCATTAATGACTCCAAAGACTGTGGCCTTATGAGTTATTGACAGCACACTTCGCTGCCGCTTTTCCCCAGACTTCATATGTTGCCCAATAACAGTGCAGGCTTAGGCTTGTCATGTTTAAGTTAAAAGACATAATTCATAGGACTGATAAACATCTTGTGTGAGAAAACATACTCCTGCAGACTTTTGAACTTCCTTTGTTTAGCTTTACCTCTGTAGTATTTCAAAATACTTTTTGTTCGTTTCTATATAATTTTATTCTGCTTTTATGTGACAGATTATTTTTAGATTCCCTATATTTAATATAAATTTGAATTTAACTGTTTAAAATAGTAACAGACGGAAGGTAAAAATTCAGACAATATAAAGGTCTGCAAATTAGCCTTTGGTATAGTTGTCTATGTGCAGACACAATAACACTGTATCATAGTGAACCTGAGTGAATGAACACACTGCAATTTGAGACCTGTAATGCAATCTCTAGAATCAAAAGTATATTACTGTTTTGGTTTAAAAACTCTTTCAAAGAAGGGCTCCTTTCAAAGAGTTACAGTGCAATTGCCACTTATCTGTGAACTATCCTTCACTTGCTCCACCTAGTAATTTACATTATAAAGGTGGCTCAAGGTAGTTTGCATCAGAACTATTCCTGTGGAGTTACATTTGAAATAACCCTTACTAGAAATTTAGAGCTAACAGTGCAAAGCCAGTTTTCATTCAGTGATGATGGATATTGAGAATAAACAATGTTAGACTGACTTGCTATTGATGTCTGAACAAAAACAGGACAGAGTCAAAAAATATGTCCAGTTAGACAGTGTCCATTATGCATATATTCTGTTATTCAGAGGGCTCAAACAGAATTAAAGAAGCAGAAAGATGAAGCATGTATGATAATATCAGCTGTTGTAGCAAAAATAATGGCTCCAGTCCCATAAGAAGCTCAGCATACACAGATTTCTGCATTTATGGAAACATCTTCCAAGGTGAGTGAGTTAGCCTGGGGAGCCTTCCTCCCAGGATCAGAGCCAGAATGAACTGCTGGTGAGAACAGGTGGTATAAATACAAGGATGCAGAAGATGGAAAATAGGAGAATCAATTATGCCAATTTATCATACTAAAAATACTGGCAAATCTTTTGACTGCAATTAATACTATCTGGGTGTCAGTGACAGCATCTTTGCAGTTACATTCAGACTTGTTATTTAAAAAGGAGAGAAAAAAAATCTTTGAATTATGTCTGGTGACAGCACTGGAGAATTTATGAGCATGAGTCAGATGTAAGAGTGGGGAAGAATGTTATGTGGTGCAGGAAAGGATGCTCTTGAGGCTAGATGTATGCAGATTGTGTTTTTTACTAAATTTTGCCAGATGTGCAGTGCATTAGAAGAACTGTTTTGGTGCGGTTGGGAATCTTCTGTTTTATTGTCATCTGTTCTTTGTCACAGTTCAAAGTTGTTTCTTTGGCAATGCCACAGCACTCATCAAAGGAAGATGGCTATGCTCTGTGCTACTCATCTATCCAGCTGAGGACAAGTGGTGCTTCTGCTTTTCTTTCAGCAGGATGAACCTCTGCAGTCATATCTCTGTAATATTGAATTTATAGCTTTTCTATGACATAGGCTATGTTTTAAGTAGCAAGGTGACAGCTGTCAGGTATAGCTTCCAAAAGAGGTACATTCCCTCTTTCCAATGCTCCTCTTGCACTGCTTACAGACAGTTTCTGTGCAATCAAGCCCAACTAAGTGGAAACCCTGCAGACCTATTGCCACATTCACACCTACACACGGTTCTCTGAGAGGTGATACATTCTCATCATAGTATTTTATCACAGTGTCTAGAAAGACCTCCTTCAGATCAAGACTAAATGACAGGGGAATGAGACAAACATTAGGACAAAGGCAGGAGTTACAGCCTGGTGCAGCAGTGAAGGCAAGCCACTCACCTGCTGATGAGAGAGAAAGATCAGAGGAGGAAGAGATACCAAACTTGGATAGACTGTAATGTTATCATGAGTGTATTTGATGCACCTCTAAAAAATGCCTGAGGCACTCTGTCATTTTAGGTGCTTTGGGAATATTTGCATATGCTGACTACACTGCAGCAGAGTCTAGTTTGAGTGCTCCTTCTCCAGTGTAGTTCCGCCCTCTGAGAAGCAAATATCCAGCTCTGGCTACAGGGAAATGGGAGTGAGAAGTGTGGGAGAAATCAATGGTCTCTATCTCATTCCCTCTTTTTCCAGCAGCAGATCAAAGGGCCAGTGGCAGATGAATACAGTCATGCTGGTCTCAGCATGGAGCCCAGTGTTCAGGTGGGGAAATTGAATCAGGTCAGCTACCACTTTGTTTTCCAACACCAACACTGCTATGTGTGCATTTGAGACAGATGAATGAGGACAGTGAGAGTGAGATAGAGCTTTTTGGCTTTCCTGTTTTCTAGCAGGGGGAAAGAAGAAAAAATGGGAAGGTAGAGTACTATGTATCCACTCTGATTCCTTGTTATTATAGGATATTTTTCTTCCCCTCTTACTATGAGTTCTTGCTATTATTTCAATTTGTGTGACATAAATACTGCATGTGGTTGTTGGTAAAATTTCTTTCTAAAAACTAATAGTTACACATCCAGAAAGCATAAATAATTACATCTCTGCCACAGAACTTGAGGTTCTTACACAAAAAAAAGGTAGTCCCTGCAAAGAAAATAGTTGGACGCTGAATGTGTGATAGCGTTGCCTAGAGAAAGAGGAGACAAGGGGGAGACAGAAAATGTTGAGGGTATGCTTTAGGTCCAGGTCTGAGCTGCCTTAATGTACAAGTTCAGTTTTTCTCCTGGATTTCCCAAAGATGGTGTAATTTGCACATCTGGCGCCAAAGTCTGAAGCAAAGTAAGAAGTGGATGAAAAAGTGTGTAAATGAAATATGTCAAGAAAGTTAACTCGGCAGCCTTAAAAAGGATTTGATTAGAAAATGGGGAAACCCTGACACAGCTAATCCTCAGGAACTCTTCTATGGGAAATTTCACCAGAGTTTTTCACTGTGAGTCTAACTGGTATCGTAATTTATAATGGGATATGTTTTTTGTCATGGGACCTGGAAATGGGCTATCTAATGACTACACCTCTACAGATGGGTAGTTTTCATTTTAAAATAAAATAGTGTGCACAGTGTCACATTCTTGCAAGGATTCCTTGCAAGAGAAAATAAGAGAAAATGCCATTCAGACCCTTCTGATGAGATTATTTACACAGTAATACCTTTGTTTAAACTTACGACAATTCCATTTATATGATTTGTTTATACAGCCTGCATGCATCAGGACAGGAGTAACATTTGTGGTTAGAGGGTGTACAGATGAAAGGTGGTGATATTTGTCAAAACTCCCAGGAGACTGGGCTTATTGATTTTAAATGAAAGAGAACAAAGGACTGTACAAGCAGAAAACCATGGTAAAAGAAATGGTTTCATATGAAACACTGTCAAATACTCTTTCTAGAAACAGCAATCACTTCACTGGAGTTTCAAGTTCCGGAACAGGTTACATAGCTTGGTGAAGTAAAATTTCAAGATGCCTATGACTAGTGGGATGACAGCTTATAATAGTTATCACAGTACCTAAATTAGAGAAACTGTCAAAGACTGTAGGAGGTCAGTGGCAGTCAGGAGCAGCCCAAAGTTCAACCAGCAGCCAAGTATCATGCCTCCCAGGATTTTGGTCCAAGCAGGAGATAATGCTTTTACTCAGATGTACTTTGTTTACTTGCTCAGTGTACCTCTGCAGAAAAAATAGCCAGGACATCAGCTTCTCACTTACAAATAAAATAGTCTTACAAATAAAATAGTCTTACAAAATATATGAAGACTTCAAAAGCCTATCTGCCTTATCAATAATTTCTGAAATCAATGTACGAATGGTATCAAAGTGAATTCCCCAAACAGTCACTAGGTAGCCCTTGTTTGGCCATTTATTAAATTAATTTGCAAGTGATAGAAATAACTGATTATGTATAAGTCCATGATGTCCTATCTAAATGGCTTGGCTGCAAGAATTTTATGTAAGATATTTTAAGTTTCATTCATCGCTAATACATTCATTTGGAATAGAAGAAGAAAATAAGTTAAAAGTGTTAATAAATGAGTTTGGTTGCCATGGGAACCAATTGTCTCAGGTGCTCTGTTCCAATACAGCTATTAACCCCTAGTCCATATTTATTATTCAAAGGAAATAACTGACTCAAAAAAAGGAAGATTGGTTGTCACAAAAAGAGAGAAGTCACTGCGCTAAATTTGAGTCATTTGCATGCAATAAAAATGAATTAAGGAGGATGAATCTTCTTCAGCCCTAAAATGATTTACATTTGGGTTAGTGCTCTATTTTTCTCAGTTTTCAATATTAAAGGATGTCAAAAAGAACTAGCAATAGCAGATCTGGAATGAAATACAGTACCCTACAGATACCGTGCTCTGACTTAGATCTTTATTGTGCTGTTTAAGACTTCCATCCTACTCTTACAGCTTGTTCCAATACATATCGGACGGAAAAATCCATAGAAAGATCTCATATTACTAATAATCTGATTTTATTTTTCTTTTGTAACAGCTACTATTTATTCAAGTTTGTAATTGTGATGTTACCCCACATAACTTGCCTGAACAGATTGAAGGGACATTTAAAAAGAATTCTTGTGAAGGTCATTCTTTGATGTAATAATATATATTTCCAAGGAACCTACATGTACAATTTTATTCTTTAAATATCAGCAATCCAAGACTGGAAAGCAATTTCTTTTTAAATAAGTCTATTTATTATTTACTGAAAATTGTCATATATTCTCTCAGGGACTTGATCATCTCAGAGGTCTTTTTCCAACATAATTGATTCTGTGATTCTGTGAATGTACTATAGGAATTCTTGTCTAGAAAGTATTCGCCTTCCTTTGCTTTTCTGTTTTTCCTAGTACTCAGTATGCTCTAATACCAAATTCCACATCTACACTTACCAATTTTGCTACATGTTCCCTTACTGAATCCACATCTATGCAGATTGTCATGGGATTTATATTTTGGATTATGGCTGCTACTGTGCTGAATTTTTTTCCCTAAAATAATAATAATAAAAAGGAACTTTAGGAACAGTTAATAAAAAGGAAAAAAACCCAAAACTTCTGTGTGTTGTTTATTTTTATCTCTAGCATTAGACCAAAGCAAAGTATTTTACTTGTCTGTGTCAGTGATGTTATACCAATCATGAAATAATCACAAAGTATGCTTTTACGTAGGTTACTAGAAATTGAAATGAAATTATCTCCTTGTGTCTTATAATAGAGGATTTTGAGGTGATTATTCAGGAGGTTAATTTTTTGGCTTTCATTTTTGATAATGAATTTCTTTAATGGATCAAAAGGAGGACTTGATTATCTCATGTTCATAAATATTGGAAGATCTGATATTGTGATAATTTTTAAGAAGTTGTCAAACTTTCTCTGTATCCAGACAATAAATAACTACAACTTATAACAAATAAAACCAGAAATCCTTATTTATTGAAGTCCTGTGATGCACTTGAAGTCTAGGGATGATATAAGTAAAAGTACTGGCTAAAGGAAGATGAAGAACCTGGCACTTAGCCTTTGTTAACACATTCCCTATTCTGTCTTGTCCTCTTTTGCTGTTCCCAGTTGTAGGTATGTTGGATAACCTTTAATGCGAACTTGCTTTTTCTGAGAGAAAACAAAAATCACATCCCTAAAACATGACCTCCTCTCTTTTTTTCTGTTTTTATTTACTCTTTTTGCCTATTGCACATTATCACTGCTGTTACCTGGTGATACCTACCACTGACATGGCAGGCAGATTCATTTATCAGCCTGAGAACTGATAACACTTTGAACAGTATTCCCAGTAGAGCAGTCAGCCACTTATCTTTTCTGCCACAGAACATCCCTATAGTAGTAGTACTGTTCCCCTTGCAATCTTTTTCAAATGATGCATCACATCTGCTTGCAAATATTGAGATTTTTCTATAGGTGGCAGCAGACTTTCACTGTATGGCCAGAGCTAGACCTGTCAATTACTTTAAATCATTTGTGCATAATCACTTTATCTCTGCAAAGACAGAATACAGGACAAAAGGCATGTGGAGACAAATACTTGGGTGGATTGGGTCATAATTTTAGCAGCTGAGAAAAAAAAAGAAAAAGAACAAAAGAGAAAAATACTTGAAAGGAGGAGAATGTTCATGTAATAATAAAGTTTACTTTTCAGATGATAATAATTTACTGTCTTCTTTTTTACAAAGCTATCATTTGGGAATTAACCTACATATTTGAACACCATCTCTTTGCAGCAGGATTCTACAGAGCTTGAACAGAGCTCTGCTGTTGATAATCTGTATTGTTTTTTCATTGTAACATAATTAAGGCAAAGTTTTTCTTAATCCTACCACTAGGAAACCACTGTGAAAATATTTATGATGGGTTATCTTGAACATACATTATAGAATAAGTGGGCATGCTTCAAGGGACCAGTTAGCCTCTGTATTAAGTTTCAGTGGTTGAAAATGATCGTTGAATGTCCTATTGTCATGGTCTTATTATCTTCTGGTCCTTCCTAAGAATCATAAAAGAGATTAATTCAATTTATTGAAAGGCAGACCATTAAACCCTTGATATGTGCTGCATTGCATGCATCAGATATCATAGTGGAAAATGGATTTCTTATGGGAGATAATAGAAGATAATCAAGATAAAAGCAATTATAAAAAGTAGGGTCCAGTGATTATCAGCACCATCACTATTTGCATATTAGGCCCTAGGGACTTATTTATAGCATGTCTGGTTTATTAGTGAACTTACATGAGCCAAAGAGAGTTCTGCTATGCATTCATCATTGTTTTTAAAAACCTATACGAAAGAGGAAAAGCGTACCTTGAAATTTTTAGTCTTCTTGCACTTCAAACAAAACTGGTACCAGGTGCCTGACAGGGTGAAAAAACCCAATATACCATAAAATTATCTGACACAGGAACAGCATAAGAATAAAATATTCACCTTTTCTTTCTCAGGTGAGTTATTGATAGTGAATTGACACCAAATAACTGGAAAGCTTCAGTTTGATTGGGCATGCCTGCATACATAAGGGAAACGTTAGAGGCATAATCAGTCTAATCTGCATTTTCAAAATAGTCTAAACTCATTTTACTCTGACAAAGTAAGATTTGCCACTCAAAATTGTAGTTATTTTAGCACTCATTACTCCAGACAATTGTCATCTCTTTTTTTGTCATTGTTCATGTGGAGAAGCTCAGTTTGCTGATACAAGCACACTCAGTGCCACTGGGTTTGGTCAATACTTTTGACCTGCTCTTGTCATCTCTTATTCTGCTTTTACAAACAGGTCAGGCCTGTCCAGCATGGAGTTATTTGAGGCCAGAGGACAAGGAACAATAACATAAGATCACCTAAGTGACAATTACCCACTTGCCTTGTGGACATACAGAAGCCAAATATGAAGGTGCTGGGAGCCTTGAATGTCACAGCCAAAAGTGACAGCTGAGGGTCAGGACTCCAAGTGTAGCTAAATTCCCACTTTAGGAGCCTAAATCTACTTTGTGTTTATGATCCTAGGTTACCTTTTTGACACTAGATTTGCTAGGATTGAGTTCTTCAGTTTTATCTAAGTGAAAAATTCTTTTGCCAGGTTAAATTTTTTTGTTTGGATATCTTAGGTATCTGTGTGGCCCAGGTATAAGATATTATATACCCAACCAAATATATTGCACTTTAACAATAGGAACAAGAGACTTTGTAGGCTTTGAACCTGCCATTAAAGGTATGCATGTAAAAATACACAGGTATTTTGTTCCTTCTTGAACAAGTTTCGAATGTCATAACCAGAGCAGAAGAAGTAAGGTGGCTTAGAGGTTAACAGATCTGCTAGGAATATCCACAAATCTTCCTGGTGTCTCAACTCTTTACCCTTAGCTGTATTTCTGCGTCTTTCTGTGTGTTAGTTCTTAACTCGCCCAAAAAAATTAAAAACAACCCAAAATCTACCTCCAATGTCACCTTTTTCATGATTTGGTATGACATTCATCCAATTTAAACTACAGTGATAGGACAGATACACTTTGCACATCCTCCACTGAAAAGAAATTTTCCTTTTGAGAAATTTAAGAAATGTCATGGTCTGCAGAGATGAAACTTCTTAGAGTAATGTACTTCATTTCATTTTATGTCTGTTATGTAAGAAAAAAAATGAATTAAGCTTTATCCAAGAGCATGGGTCCATTGAAAACTTTTACCCTGACAAATACCTTAGTTCAATGACTGAAGTCCTTGGAGTGAACAAATCTTTGTCATGGAGATGGTAATGGAATTTTAATAGTTTACTATTTAGAAAACTTCCACCTTCATGGCATAGGCATAAATGGTTGTAGTGATTAGAAGGGATTCTGAGTAATCATTAACACTGGAAAATGCTGTCTGTAGGGTGTAGCTTCTTTAGATGAAGTTGTGTGTTTGCCACATAGCATATGCCTTGCAGACATAACATATGTTTGCAAGACTGTGCCCTTTCCCTCCTGATATTCCTCTCCATTTCTCTCTCCATTTCATTCCTCTGTGGGAATATCCAGAAACTTCAGAGAAATAAAAAATTAGGGATTCAAACAACAGATACAATAAAGATACTAAGCTCTTAGAATTTAGCTGCTGGGGTACCTCATCTTTAGGTGATTTGAGCCCAAGATGTTCTCTGTAGAAGACTCATGAGTCTAGTGTATGCATGTTCTTAACTGTGTAAAAGTGCCCAGATGCAGCTTTCCGCTGTCTACGAGACCCAGAAGACTATTACAGACAGAGTAAAATCAAGCTCCCTTCTCTGCTCAGGCAAAAAATCTCAGCTTACTACTCTCAGTTCTACAGGAGTGCTTTAACTACCCTACTAGGTTTTCAGTTGTCTTCTGCACAAGCCATGGATAAAGCCCTGACACTGTTGGGAGTGAGCTTCTAATTAGAGCCAGCAGATAGAGACGACATCTTCTGCACCCCTGTGGGAAATGCTGAGGATGCCTCTAGAAGTTCCTTGTTTCTTTCCAGTTGGATGTCAGCTCAGCCAGTTCATTTAAAGCATCAATTGAAATGTATAATCTACCACAGCTGATTTTAATTGAAGGCACTCATGCGTATTTGCTTACAACAAGCTCTGTGGGGGATAACCTTTGGAAGACAGGAGATACAGCAAATTAGTGTCTGACTGTAATGTCATAAAGTTGTGCAGCTGTTTACTGGGTGAATGTCTGGCTTAAGCATGAGTCCTCCTCTGCTAATACAGAGAGGACTTCAGCAGTTCCATAGGCAGATTTGGTTATCTTGCACTGCTGAGCTCCAATTAGACTGAAAAATATCACCTGCCATCCTCAAGGCAATCAGCTTCCTCTTGCAAAATCTGATAGTTCCAGTTGATTGATCTAAACTCTCTTACCAGAACTACATGATGGTGCCTAAAAAGAAAACAGCTGAAAAAAGATTCCTTAGCAGGGGGAGGAAAAACCTAACATGGCAATAGAGCAGAAAAAAATAGAAGAGAATGCACATGAGTGTAACTACTTGTAGATGGAGTTTTATCAGGTGAGTATTTTGGCAAATAAGTATATGAAATTAGTGCTACTCATGTGTTATAAAAAAACCCCACATGTTTCTTTTAAGAACTTTTATCACTTTCAAAATAATAAGGGGAAGAGTATTGTAAAAGCAGAAATGATTTAGCACATTAAATGACAATATGTTCCTCAGTCACCTCTTCCTCCATGAAATCCACAGGATATGTCTCCTGCATGGCTAACTTTGCTACTGATGAATAGCTAGTAGAATGTAAGGTAAAATCATAAAAAAAAAATTGATGACATACAGTATTATTGTTGATACTTTTGACCTTCATAAAAATACTTTTGTAGTATTTTCATATTTCATGAGTAAAGTTGGCTGGTTTTTTGGTAACTCTTCATCTCCAAAGAAAAACAGAAAACAGAAGAAAGTGCTTTCAGAGCCAGAGATAAAGACTTTTTTTTGCACTTACAGGGACATTAAAAAGAAAGGTTAATTCCTTATTTCTTCTGTCAGGTTTTTGCTTCAATTTCCGTGCCACCTGGGAGAGAAGAAAATCTCTATTAAGATAATCTGGAGTCTTGGGAGAAGAAGAATTAGAAAAGTTGATTTCATTATTAAAAAATACATTTATACATTTATTTCTTTAAATATTCAAGCAAGCTTTGGAGTGATGTTACCAAGGATAAATAGGGTGAAATAAGGTAAGCATATGAAATCAGACAGTAATTTTTCATGTTATCTGGAATAATTAGTTGCTTCTTTCTCCAAGTACAGGGTAAAAAGAAACTCCAATGAAACAGAAAAGCTACATTTCAAATGCAGATCATGCAGATCAGCTTTCTCAGGGGCTTCAGAGATTTCAGACGCCACTCTTATCATTACAGGCTCTCTTGTCTAGTGAGGCTGTCCCATCAGCTGTCAGCATACTGGTTTGAGTTTATCTCCACAATTTAATAGAGTGCTCTTTTTGTCTTCCACAGCACACTGATGAAACAAAAATTGTAAAGGCAGGGAGCTGTGGAATCATAAGTGCTCACTTTTCTTAAAGAGTGAGTGTTGCAGTAATTGCAAAGAGCAGGAGTGAAAAAAGGAACAGTTTGACTTAGCAAGGCCTGTCCTAAGGTCAACTATGTGCTTATTTCATAAGCATGTTTGTTTTTTTTTAATCAGGAGAAGTGCAAAAATTTTGGGGCTCAAGCTGCAAAGAAGTTGAAGTGAAGCATGTGAACAACTCCAGAGAAATCAGTATAACTAAGGATTCCCTCACACCTTCAGGATTAGGCTGATAACCGCAAAGCAACATATGTCTTATAATCTGTGGAGCCTATTAAAGTCAGAAATATTTCTGAAACCTAAATGAAATCTAAACCTCATTTGTAAGATTCCATCTAGATTTCACCTAACAAGGAAATATCGATTTTTATTAAATCATGTTTCTTGATGTTGCACAGTCACTGTTAAATTTCATTAAATTATATAGTGTGTACTTTAGAAAGCTTTTCTGAGGATTTGGAAAGCATGTTAATGTAAAAAAATCCTCTAGATACACAATTTAAAGAATCAAACCCACAACATGTTCTGAAACCAGCCAAAATTATGAGATGGAAACTGTGGTCTTACTGAGCATTTATTTCAGTTATTATTGGAGTCTTAAATTAAATAATTTTTGAAATGTTTTGAATATTTTGAATATTGAAACTAGACAGAGTACTGGAACTTGAGACAGTCCCACTGCCTTTCCCTTCCGGCTTAATTTCATCATACCAAAGACCGTAATAAGTGACAGAGTAACAGTGAAGGACAGATGTCCTACATAAGATTTTCATCTCTTACAATTTGAACTGTATCAGCAAACTACTGTTCTCTGTCTTCTGATGTATCTCATTAAAAAACATTTCTTAGCTTTCAAGTTTGTTCTCTCTAAAAAAGGTGCTTCTAGTCTATCTGTATTACACAGGAACCCTGATCCTCCTATGTTCTGAGCCACAGTCTTCTAAAACAAAATCCCTTAAATTTATTTCATTAAGAAAATAACCTTGTATTCTTGGATATACCTGGAGTGATCTACTTTAGAGAATTAATTTTTAAACAATGGATATGTATCCTCTACCTCACTGCTACTCAAAACTGTGAGTGATACCCCTAAACCAAAAATCCAGAAGATTGTTTAAGACAATTGTATTCCTCTTTAATAAAGACTGAGAAATTCTAGCTCCTGTAAAATGACCAGAATGGTTATTTGAGAGACTTGTTTGAAGATGTGGGATTTTTTTTCCCTTTGGAAATTTTTTTGAGAGTTCCGTAAAATGAGTCGTAGGTAATTGGGAATTGGACTAGCTCTAAATTGCACACCTACTAGAGGAAGATAGAAAGGCCCAAACAATAATGTGTTTCACTCTCTTCTTTTCCATTGAAAAACAAAATGCAAACACAAAACTATAAGAATGGCCATATAAGCTGGATTAGGCAGAACAAACTGACAAACAAATCAATGCAAAACCACCACACAAATGGATCCAGTGTCTTTACCCTGATAATGGACAGTAGATGGTTAGAGTACAAAAGCACAGCAGTCATAGATGATCCATTAATTCAATATTTTCTAGACTCCAACTACAAACAGAAGATGCATCTCTTTTCTCTAATACTTAGATATTGTTTAAAAAAAAGTTGTTCTTAAAAGAATCACTTGTCCAGAAATTCCACTTTGATACTAGTTTTGATACTGTTTAGGCACTAGAACAGGTTCCCCAGGGAGGTAGTCACAGCACCAAGCCTGACAGAGTTCAAGAAGCATTTGGATGATGCTCTCAAGCACATGGTGTGACTCTTTGGGATGGTCCTGTGCAGGGCTAGGGGTTGGACTGTGGGTCCCTTCCAACTCAGCATATTCTTTGATTCTGTGATTTTCAGTTCTTGGGCTCTCTGAGCTGTAGCATTACTATTATGCTCAAAACCCTTTAATGAAGCAGATGTGCTTGCCATGGGTTACCAAAATAGACCTTTAGCTCCCAACACATTTTTTGGAAAGGAGCTGAATAGCTCAATGGCCTGTTATATGGAGAATCATTCCCACTGGAAATTGCCTCCCATCATCTTCATCCAATGCTCCATTGCTCCAGACTTGCAGGAGAGTACAAACAGTTGATACCATCTATTGTCTCATGTCATTCATGATTTTGAAGACCAACAACATATCCTATAATTCTACCATCTTTATGAGTTGGAAAGGAGCAACAGAAAATATTCAAAATGCCATGAGTTGATGCAGTAGTGAAGTAAAGGTACAATAAGCAAACACTACTGGAGAAAAAGATATGCCAGAAGTTAGTAGAAACAGTTTTAGTATCTTAGCGGTATCTTTATCCCTTTCCCCTATGTGGGTATACTTCTTCATTGACCTGAGGACCAAAACACTCGGATTAGTTTCTCCGTCAGCCAAATAGCTAAACCAAACCCTTGAACATATTTTTTTTATTTTATTCACTAACAGGACTGAAATGGTTTTCTCTGCCTCAGAGGTCATAAGAAATTACTTCCTTTGCATGCCATCTGTGAAGGTGTGATTTCTGGTGTAGTCAGAAATGTAACAAGCTGTACTTCCCTCCCACTGGCCATTTCCTCATGCCGCTTCCACCTGCATAGGCTCAGATGGCCTGCTGAGAGGTTACTTAGGTGTGCTCAGCTGCAGAAATAATATGTGAACAGAGCTAAAGCACCTTATATTACAATGACTCCAGTAGTAATAGTCAAGGAAATGTGTATGGTTTTAAACTGTGTGAAAAAGAAACAGAGTGCCTTTTCATTTGATGATGTGTACGCCTCACATCTAAAGATTCACTGGATTTTTTTTTTCACTGAAAATATTCTTGAAAATGGAATGAGTAAAGATAAGCATCCTGGTTCTTTCTTTTGTTGTTTATATGTGAAAACATTTGTCTGTTGTTTTACCATTGCCATCTTTGCTGCTCTTGGTTTTGACATGTATTCTCTTGTAGGTTTGATGAATAGAAATGTCTGAAAATGTTGTCATACAGCTTAAAAGTAGAGTAACATCAGGCTGTAAACAATAGCATAAAGTGCTATTAAGTCTGTAGAGTAAACACACACACTATGACAAAATGAGCCAACTGACGATATTTCATGGATTTATGCTAGCTGGAGTGAACTGATCCTCCTCCAAACTCAATTGATCACAGTTCTCTTTGCAGCTGTTTATAACATTACTAAGTTCTAGAGAAATACAGATAAAAGTCTGATTTATGTTTTCAAGTTGACAGTACTCTTTAAAATAAAACTGAAATATAGTCACTAATATATATTTTGAAAATGAAACTTACAATGAGCTTTGAAATCAAACTTCCCATTTCCATAATGTTATGGTGATTTTAAGGATATTCAGAATGCCTCTAAAACAACAGAAAATACATTGTAGGAGTTTGTAATTATAAAATACCCATTAACATGGTGAAGATATTTACATGTAGGTTATAGTTGAATGGTGATGGATTTATGAATGCTTTATAGTGTTTACAGAACACAGTCTGTTTAGCTCTTGTTATGTTAAATTATAGATGGGAGATATATTTTTAGTAGTTGTCATTGTATTATTTGATTACAAGAAATATGTTTTATATGAAAGCAAACACAGTAATCCATAGAGAAAAACCTCCAGAAGGAAGAAGTGACTATGATTTTCTCTTTTGAAGAGAATTGGGTTATTATGATCATTTTATTGAGAAACTAGGACATAACTGGCTAAACCAAGGAACTGTGCCTTAGTGTGATATGATTTTCTAAAAATTTCCTGAAGCATAAATGTTCTTGAATTTGCAGAAGTATGAATTGAACAATTTTTGCTGCAGTGACTATAAATATGAACTGGCTATTAAGATAACTCGGGCAGAGAATTTAATCTAAAAGTCCTTTATTAATATATCTTGATCTCACAGTGAAGTATTTATTTGAATTCATCATTTCAATGGAAGTTTTCTGCCATTGCATAGGATGATGATCACATTGGTTCTTATTATTCAGTGTAAACATTTAGAACCTCTTAATATTCTGATGAAGCTTCAAAAAAATGAAAAAGAAAAAACAGCGGACTACTAGATACATTTTAGTTTATCCACCATTCTTAGCCATACTGGGGAAATATTACAGCAGAGGAAGCCAAGAACAGCAGACCAATGTTTAAAAAAGTAAATACTACAGTTGTTGTCTTACTGTAGATATTAATAAATAAAATTTTACATACATGAAACATTTTCATTGAAAAAAATTGATTCTCCTGCCAACTAGTAATGACAGTGTGGTCTTAAAAGTTTAGCTTGTCATGAAAACAACGTTGGATTGCATGAAAAATTTGCATTCACTGTGTTAAATGTTGTAGTACTTTTCAGCATATTTTAAAGCCTTATCATCTTAAACACAGTTTGAAATGGTCCTTACTTCATTAAAGAATATTGACTGAAGTCTGAGACCAATGTTTTCCCTGTAGAATGCTGTGAGACTTCAAATTTTGGCACAGTAAAAAATGGCATTTACTGTTCTCATATTTTCTTGGTGGTCTTTTCAATAATGTGAACTCTGAACATACCATTAATGATGGATTAATGACTTTGCCAAGTGCGCTTATAAGTGAAAGACTGGCAGTTGAAGGTGTTAGAATTTAATTTTCATTTTTAACTTTTGAGGAATAAGTTAGGTTTTCATTAAAACGTTAACATGTAGGCCGATTTTTTTACATTCTTCTATTTTAAAAAATATGGTTTTACAATTTCTCTAGAGAGGAGAACAAAAACTAGTTTAAAAATAGTTTTCATCTTTGATTGTCACAATTCTGCTGATCTACTTACTTTCATGGGACAGGATCTGAATATCTTCTTGCTATCTCATTCACAAAATTTACACTGCTTCTATCAGCTGCTGATAAATGCTGTGATAATCCAATACTTTTTCCTCATGCATGGAGTAGTTTTTTCATCCTTAAGGGTGGCAGGATTTAATTTACTTTCTACTGTGGTGTTTTCTGCTTTGCTTTGAGTTTATAGGTAAGTCTCAAGTCAGAATACCAGCCAGCAGACTTGAAATCCTTTAAGCATATATATGGCTTTCCACACAAAGACATGCTATATATATAATTTAGTTGACATTCCCTATTCATCAAGATGCTATGTGTAGTGACTAAAATAGAATATGTGCTTCTACAATGTGACTTAGATCCTAGGGGGACTAAATTGCCCTTTGTAGGTACCTGTCTAGTTTTATTAGTAAAGATTAAAGAGAGGGCAAGTAAGTTCTGAATTAATACATTGCACATTTTACAGGAGATTAGCCTTGTTGTTTTTATAAACTAACTTTAGGCTCTGGATGTTATTGTGGGACTGAAGAAATTTACTTCTGATGCCAGTTAAGTTTTGAGCACTAAATATGGTATTGGATTTGATCTCAGGTCAGCTATAGAAAAATTACTCCTAAGGTACTCTGGAAAATTGGTTTAGTTTGTTTTTTAGTAAACACCTATGAGAAAATCTGAGCCAAATATTTCACTGTGGCAGTCAATTCAATGTTAGATGAATAGCAATCCACTTTGTTTCTTTTCTAGTCTCTGATACCTCAAGCCAAGCATGCTTGACTTTCATACCTTGTACCTCCGACACCTGGCACCAGTAATGCAAACACATTTAACATACCAAGAAATGCATAATTATCATAATACGCTAGTACATTTTGTCCCTTTATTTTTCTGTCTCTTTCTTCTGAAAGTATGCGTTTCATGCTGATTTTTTGAGATGTTTATTAAGATCCTTAAAAGATGAGGGATGGGAGGCATTGGAATAAGTATTGTAGACTTCATGGCCAGAAATGCAATGAGGCTCTTGAGAATATTTCAGGGCATTACTTTATTCATGAGCTAAAGACAGTGACTGCTGAGTGAACAGTGATCATCACAGTATACCCAATGGGTTTGAAGTTCCTTACAAGGATATGCTAAAAGCTTTTAATATTCTCTCAGCTTGTAGCAAATCCCTCCATTACTTGGTGTGTTAAATGAATGCAAAGTGCGCTCATCTAAAAATCTGTCTGTCTAAAAATAATATTTTTTGGAAGAGCTACTTGGAGAACAGAAAAGAGGAAGGAAAAAACCACCCCTCATGCTTTGGCAGAAAGTTATTTTATTTCATATGCATTAGCAAAACGAGTCAGCACAGGATTTGTTTTTCTTTTCTTTCTTTTTAACATAAGGGAATAGTGTTAAGTTAGAAATGCTGTCAGTGAATGTGGTGAAAGAAAAATAGAAAAGCAGTTACCATGGTACAACATCTTTGAATGAAAGGAAACCTCTGAGAATGGTATCTTGCAGTAACCCCTGTCTAGTGTGGGTTACCAATGTTAAATGGGATGCCATCTTGAAATTTACACACTTTAAAGTACTTTTATGCAGTAATTTTCTTCATCTGATCTCAGAGGACTTTGCTACACCACTTTACTGCAGGAAAAATTAAAAGTAAAATGAAGAGAAACATGCTTCCTTAACTTTCAAAATATCCTTTATTAACAATCAGATTAGTGAAGTAAATCTAGGTGAGTGGTTTAGTTTTCAGTTCCTTCAATATCTTCCAGGAGACCTTAGCTTTAGTTTACTTCAGAATGCAAAGGGCAATTGTTATGATTTATTTGTGCAGTGGATTTGCAGAGTGTTAGGATGCAGTTACAGATCACTTTGCATTGCTGAGTCTGTACAGTGGTAGCTGATGCTGCGACATGGGTTAGTACGGCCTCTCCGCAGCTGGTAGAGCAGGAGGCAACCAGGCTTGAGCATAGAAAAAGCTACTGATGCTTTAGTAATGTGTATTGTCTGCTCTGAGTCTAAACTTATCTCAGACTTGGGAGCTGGGTGGTATACTGAGATGCAAGACCACACAATAACTTGACAGTAATCTAAGAAAACAGATGGGGGAAGAATGGCACAAAAAGGTTGATTTCAGTCCAAGAAAAGGAGGTGGTATTAAGTCCTGTATGTACACATGAAAAGGGTTGTGGTTTAGTTCCAGGGTTCCATGTGGCCATCTGCAGCATAGTAGCTGTGCTATATATTCCAGCATGTTCCAGAATAATTTTATGTAACCACATTGTTGGGGAATGGAATGTACTTAAAACAGCATGTGTATGAATTTAGACTTAGATCACCAAAGACATTCAAGTAAGTAATTCTGACCAAAATATACCTTAGTTGGGTGCCTCAGTGCCATGGTGCATTCCTACCTTTGGTGCACCTCTCCATCAGTTTCAATAAGGACAACATTTAAATGTATTCATGATCAGCATTGATATTTACAGAATGGGTCTTAATACACCAGGTGATTACTAATGGTAACTATAAATATGCAATGTAAGAGATATTTATCTACAATGTCTTTATCCATCTGTAGTTACAAAGAATGAAAGTAGTGGATGCCATGAATTTTTCAGCTTGACTACATAACATGTTGGGTGCTGACCTGCAACCCAAACAACTCGAACACTGGAGAGAGAGTTTTGTATGGTCACTTGAGGTCAATCGGAAATGCAATTCCTAACAGGAAATTTCATCATTTACAAAAAATCTGTTATGAACTCATGTCAGAACCAAACCTTAGCATTTCAGCAGCAGCAAAAGTTATTATTTCTCGTTTGAGTCTATTGGTACTTCTAGACCTTTTAAATATGTTATTGATAAATACTTTGTGAATTTAACCCATTTTTATCAAAAGAAACATTTTAATATCAAAAAAATGAAGGATTTTCAGCCTGTATTGTTGAAACCCCGGAGGAACGGAATTTCATGTGGGACAAAATATGGACTGTTATTAGGATAAAAATATTATTTTCCATCTCTGATGCCATAATTTGGAATCCCATATGAGACACTGGATCAGTATATTAATTATTGGCTCGGACCAACTCAAGTATGTGTGTGTGTGTGGTGGGGGGAAGGGACTAGTTGAATTTCGCAGATGCGAGATTGTGCCTCGTCCCACATGGCAGTCCCTGCAGCCTCACCAGGCAGCTCGAGGGCAGCTGTCAGTCAAAGGCAACCCAGGAGCACACCCACACCACGGCCCCTGGAGCTCCCTAACCCAGCCTTGGACTGGCTGGCACAATGGAAGCACCACCCCTCACCCTGCCACTGAGCTCTAGAGTGGCCAGTGGGCCAAAAGTCCCACCTGGGAGGAGTGGCCACAGGGGGCCAAGGCAATAAAAGCTGCAACATGAGATCTTCATCTCTGCTTGAGCCCTACCACTTGGGAACTGGAGTTGCACAGGACTTTTTGATGGTAATTGTATAATTTTCTCTTTCTTTCTTTACCCCTTCTTCTTCTCTTAATCTCCTTTCTTAATTTTTGGGTATCTTGGGACTGAATGAGTTGGATTTTGCTAAGTTGTATGGGTTAGCTTGTGCTAAGTCAATGCATATTTTGGTTGTATTCTACCCTTCAAACTTTTGCCAGGATCTTTTATTTCCCAAAGTTTACCAGTAAAGTTACCCTCTGAGAAAACGTGCAACTTTTCTCCTATACGCTCTGTCTTAAGGTGTTAAAAGAACCAAGGGCTCTTTTAAAAATTTGGCAGGTGAATTTTTGCAGCCTTGTATGTTTTTACAGTAAAACTCCCTTGGTGAGCTCATAGCTCTGAAACTTGGGGTCTTACATCCCACTGATGAAAATCTCTTTGACCAAAAAAGAGACATTTTCAATTAGTTACTATTAAAGAAGACTTTTTCTGTTAGTTATGCCTGTATCCTTGAAGTAATTTCCAATAACATTGGTTTGTTTTTTGTTTGTTTTTTTTAAAAAACACAATATATTTAATTTAAAGCGAGCCTTTAAAGTGAAGAAAAACAAGACGAAACTTTTCAATGACTGCTACCCTTATCCACTTTTCTTCATTGGAGATTTCTGAGGTGACAATTGCCTCTAGAAATGTCACCTCATTTGCATTCATGTTGGATATTACACACCATTGCAAATATGTGCATACCAATGTCAGTTAAGGGTTTAACATTTGTTATTGGCCAGAACATGAATGAAAACTTGGCAAAAAAACCCCAACAAAACAAAAAACCAAAACCCCCAAAACGATTTGGCAGTGACAAACAGACAGTGATGTTATTCACTTCATTGTCATAGCAGAAGTCAGGGAACATATGGAAATAAGAGCTTTAAATGTATGAAGAAATCAAAGGTGCATCTTCTAGGAAAACAGTTGACTTTTCATCTTCCTTCATGATTACCTAGTGTATCTAGGTATCCAGATATCTAGTACCTAGGAAAAACCACATCTTCTATCTGAAACTTCCAGAGGGCATCCGCATTTTATTGTAACAGATTTGTCACTGGTTAAACAAACTTGCCTAAAGGAAGTCTCTGCGTTCGCAGCCTCTAATAATATAAGGGAAGTATAAAATATTAAATGCACGCCACTATTAATCTACAAGTCAAGGAGTATTTCCAACTGATGTTAAAATGTTAAAAATATGCATTAAACAATCATTACTTATTGAAATTTGAATGTATTCTTTACTTAATAAAATACTTCTCTGTGTCATTCACTGTTTTCAAAATGTCTCTTAAATAAGTAATAACAGTATCTAGCTTGATGAACTTAAAGGATAATTTCAAAGAAGAGTGTTTCTGTTAGCTGCCAACATTTGCTTTAGGCTTTGGAGTAATCTATGTTGCTTGGGATATTATATAAAAAGAAACAAGAATAAGGGTTTTTATAAGCTTACTGAAAAGTAAATAAGGCTCTCTTGGCATTATAGGCAAAAAAATAAATACAATAGCTATTAAAGTAAATATTAAAGAACAAACTAGATTTATTTAATTCAGTTTGGATGCAAACTTGGTATTTGCAAAGATGAATATGGAGATTTTAGAAGACTGATGTGATTCAAAAAAATTCTAAAAACCTCATGCTGCAGAAGTTGTGAAGAAATGAAATAGCTCCTGTGCCCTAGTTGAGGAGTGAAAGTAATCACACAGTGCCACAAAATTACCTGACACTTAGGGGCATTGACATTTTGGTACATGTGCTGATGCTCGAGTCCATATAAAAAAACCATACTGCATTATCTGTAATTTTTTTTTTTCTTCAAGAGAATTTGGGTCAGTTTCCTGAAAACAGAAGACATTACATAGGTCTTTTCATTGACCTTCTGCAGAGCAATTTTTTTTTTCTGAGTAGGTTCAGTTAGACTGAAGTTACACTTCATTGATTTGTATCAGCAGTTGATACTTATATGCATAGAAGGGCATTTTATGCTGACTTAAGCAGAAAGTAAAGCTTTTTGAATATCCCAATAAACTAATGCTTTACTTTTTAAAATTGCCACGTACCTCCTCTCCATAACCCTGAAAAGTGATAAAACATTTAAAGCAAAGTTTTCCCACGTGGAACACCTTAGAAATTTATGAAATCTAGTTCTGTGTGACTGTTTCATTAGTCTTTCCATTTCAGAGGATGTTGAGGTATTTTGTATAAGACTATGAGATTCCTATTTATAAAGGCTGAAACTCAGTAATGAAGAATGTAGCAAAATTAATGTTTTATTTTTTTTAAAAGAGCAAGGAAGCAATGATAGAACTGTAATTAAGAAAAAAAGTGAGAAAAAAACCCTCTGTACTTTGTTTTCTTTGTCTCTTTTGGTTTCATGGTTTATATAGTATTCAGTAAATGAATTACATTGATATGATTTGCTAAGTGTGTTTTCTTCTGACAAAAATATGTGAAGGAAGGATTATACAATTGCAAGGTCATCATTGTCATGGTCCCTACTTCAGTTATAATGCACAATATAAAGAAAATATTTATTCTTAGTAACTTTTAATTACATAGATCTCATGATCAAAGTAAGAAGGTTGGCAGAAAATGTAAAAACAGTAAGTATGTGGTATCTGGACTGTCCACAAGTTTCAAGTTTAGAGATATTTGCACCTCCATGGGTGGCTTAGCACATCTGGTCTTTGTTAACAGTCTATAGAGGCTCCCAGATTTTTTCTCCCAGAGTCTTACATTAAGTTGAATCATTTCTAAAGTATAACCAAGTTCTCAATTAATTTCCTTTTTTTTTTTTTTTAAGGTATTTTGGAAATGTCTATTAATTTAACTAACCTGGGAAGAAGAAAACATACACAAATACTTACATACTGGAGATTAAATTCAATATCAAATTAACACCTTATGCTAACCACATATATTTGGTTATATGTGATATAACAAAACAATGTTAATAAATGTCCCAGCTTTAGGCAAAGTAACTTTACAGTGAATGTTAATAACTAAACCTTATGTTACAAAATTTAGTATTGCTAATTCTAGAACTTGCACAGAACCTAGGAATATTCATATTCAGGTAGGTTAAGTTCATCTCAGCTGGAAATGATCACATCATCTCTTTCATCTCTTCATCATAAAAAGATCAACTCTATATGTCTAACTGATTTACTAATAGACAGAGTTCCTCCTGTTATGTCCCTTACTCTAATCTACATAGGGTTTGCTAAAACCAGATTCTCTCTGTCTCTATATCTCTCTGTGTCTCTGTCTCTCTTTTCTCATGAGACCTTGAGAAATGCCTGTTTGATGGGAGCAATGAGAAAAATTTTCCTAAATTAAGATTCATAGAAACCTACTAAACAAAGGTGATGATTTAGGACCTAGCTGGAAAAGTCAGAAGTTAACTCGGTGGTGGTATTTCTCGGAGGTCTGATAAAAGTGATTACTCACTGCTAACGTGCATATGTGTCTGCTTATCTACTGCAGATCCACTGAACAAAACTGTGATGATGAGGAAGTTTGTGTCTGTACACAGTGTTAGTCAGATATTGCTGTGAGATGAATCTTCTTTCCAAGGAGAAAGAAACACTTTTTCATTCAGCTATTCCAATGGAACTATGGGTAGAAATGAAATTAATTTTTAATTGTATTTCTTCATTTCATTGTTTTTATAGCACCATACTAACAAGCCTTTAAAGACAATATAAGTTCTTTAGTACCAGATTGTACTTGCTATTTATTATTATGTAAAAGTGCATGTGTTATATGTTGCAGTAAGGTTTTTCTAGGTATAGTTACTTCACATGTGGAACAGAATTCACTCCCAAGCAAGCATTTCTTTGGAAATGAACAACTGGCCATAGTTAATTGTTTTAAATTGGAAGCTAAGTTTTTTTCCCCTTTCACCTCTTTTGTATAGCAATTGGTTTAAAAATATGCTATTTTTTAACACAAAATGAAAATAAAGATAGAATAGAGTACTAGAACAAGACTTCATTTTGAAGAATCATTGTCTTTTTCTAAGACTTCTGCTTGGTTTTGTTTCCTATTTGCAATATGTAGTTTGGTAACACATGCAGATTTCTGTCATCTGCAATGAGAGTTTTATTGGTTCTTTCAAAAACTAGTCTCTTCTGAGTCAAAATTTCACACTGAGCTTCAGGTTAATATCAGGACATTGTGGAAAATGCAGACCTGCCTCTGATTCTCAAGAAAGCTCCTACAATGTCTACGTTGCCATATCAAAATCTGAGTCTTTATACTGACAAACTATCAGCTCTTGCTATTTGATGCCAGGTGAAAAATTCTGGATAGGAACCTACTATTTCTAGAATATTTGAATTACTGTATTATTGCCCTCATGCCTCAGTTATTCTTATAAATTGGTATTTTTACCTTTGGCTGTCCTGAAAATTATCCCTACAGGCTTGTTAACTGAGAGCACATGGAAAATTTCCATTACAATATATTTGATGTACCTACCCCAGAAGAAAAGGCAATTTAAAATAACACTTGTGCAGGTGTCAGCCAAATTGAGTGTTTCAATATACTACAGAGCGCAAATTTCTGCATATCCAAATAGTGCTGGAAAAATGCATCTTCAAAACAGCTTTTGCTGCCAACCTTGTGTTATTACTGCCTACCTGTACAGCAGAGATGTTTCCTTGTACACATTGTTAAATGTTCAAATGATCAGGCTTCTAGGAATAAAAATAGAAAAAGTGTGAGGGTGAGAGAGTATATGTAGAGTTGAATTACTAGGATTTAGAATCAGTTTAACTTTAAGTCTGCAAAGGGAAGCAATTATGCTGAGAAGGTACTTTTCTTAGAAGCATATTAGACAGAGACAGTGGTGTTTTTCTGCTCAAATGAGGAAGTGTCCATTTCAGAAATATACTTTTGGTTCTCTCTAAGATCAGTGAGAAAGTGTTCAGTGTAGAAATCACGTTTAAAGTTCGATTCATCCTTTACTATATGCCTGCTTGGATAGAGGACTAATTTCTTGAACTCGTCTGACTGTATTCACTGCATTTCTTGACTGTAACGGGAACCAGTGCAGCCAGTTGAGCTATGGACAGATATGGCATTATAGACGTCTGAAGTTAAATGGGATTAATTCCATTATATCAGAACAACTTGCACTGTCTAGAATGCAAAAGTAGAGAAAAGGGAATATACCGAAGATATAACTGAATATTCTTGTTCAAACTGGGAGTTCATAAATCAGAAGAGAGAAAAAAACCTAACTACTTTTAAAACCAAAACTGATACTCATATATATATATATATAAGAAACTGCAGAACATATTACAGTGAGAGAAAAGAACAGGGCTTGACTGAAGATAACCTATTCTGTCCTGTATTGTATTGAAGTAAACATCAAGAAATTGGTTCAGAGTTGCAGTATGAATATTCATATAAGCAAAAGTTAAAGCCTTCCCCTGTAGTTATTCAAAACTTGCTATTTACAGTAAAAAAAAAAAGAAAAAATCCTGCAAATAAATTTAGAACAAGAATATGCTAATAATGTAAATATAATTGCTACAATGAAACCAATGAATACTATATTTTATCCTAAATAATACTCATGGAAAAGGATTTTTTTTAAAGATATTAATGGCTATTTTATGTGTGCATTAGCTGGCTATCCTTATAATTTTCATCCTAATTGTTGCTTTCCATTCCTTATCAGAGCTTTTCAGATAACAAAAAAATCCTTCATGAATATTTTAATGAATAAATAGTGAGTTGCTATGCTGTTATTCTGTATTCTTTATTGCATATTATTTGACAGTATTCTAACAAATGACACTTTGTTCATGAAAATGAGTGCAATTCCCACAAGTGCAAGCCAATGTGATTGTCCACACCAGTAATAAGCTCTGTGCTTTCTGTAGCTGTCACTTGTTATATGTCTATTTAAAAAGATCCATATATCTATCGGAGTCCGAAAACAGTACTATGAGACTTAAGTAAAAGATTAAATATGATGAAGGAATGCCCCAAACTAACTGATTGTTCTGAAATGTAGAAGGTTATGGTTCATTTAAATAATCTGATCAATGGTTAAGTATTTACAGTATGAATAATTAAGGCTACAATCAATCCACAAAGAATCAATGAAGACATAAAAGACAGAGCTTACATGGTTAGAGAGAAGCAAACTTTAAAAGTCTTTGCCGGTTTGTAATAAAACTTTTTTTACAGATTGTGGTGTTATTTGTCCAAGATGCTAGAATTAACAAGCAAAGTAGAGAGGGAAGAGGAAGGAAGCAAACAATTGTTTTGTATTGCTTTCTGTTTTATATAGATGCCATCTCTACTGATAGTACTGGAGTGGGCTGGGAGTAAATACTCAAGTGTAATAACCACAACACAAAAAGCAGCAAACTCAAGTATTTGAACAAACACATAAATGCAAAAGAGCCTGTGATCTCGTTTTACGACCCTGTGTAAAAGTATATGCAGATAAGAACGCTGCTCATCATGATTTTCCTTCGCCTTGAAACAATATCTCTAGCTTTTTCCTTTGACTTCTCTGTCTAGTAGTTTTTGTTCCAGCTGCAATCTCATCATTACTAGAGCTTATAGTTGTGATAGTTCCTCTTTTTAGATAAATATTTCAGTTTTATTATCTGTTGCGAAATGGGATTTCTAAAATCTATAAACTATCATTTTATTCTCTAGTTCCTTAATTTTTGAGAGAACAGTCTCTTTCATGTCTGTTTCTTCATCTTTAAATTTTAGGGTTGGCCTTGGATTTGATTTAATCTCTGTTATAACTTTATGAACCTTGCTTTGATGTTTCCTTGCATCCAGTGAACATACATTCAGTTTTTTCAGTCTTTGTCATAAATCTTTGAAGCTTGATATCTTTTTTGTTGCAGTAGGATGTATTCAGCAGCAATTATGCTGTTTTCAAGATGTGGTGCCTAGGCAGGGTGAATACACATCTAAGCAACCCAAATCCCCAAGCAATGTGTTTTAAAAAACCCAGACTGAAACAAACAAATGCAGCTATCAATAATATTAAACAAATTATTGTTATTTTTAGTAGAGGTAAACTTGTCTTTTTAAAATATTTATTTTATATAGATAGCTTTATATATACATATGAGTCATTGGAACAACTCATCTTGAGAAGAGTTAAATTCAGTTGTACTTGCAATCTGTCTTTACATCTGTGCTTTACTAAGTTTAGTCTTGCTTCTAAGAATTCTATTATAAAGAGAAGGTGTCACATAGGCAAACTCAAAAGTTCCTGCAGAATCCTACTTTCTCTCCTATGTTAGGCTGCTTAGTGATCTTTCCTACCAACTTTTCCTTTTCATGTTTAACGTTAGGTGCTAGAAAATGATCCAGGCATGTGAAAGCTGGTTTATATACTGAGAAAGTGATAAAAGTATGCCAATGTATACCATCTGAGGATTTTTCTCTTTGCCTATTTCAAGTAGTCCTACTCCGTGTTAGTTAGTCATGGTGTTACAAAGGACATGAGCATAGAAGAGAAATCTTTAACAGCTGCACCTCATGCTCAACTGTTGAGAATATTAACAGAATTTAACACTGTTGTCAGTATGAAATGATCATGAATATTCATTTTATCATGACAGGAGCCAAGACTGGCCCCATCAGCTTCTACTCTAGGAGTCCCTGGAGCATCACGAGATACATGATGAATTTAAATCTTATAATGGCCTTGTCTCCTAAACATGATGGTGTCTTCTCTTAAGAGTTTACACGAATAAAACAAAAAGTCCTTTATATATTAGAACAAAAAGGCATCTCAACTCTTAACATTTTATAAGGGTACAGAATAGTAGAATGAAAAATGGATCTTCTGTAATTTTTCAAGACTTCTCCTGAGTTCAGAGGATGTGCATGGACTCATTTATTATTTGGTGACTCCGGGTGCACAAATGCATCTTCACTAGCTAAAAGAAGCAGTGGAAAATGATTAAAAAATACTTTCTGACTGATTAAGAGGAAAATTAAAAATACTTTGAATTTTTTGTTATTAAAAAGAAACAGAAGAATGAACATAAATCAGAAAACCATAAATGACTGTAAAATAGGCAGTAATTTCCCTTTACAGTATTGATTACAGAAGCAGAAAAGAAGATGATTCAGGAGAAAAGCTGTTGGAGCAATTGCTACTTGGAGGTGTTCTAATTGACTGAGGCTTCCCCTCAGTGTTTACAAATTTGGTAGGTAGCTACCTGACAAAGCTACAATTTCAAACATCCTGCCTCTCCCGTCTCTTAGAAAACATAAAAAAGGTAAGTGCCGATTAAGCCCCAGTTCTGCAACTGAAAGGGAAAACCGCTGCAAGTGTCAGATTTTGCATCTGCCTGTTTGTGCCTCTGGCCTTGGTCATTTTGTAAAAGCACTTTGATGAGTGAGCTTTGCTGAGTACAAACAGTGCCCATTTTAGGAAACACTGTAAATCAAATCTGCTTTTCTCTCTGCTGCTGGTTGCATTTTGTCTACAGATCTTCTGTTTAAGTCATTGACTACATGCAGTTTATTTAAGGCATTTGGTCAACTGTACAAATAAAGGAGTTCCTAGCATTAGATGAACTCTCTGTTAGCTGCCTGCTTGTCTTCCCACTTGAACTGACTTCACAAAGTGTTGATTTCATGAAAAAAAGGGCAGAATAGGTGAACAGCAGCAGGACACGAATTTTCTTTAGCAAAACTTTGCAATCACATTTGAAAGGCATGTATAAGCACAGTCTGATATAGCAGCAATGCATCTGTAAATAAAAGAAATATCTAGGGCTACATATTTGGACATACAAGGGACAAAAAAAGCTCCATAAAGAAAAATACCTTTTCTTTCTCATTTATCCCTTATCCTTTCATAGGAAGATTAAATTATTATATCTTTCACTTAAGAGAAGGTGATCTTATTATTAAGGTCAGGAGGTGTGTAAAAGGGGACTTAGGCAGCATCAAGTGCCCAGATCTGAAATACAGTTGAGGTCTTGTGTTCATGTATCACCTGATCCTAGAAGCCTTAAATGCTTTAAGTTTCTTCAATTTTTCTCTTTTACACATTATTAATGCCACATATCTAAAAATGTCCCTCTTGACAGGCCTGGCATTGACAAAATTTTTCACGCACAAAGGAGAAGCAGGCTAAGAAAGATATGCCTAATATTTCCTTGACTTAAACACAGATCTAAGGACATTAATATATGTGATAGTATGCAGGCCTTTTTTAATATGGTGCCACTACCAATAGCTGAACCAACAAGAAACATTTTTAAACAGAGATAAATATGGAGGTGGTACATATCTGCAAACAGAGATTTGTGGTATATTTGCTCCAACATGGTATTTTGTGAAAGTAACAAAACTTACAAGGTAAGAACAAGGGAATTGTATTGAGAGATGTCTGATAGAATAACTCTGCAGAACAAACAGGAAAGATGTTTGGTAAAACCAGAAAAAGTCCTGTCCATCCCCAAAAAGACAAATTGTGTCAAAAGCAAATGAGATCACTGTGTTTATATTACAGAAGGCATTGAGCAGAACAAAACATGAGTAAGGAAAATAGAGAAATAAAAACACCCATACTTGGGTTTCTTCATCAAGGAGCTCTGAATCCTGGCTGCCTCTATCTTGGTGATTGGGTACCTTTGTCATCAGGCGTAACTTACTGTAATTGGAGGTGTGTAGCATTGTTCACCTTCAGAGGATTTAGTATAAAAGTGCTAAGGATTAACTGTTTGCATATGTACTGGTAATGATTATATTGATCATGTGTACTGTCAGTGAATTTCAGTCCAGTAAAATGTTGAAGATTGAAACTGATTTATCACTCTTTTTAAGAACTTACATCAGAATGTTCTTTAAAATATTCAATACACAAATACCTTGAGTTTGTGGCACAGGTGGTCTCTCTGTCTTGTCAATTTACTCTGTAGTGGAAAAATTGTTTCTTAATGTGTGTTCATAGTGTGCAAAAATCTTTCTTCAACTGATGCTTTTCAGTGCTACTGTAGCACAGTTAAATAATAATTTTTTATTTTTGTATTAAGAGAATACTGAAATCTCACCCAAGGAAATGATTCTGTAGATTTGATTTCATTATAAGATAAATAGCTCCTTTTAAATGCACCTACAAAGACTTAAATTCCTCATTATAAGAAGTTTTTAAGATGGGGCTTTATTCCTTTTCTGGCTGTATTTTTTCCCCCTCTTTTAATTATATATTATGCTTTGTCAACAGCAATAAAGTACATGAATGCATTTTAACTATGTTGCAGATATCAACATATGGGTATATTTAGCAAATCCAACAACACTTCACGACTCATTCTCAGAACATTTAAAAGTGTACAAAAGTGTGAAGATAAACTCCCTTAGAGAGTCTCTTGGCTCTAGTGGCACACAGTAGCAGTTCCTTAGCAGTTTCAGATCAATTTGTCTACTAAAATCCAGCAAATTACAGATTTTAAAAGATGAAGTATATGAGTGAAAAGCTCAAACCAGTTTTATTTTTTTTAAATTATAATTTCATATGTGCTTTGTAATATATACAAAAGGTGAAAGCAGTTCTGAACCCTTTGAAATACATTGTGAACAAGTAGGAGAAAGCTTCATCTACATATTTCCCCCAGGAAAGGACAGTCAGCAGGTAATGTGTTGATGGAGGCTGTGTGGGAAAGAGCCTGGCATCTCTGTAGCTGTGTCTTCTAACATTACAGAATGCAGAGTGGGTGAAGGAGGATATATAAAAGGCACCGTTGATTCTCCAGTGCAATCCCACCTCCTCTTTAGTTCTTGCTTGTGAGTTCTGGCAGCACAGTGTTGCTGAAAGCGCTCAATACAGATAGTCTCTGAGTTGGTCTCTGAGAAGGCAATCATAGAGCCCTTTCTGATTTGAGTGGAAACTTGATGATGTAAACTGTACATTCCAAGATTAGTTAAATTACCGATGTGACAGATTCTTTAACCAGTCTCTGATTATACAATGTGATAGATTCTGGATTCAGAGATACAGGGACTAAGTTATAGCTAGTCATGTACAAACTTAAAGGTCCCATTCAAGGAAAATGCATAGGTACAGCTTTAAATCAACCACATAGCTGAGATACATTAACATATGAAACTCCTGAAGTCTGTGTCTAATATTAAACAAGTGTTTAAATATCTTGCCAAATATAGATTGATTTCTTGCATTGCCAATGATGAAGAACTTTGCTATAAGAGTACTTGTAAAAACAAAAGACAAAGCTATTATGTCCCACATAGCTAATGTGCCATAATTTGCTTTTGAGAATATTTGTCTGCATCCTGAGGGTAGGAAAAGCCTTCTTAGGTCTGCTGATAAATGAAATAAAGGTCTCTGTTATAGTAAGGATTAGAGTTGATCATTATGAAAGACCATAAGAATTAGGAAAATGCCTGGAGAGCACATTCTTGACTAGGGAACTCTGTATGTTGAGTTCTGTTAGGTCCCTTCTGTTTCCTCTGTCAGTTCTTTTCTTACTATATGTCCTTTACCATTTATTTCCTCATTTTTATCCACAAAAGCCCCCTTATTCTCTCCTTTACAGTCTAGCAACTGCTAGTTACTTTTTTCTTAATCTCTTTCCCTCACCTTTCACAGCAATTTTTCTCTGAATCTGTGCCAAATTACTTATACTTTCTACTCTATATTTCATTTTTTCCTTGCTAGCCAATATCTGACCTACTTTTGCTCCAGAAATTCTGCCTGCCCATAATAACAAAAGAAAAAGCAAACAAACCAACAAACAGACATGATGGCCCTAAACACTGACCTATGATCCTCAGAACTGGTTAACAGCCACCAAGCTCCCAGGAACAGTTGTCTCATCTTCATCCCTGGTCATTCCTTTGTGGTCAGTACACAGGCATGGTTCCATCCACAGTAAATGCCAGGGATATTCTCCACATGCAGAAAAACAAAGGTCAGACCAGTTTGGTTCCCATATCCTATAATCATTCAGGGCTATGGCTTTGTTCCCTCCAACACCTCCACGCACCCTCATGACTCGGATCAGGGTGTGCATCATGCACCCAAGGTTTTTTTGCAGATTGGTTTCCGTACAGCCCATACATTATTTCAGTTGTTCTGAGCTGACCAAATATATATTTACATTTCACAGTGCCTTAGGGCTTTGGCAGTACTACATGATATGAGAGAGGGCACAGGGCCAAGCTCTTTGTAATGTACATTTGAATACTCTGCTTTAGAAATCATGATGTGGCTGTGAGCCAGTCTGTGCCACTTGGTCTGAAATGAGAAACCATCCTCTACTAGTTTTGCATACTACTGTTGATTTATCCTAAGGACAATCGGGGACTGACTTTGGAAACACCTCTAGTTTCCCAACGTGCAACCCCTGTTCTGGCATCCCTAGTGTGAGGGATGTGCCAAAAGCTCTCCACAGGACAGCAAGCTGCCTCACCTTGTGGCTTGAGCTAAAAGTCCCTCATAGTGTTCATAACTAGTCACCCTAATGTTAAACTTCACAAATGTAGGTAGATCTACCACTGAACAGGCCCTGCCACCTGAATGTGAGGTTTCAGTCAGACCTATTAGAGTATAACCTTGCAACAGACATAGAAATGGAACAGTGAAATTGCAGTGATGCTTGTTTAGGGGCAAGAACCTAGTTAATGATAAAAACTTAATCTGTGTGCAGATTGCCTTAGTTTTTCTTGTGTCTTAAAGGAGAGCTTATCTCCCACTGAAGACCCTCAAGTCTTACTATTTTTGTTTCAGTAAGGGCTCCCTGAAATAGTAGAATTGCTTGTCATGGAGTCTATACTTAGTATGTTTTAAGACAGCATCTATTTAACCTAGTATCTGTCATTAGTAGTCAAACACACATAACACACACACACACAAGGGGAATTTTGAAGTTATACCTTTAAGCCTTCACTGAAGCGTTAGCATTTCGCCATTATGACTCTCCCTAATGCATCCTTATTTTATCAGCTTGCTTATGATTTTTATGATTTTTTCACAGGTGAAATGTGGTTGCCCACCTCTCCTAACTTGTCTCCCTAAAGCTGCAATCACATAGGCAAAATTCAGCAGTGTAATTTGACTGAAGATTCTTACAGATTCAGGACTCATTTTTACTGTTCCCAAACGCCTTAATGTTGTACCTAGAGGTATAAGAAGCACCAGTAGATGGCTCTGTAACGCCTAAATTAAAAGCAAGGAAACAAAGGAGGCTTTGATAGCTTTGACTTTTGCGAGAAAATTTGATTTGGTGACACCAATGACAGGAATAAACTTCATGCCGACTTGCTGAAATGGGACACTTCCATTTGTTATGTCACACCGTTTCAAAATGGCCCGTCTGTTCTCGACTCACATTGACCTTGAAGACTTCTGATGGAGCAACAGGAATGCTGTTGCCCTCTACAGACAACAGCTCCAAATAAATCAGCGGCAGGATGACACCCAGCTTATGGGAGAGGGCAGAATTACTAAGCATTGCCATGCACTGCTCATGGCAGAGTGATGAACATGAAGGTGTGGAGTCTGCTACAGATGCCTTAGCCCAGTGGCATTGTACCCTGGAAAATGGGATTAAAACAGCACAGCTGAACATATGCCTGCACTGAAATTAACTACCCAACACTCAGAAAAGATTGTTTCTGTTTTACTTATAAAATAAATCTGGCTGAGAATGGGAAAGATAAAAGCACGAAGGAAATGCACTGTAAAAAAAAATCTGCTTTTATAAATTAAGGAGTTTAGTATTTTTTTTTACAGGCAATTTAGAGGAAGTAGTAGGATTTCCTCTCTGTGCAACCCTCATTCCTGAGCCCGGGAACTGGGCGGGTTTGCAAAGGAGATAAGCATGCCTGAGCGCTCTGGTAGAGGTCAGCAGGGTCCACTTGATGTATTCTTCCACAGTTTAAACTCCTTTGAATATGTGCAAAAATTGTTTTAGGGAAAGGAAATTTTGAAAATTTATATGTGGGACTCTGCACCCAGTATAAATGTTGGCTGGATCTAAATGTGAATTGAGGTATCTAAGTTGAAAACATGGGAATAGTGGGAATCTCTCTAGAGCTTGAAAACGAGCAGGGAGCAATTCAATTTCTAACAAAGCAAAGACGTTTCATCTGTACCAACTGAGATGGTTATCTGTGTGTTTTAAGTAAATCGAAACCCATATGAAAACAATATAGGAAGTTTGGGCTAACTGTATTCTACAATATGACATGGTATACAACAGTGGCATGTCAGGACTTAAACAACCAAAAAAAGTTAAACCTAAGATTATAGCTGTTATTTTTTCCCTCTGAAGTAGATCTTCTACATGACAAATATTTAATTTTATACTTCATAATGAAAAATATTATTGGTAAACCCCCAGAAAAATTGTCCTACCTGTACTTCTGAAGCAAATGCATTTTATAGACATTTTCGAGCTAGTCCTACTGTGTTTCAATGGCACATAGATTCTGTTATTTATCTACTTTAAAAACAGATACAAGCTTTTTTTAGAAAGAGAGATCCATCCATTTAATGTAAATCACAAAAAACTGCAAAGATGTTGATACTTAAACATCAACATTAAACATTATGTGTTTATGTCAATAACTCACATGCCAATCCTAATTATTCTATGATTCTATATGCAAAATAATTTTCTGCTATGCTTTTTTTATAGAAATGAGATATTCTCTAAGCCCTTTATTAGCTTCCCTTGCCATTGGCAGTGATTTTCGGAGTAAGGAAAGTAAGATTACAATGGAGAAAATTCATTAAGTGCTATTCTTTATTTTGCTACACAGAAGCTGCATATAGAGAGATCATTGCATTTATATAGTGCAGTAAATTTCTGTGACCTTTCACTTACTTAGAAAAGGCAAAAATATCTCACATAATTCAGTATTCAGCACTGGTATTATCTTGGAAACAATACTTTTTAAATAATCGAGAAACAAGTATTTATGTCAAACCTGAGTTTAAGGCAACCCATACCTTATCTAAATTTATATAGCCCAAAATATATTTTAAATTTAACTTATTAATGAAATTTAAATACATTTTGTTTCTATTGAGAAAAATATTATTAGGATAAGCTAGCTTGAATCACACTACATTCACTACCTAAATGCGGGTAGTCCTAGTGGATTAGCTGATGTGTGGCAAAATACTTCCCTGATGGCTATATTCAGCTTCTGCCCTACGATAAGTCTGAGATAATTGCAATATGTGAATCCAACATAACGCTTGGATTCAAATACCTAAAGAATTGGGAAGGGAGTGGTAAGTACTCTCAGGTTTTGGTAAATACAGCCCATGTACCTGTTTAGCTGCATACAGTGGTGATCTTATTATTTGGTAATACTACTTTAATTGAAAAACTTTGACTTCAGCAACATTTGACTTCTTCATCCTCATTTTGTCATATGTCACAGATTTGTGTCTCTTGAACACAAGACTGCTTCTGAATCTTCCAGCTTTAACCAGCATCACAGAGCTGACAGAGGCTGATGGAAAGATGTGTCTTCATTTCAGATTTACCGAATTATCCTTATCTCCTTCCCGTCCTGGATCAGGAGCATGTTTGAACACTGTGGACATATTACACTTCAAAATCAGAATTCAGAGTTTTATGACCTGTTAAAACTAGTTTCAGAAAAGTACAGGGAGAGAACAGATCAAATAGCTGTAATGTAGGGAAAAAAACCCCCCAAAACAACAAAACTGTCATATATATATATAAAAAAAAATATTGCTCTAGACATGCTCTACACTACACTGCTTTAGATTTTTTTCTGATTTGGTTTCTTTTGTTTATCTGTTGGATATTTTTGGGTTTTTTTCCTTTTTTTTTTTTTTTTTGTTTTATTTCAATCTATTTACTGTTGGAAAGTGCCTGTATATATTCAATTTTTATCCTAACCACCAGCACATTACCACAACGTGAATAAGAACATTCATATTAGGTGAGATAAATGCAATAATTTTATTAAAGTTAAAAGAGAAATGCAGTACTTTTACTAAAGTTGAGAGAAATCCCAGCCTACCGAATTTACAGTAATTTTAAGTCAAATGCTTGAAAACAACACCCATTCTTCTCTGCAAGGTACACTATTAAGACCAGATTTTTTCAGGGTTCTGAATGATTACACCTAATGCCACAGCCATATTGAGATAATACTGCTGGAGAAGTCAAAAC
Source organism: Acropternis orthonyx (assembly GCA_035583155.1). Taxonomy (NCBI): domain Eukaryota; kingdom Metazoa; phylum Chordata; class Aves; order Passeriformes; family Rhinocryptidae; genus Acropternis; species Acropternis orthonyx. Next base: position 46,352,160 of record JAWWEU010000158.1, on the reverse strand, counting down.
ACAGATGTTTTTGCTATGAATTTTATGTAGTGTACACGTCATATAAAAAACCATATAGTATATATCTGCATTCAAACTAATATACGATTTCCAATACAGATACAGTGGAGACCTTCCAAATGTTTTTGGAAGTGTTTATGGTTACAAAAAATGACATTGCCAAGTATTGTTATCAAAACCAAGACAAACCCCTATGCATAGACACAGTCATGCATACATTCACACACAACCTTTCTGCTATATACAATGGGATTATTTACCCTGATTGTTCTGGGGGTTTGGTGTGTGGGGGGGGTTTAAACAGAGAAAATCTGGGGTTTGACATTTTCCTGTTTCCTAAACTGACTCTATCCTTATTCTCTATGAAGTGAGATTGGAAAGAACTGAAAGCAGATGGTATAAAGTAACCAGAGAGTGAGATGAAGCAAATACTTCAGAAGAAATTGTGAGAAAGCCGTTCTATCTGCATCATGCCAGGACACTTCTCAGCCCACATCCACACTATAATTAGGTATCACATGGGATCTGTGGCTAGTAATGCTTTCACACAACAAGCTCAGAATGACTTAGTACAAAATTTGGAAAATACACAGATGGACTTTTTTTTTTTTTTTTTGGCATATTAGGGAGTCTTTATTTGAAAAATGATATATATTTTTAAAAGCTTTTAAATGTATACACATATAGCATACAATCATAAATATCTAGTCATTTTCCTTAAAATGTGTCTATTTTTCACTGCTATATCCATGTGCTCTACTTTAAATAAAAACAAGTTCATTTAGTACACATCTCTTAAGATGATTCTCGATGGCAATATCAGGTGAAACATCAGACTTTCTATGTAAAAGTTCCCTGTGGATGTTCTTTACTGAATACTCCTATTTCTGTAAATGAAAAGTTTCTCTAGGAGACTGATTGTATCATTGACTGACGAACACCATAGAATCTACAAACCCTGCTAGGCATGAGTGGCTAATGACACCGTATCCCTTTATGAGCAAGAAAAAAATTACATTCCTTATCCAGACCTCTCCAACAAGGATTATTTTATTGATTTCAGAAAGCTGGGTGAATTGAATGTCACAAATAAATATATTATTAACATGCAACAGGCTCAAAAATACAGGTTTAGATCAGGTCTCCAATATTGCTCAGTTGAAGGATGCATTGGCACCTTACCAACCGCCCAGAGGTCACATATAATTTACATAAAGTGGATCAGATTTCCTTCCCTCTCATCTACTTAAAGGTAGGATAAGATTCACAGATTCATTTATTCAAGCAGATGTTGGTTAGACAAATATATACTGCAAAGTCCTTGGGTGATTGATAATGGACTACTTTTACATATCAAAATAACATGACCTTGAAATTCAGGGTTTCTGCCTTGCCTTAGTTAGAAACAGCTATCTGAACAGTGATAAGGTATATTGGTTTCAGTTTGTTTGCTATTCACTATTGAAAATACTGCTATCTTTCTTTTTCCATGGAAAAAAATACTGAATCTAGAACTCCTGAATTAGAAATGAAACCCTCCTACTACATTAATCAAACACTACAATTCCCTACTGGCAACCTTTGCTAGAGACTCTTCCTCTTGTCCACCTGGAGTTTGGTGGAGAGACATGATTATGAAGACTATCAATCCATTTGACAGCCACAAGCATATTGAGACACACTGTAAACTGTCAGCAGTATGAATTAAGGAAACACATAAGGATGGCAAAACCAAGCTGCAACATTCAGAAATAATTCATTAACAATATAGACAGAGTTCTTTACAGAAATAAGTGGAATTTTTATATGAGATTGTAATTAACAGTAACTGCTTCGAAAGTTTAACTGATAACAAACTGACCCTTTATTTTTAAAAGGATCTGAAAATAAGTGATAGTGGAGAAAATGTTCTTTTAAAACTTATGGGTTTGATTGTTTCTAACTCCTAAAATAAACAACTCAGCTAATTGAAAATACATGATTTTATAGTTATTCATGGATTAAACACTCAAAGTGTGAGAAAGACAGATTACATACCTTGTACAAATCTCAATGATTGAACCCTCACTTTAAGTAAACTGCTGAACACAACATTAATTATTAATTAGGAATCAGCTGAACCTAAGATTAATTATAGAACAGCTGCTACTGCAGACCTGCGATGGAGTGTCTGCTCCTGACTGAGCAAGGGTACTTGCTGTGGGAGTTTAGGGTGATAAATTCTTCTATGTTACTGAGCTGAATCATTTGCAGATCTCCCCAGAAAATACTTTAGAAAGTGTCAAATCACAGTTGCAGTAAGAATGTATTGCTGCTAACCCAGATTTAATAAAGAGATTGAGTGCCAGCTGAAGAGTTGGTGTAACAGTAAGAGCATGTATCTTCACAATGACTGAAACAATCCGTGAGTACTGTAGTGCAATATATCCAGCCATGCTGAAAGAGATAAGGAATGCTTCTTAGTAGTAGACAACAGTTATTTGAAGTGATTGCATGTCCAGAACAACTTCTATCCAAAACCACACAAGCACTATGGCGTTTTTTTATGTCTTAAGGTTTACCAATGTGGTATCGAATAACAGACCACAATTCACTACAGAGAATGCCAACAGCTTGCAAAGCTCAACAGGAGGAAATCATAGACTCATAGACTTAGCTCCCTATCTTAAAAGCAGCAGAGACAGCCCTTAAAAATAAGTGCAGAGTCTGAAGAAAAAAAAAAAAAAATCCTTCTTTATGGCCTGGTAAACCCTGTACCATATAAATGTGTGCTGAAAATTCCCCTAGCTGGAGATGTTATTAAGATCTTCTCTTCTTAAGTCTATTTTGTTCTCCTTCTTGAGTATGTTTTTAATGGGGAGATTAAAAGATAATTTGGGTAAAGCTCATGATAAATTTTTAAAATGGAAATTATTGGAAATAAAGGATCATGGCAGCCTTTTCTTGGGCAATTTGATACAAATGTCTGGAGGGGTTCTATCTAAAATTTAGAAAATATGTATCTGCATGTATTTTACTCTCAGAAGAAGGAGAAAAACCCAGAACAATTAAAAACAGAAGCTAATTCACAATTTTTTTCTTACTCTAGAATTGAAACTTTTTGACTGTCACAGAATGAACTATGACCAAACCAGCAACAAGAAGATAGAGTTGGCCACTGTATGGGTTTCAGTGTACCTTTCAAACAAATAACAATGCTAAGTGGCAAGGTACTACACAACTGGCAACCAAAGTAAGATGAGTATTCCAAAGTGACTGCAAGTGCAATGCAAATGGGATAGTACGTGCTTAATTTCTGTGAGTGAAGGTTAGCCAAAATACCTGCTCAGGTGGGACAAAACCACTTTTAAGCTCCTCATATTTTTACAATATCAAGGGTTCTTTCCTTTCTGTCTTTGCAGAAATCTGTACAATTAAACACCTTGCTACTCTGTATGTTAAACAGAAAGTCCTAAAATTCAAGGCAAGGTTTCATGCACCTATGATATGTGATGATCTATGCATAAAACAATGTCAGCTTCAGATTAAGTAATATTAGCCCCTACTCTCTGTATAGTTGCTCCCTGTTAAAACCAGATCTGGTTTTAAGAGCAAATCAAAGCATTTTCATTACATTTATGACATTTAGTGTTTCTCTTGGGAAGGAAGAACAATTTTTGTGTTTGGAGAACTAGGAAAGGAATCAGATATGTATGTGAATTCTACCCTAAACTGCACAGAAAGACACAGAATGCTAACCCAAAATTGTAGATTTTAATGAAGAAATATTCTTATCTATGTCACAGAATCCCTTTATAGGCTTATATGTTTGCTTGTGATGGTAGCTACTATATAGTACTTCATAAAATTATGTCTATTATGTATGGTTTCACACCATGTACAATAGCTTACTTTCACCAGTAGTAGGGTTACTGCTGTATATCTAAATAAGAATTTCTTTTCTCAGCACTGTTGGCTTAAATATTTCTTCTCAAAGAAGAAAAGAAGCTCAAAAGTTCTTTCAGTTCCTATCCAAAGAACAAAGTGAACAGCACTGAGGTGATGGATGATCTAAAAAGCCCTCCCAGCTCTGGGGCCCAGATTCTCTGCTGTTATGAAGTTATAGCTCTACAGGAAACCTCTCTTGGATTCAGAGGAGTTAAAATTTCACTCATGGAGACCATTGACATAAAGTCCCAATGGAAAATGATTTTGCTTGACACATTACAGTACATTTTAGCATTTCACAATGATTGTAATCCAGACTGCTAGCGTAATTTATAGGTTTAGATTCTTCAGTATAGCAAATATCTTGGTGTTACACAGTACATTTGTCACTGCATTTATTTCTGTGTGCTTTATTTCCTTCTCATATAATCTGTGTATTGTGTCAATTATTTGAAGAAATGTAATACATCTATCTTTGAAGAGAGAGAGTGTTTGTGAAAGTCTGAACAAAAAGGTGTGACTTTATACAGGATATGTGTGATAAGTTTTGGACTGTAAAATCAAATACAAGATTGGATGAAAAAGATTTGATCATTTAATTTTTGAAAACTGTCACTGCCTCCAAACATTCTGCTGACTTATCTTCCACTAGTTTACATATCTCTGTCTAACTTTGGCAAAGAAAACACTTCCTTAGGATAAACCTGTGTGAGATTTACAAATACAGCAACTCAGCAACTCTAAGCAGTAGCAAAATGAAGTTTCATTCGCTATGATTTCAAAGCAAGAAGGAATAATGGTTAAAAAGTAGTAACAGCAACAATAATGTTAATTATTGTTAATAAACGTTAAGATGCTAATGTTAATAATGCTAAACATAAGTATTTATTTACATTCCAGTAGAATCCATACATTCCAATGAAAACATATGAAGTACTGAATTAGACAGTAATTGAACACAACAGGACAGTATCTGAACACAATAGGATAAGATTCAATTTTCACAAATGTCCAAAACTAAGATCAACCCCAAACTGGACAGTTGCATATAATAGGGCTGAGATGGCATTTAAGGGTCAGATCCTTCTACATACTTGCTGTCTATTGCTGGAGGATCCTAAGCTTCCTATGGCCACTAGTTTTTACTCGTGAAGTATGAAATCTATTTTCACTTCCTTTCCTTTCCTTTTCAGAATCACATTAACTGTGGCAGCATGGAGACAGGTGTTATAGCTCATGCTTTAAAACAGAAAGTAGACAAGTGTTTGCCTTCCTAGAAACTTAATATCATTGGCACTTTATGAACAAATTTATGATCAATTTCTAAATTTATAAACCAAACTCTGGAAGGAGTAACCTAAAACTAGTTAGCAGCTTTTACTTTAAAAAATGGTGTTCCCATCTTTCTGAGAAGTGATTCTACACCTTTGCATAGGCTCTGGAGTAGTAGAGTGGAGTTTTCCCACTAAGATTTAGAACACTGAAAGTTGCATTTCTTCAGTTTCCACAATAATGTTGTAAAAAAATGGATTAGTTGCTGTATTTTGTCATAAAAACACTCAGAACCGATCTTTTTAAGCTACTTGAGCATATGCCACCAGCTCCCTCCTCAACACCAAAACCTGGACATTAGAAATAGAGATAAAATGGTTTTGTTTTGTGTTTAAGGCATTAAAGTGGAACTTCAAAAATTAATTTTTTTATAAGCAACATTTTGGTTTATGTTTACTTTCTGTATCAGATTCATCTGGCTGTAAAACTGAAGATTTTGGATTCCATCCGTAAGTGAATAGATCATTGCTGAGCTCTCAAGGAGCTGTTAATTCTGAAAGGGTGTAAGTCTGGTGGACCAGCTGCCAGAAAGCAGTCTCAATAAAGGTGAGTTGGCAAATGATCAGAAAAATTTTGAGAATTTAATCAAAAGTGACTTACCTCTATGAAAATCCCTTAATTTGATGAATAAGCAAAATCCAGTGACCCTCAAACCCAGTCACTTACTTTGTCCACATCACTTTCCTTGTACAAGTGATTCTGTGACAAGTAGTAGCACTACATAAAAGAGGAAATCAGCTCATTGCAGATACTTGCCAGGTATGTGAAAAATCATGTTGCTCTTCTGCATGGGGGTATTGGAAACAGAAATTCTTTCAACCTCCTGGCCAGAATCAGGCTCTAACCACAGCTGTCACAACCTGAACTGCACGTTTTCACTGCTTGGTGTGAATGTGTCAAGAAAAAAATGAATGTTAAGTCTCTCAGACAGCCAGTACATCTGGCTTTTATCCTGCTCACTTCCTCATTCAGGAAGGAATATGGTTATTTTTACATCTAGGTACAGGTGTGGAGCCAAATAAACATAATTCTCCAGCTGGTTCAAAGATGATAGGAGAAAATCTTAAATGCTCTAAATTGTATAAGCTTATTTATCATCTACTAAATCCTCTTCTCAAAATTCCTCAAAAGTATTAAAGGACTCATTTGTTCTTCAAGCACTCATTACAGCTTCAGTCATCATATAAAAGCCTCAAAACCCCCACCCCAAAAACATGTGATTTCATGTACCAGAATACAAATACTAAGTTACAAATATTCTTCATGACCAGTTCATCAGCACTTTATGAAACCTAATCTGTACATATGTATATGTATATGTATTAATTGACTGGGACTTTTCAAGCTGCTGTAACATTCCAACAGTTGAATATAATTCCCACCATGTCGGTGTAGCTAAATTATGACCAAGATTCCCAAAACTGCTGTTGAATGGTTGTTCATCAGCTCTTTCTGTGACCATAGTTTCTTTTGCTTTTCACCTCTTCTACTCAAATGTTTTGGGTGTGGGTTTTTTCAAGCTGTGATTACTCTTGGTAATAATCTCTTAAAGAATGTTTGGGAGTAAATATATGATTTTAGAGGACACCATGGAACGGAGATTACCATGACCTTTTTGTAGGTGTAGCAATCAAGACACTCATAACCCCTGGTCCTACAATTTCTATGGATGCCACTTCCCCCTGAATTGACTGTGCATGACTCATTTGCAGCTAAATGCAGGTTGTGGGATTCATTTGGATATATGTTTACATACTTTTGCCAGTCTATTTAGTGAATGGCATTATACAAAAAGATGACAATTATAGTCTTCTTGTTTAAACAGATAAAAGAGTTTCCTTTTTCTAGGAATACTGTGCATATTTGCAAAATAAGGCTTGGTTAGTACTTTGAATGGCTGAAACATCTGAAATTTTGTCCAACAATATTAAATACATACACTCTAGAGGATATTGGTATAGAAAGCTGTAGGGGTTCAATTATTCCTTCTTCTTTCCTTACAGTTTTGGTAAGTGTTCTTTTTTTCATGTACTCTCAACACTGTTATTAACTTTAGCAGGTCTAATAGAGAGACTTCATAGTATACCAAATAAAGATCTTCTTTAAACATCATTTTAGCAAAGCAAACCCAGACAACTATATTCATGCTATTTAAATAGTTGTAACATTTAATATAGTTAACATTTCTTTCTGGATTTACCCAGATGGGATTTTCAAGTTAAAAAAACAGATGAAAGTAAAATGTAATATAAGAATTGGAAGCTAATAGTAAAATTAAGAGTCCAAAAATATGTGCTCTATTTGTACTTTTTCTTGTATCTGCTAACTTTGCCACCGTTTGAAAATTCCAAATGAGAGATGGTTTTCTTTCATTTTTTTTTTCCTGTGAAATTGTAAACAGAGTCAGAGGCATGTAAATGTTTTACCCTCTGCTAACCTGAGATGGGATCTGTGGCAGTTTGCCTGTTCAATGGTATATAGATTTACAGGATATACTGTCAATCCCATTAACTTGTCATTAAATAATTAGCCACATCTGCATTAGACATATCTGATACTCCTTGTCAAAATTTGTTCCTTATATTCAGCCTTTCTATTCCCCTCTTCACTTTCTGCTCCTTATTGCCTTATTGATCATGTCTTTGTTAAGATATTCTTTTCATGTACATGAGAAGACTGGGATTTTTATTTTCATACTGCATATTGCTCTTTCTGGTTTTCATGAGTGGTTCCAGTTATGTAAGTGAAAACAGGTGAGATCTTTTGGGAAAAGAAGAGAGAAACCAGTGAGGCTTTGTGACCACAGGCAAACAGCTGAAGAGGTTTTTTTCCTTTGTTTGAATATGCTATTCATTTCTGAGATCCTAATGATCAGATCCTCAGGTCAAGTTAAATCCCTTTCTGCTGCTCTAGTTGTGCACAGGACACATGAACTCAAACAGAAGGAGCAAGTGAAGATTCTTTTTTCTTCTCATCCAAATCCTCTTCTCATCTGATATTAATCCTGAACTCCTCTTCATCATACTGTGGGACAATTGTGGCCCCAGGCGAGGATGAACCTTTTTGTCCCCTTCATTACTGTTCCCCCTTTCTCCGTCTCCTGTTGTGAGTACAAGTCCTGCAGTGCTGTGCACTGGACTCTCAAAGCTCAATAATGGAAGCAATATCTTTGTCCTACTGAGAACAAGCTGTTTTGCCCATGCACAGGTTTCTCATGTACAACTTTACATGAGATTTCTTCACAGAAGTAGTTACAGTCGCCTACCATGTTCTCACACTGATAAAAGAGACTTTCACTGAGAACACCTAGATGGGCCCCTATTTCATTCTTTCATTATTATTAATAATATTAACAACGTGCAAAATAATGACTTCCTTGGGTTGCTTCTGGGCCTGTGAATGCTGCACAGTAAGCCCAGAAGGAATTCATACAGATGGGAGATTGTTAGGATTTTAAGTGGGAAATGTAGTCTCTCTACATGAGATGCTTGCTTTAGTTAATGTCATTATTTTTATGCATCAACAGTAACCACTACATTAAAAAGCTTTGTAAAAGTCCTGAGACAGTCTAGGGGGGGATTTAAAAAAATATAATATTTTCAAACTCTGTGAATCCCACAGAATGCTGAATGCTCTCATTGCCCAGAGGAAACAGGATTTTTCTACAAAGTCGTGGCACAAAATAAGGAAATTTTTCAGTGGCAAGTTGATTTTCCAGTGAAAATCTGCTTGAAGCTGCTCAGATATTTGGAATGTGAAAGGAAGTGATGGAGGGAGAAGTTAGTTATCAGAATCTGCATGAAATACTCAGAAAGGCATAATGCAATTCCTCACATGGATTGCTCTGACACATATATGGTGTTTATTTATACTTCAGCACTATCATACCAGATCTTTTCCAAATCTCAGTAGTCTTGTAGATACAGATTTTACATAGATGCTTCTTGTGCTCCCCTCTGAGAGAGCACAAATGCCTTGCTCTTTTAAATATACATATCTCTCTCATAATAGCAATCAGTATACAGTTTAAAGGACTGGGCTATGTCAAATGAGAAACTGTACACTGTAAATGAATAAGTAGCATCTTCTTCTACTGCCTTCCTCAAACACATACTATTCTACAGTCAGTGGTAACGTGTGAAATATTTGCAGTCTTTCCCTGCTTGTACAGCACGTTTTAGATAACAAGAATTCATACTTTTTTCTGTTACTGATGAGTGGTAGAATCCCAGCCCTAAGTCTCTGGTAAGGTTCCCATTTGCTTTACAATAGGTTCAGATTTAACTAAAGAAGGCTGCAATCTGGTAGACTTTGAAAGTAAAGTCCGAGCCTCGTTCTTCTGCTGTTAGGGCAGGCTTTCCCATGCATCAGCCTACACAGTGATGAAGTGAGTCTTTGTCAAGCCAGCTGGCTCCGCCTGCAAGCCTGCTTGTGCTGCTAAGGGAAAGCTTGTCTCCACGTCTCAAAGGGATAGTAGTCTTTTCACTTTTAAATGCCTTTTTTATTCATGGATTTAAGTGTGTTTACATTTCTTTGTCCGAGTGCTGATTCTGTATCCTTGCTGGTTTTCCCATCTCTGGCTCATAGATGATCTTCATATTTATAGCTTGCGGACAACAACATCATCAAGCCTCATACTATAGACATTCCTTGGCAGAGCTTTTCTGACAGGTGATTTTTCCATTAGGGGATTTTTCTTCATTTTGGCTTCACTTCTAAACTCTCCACTCAGTCTGTCTGAATGCTGGGAGCACACTTCAGACTAACTGCAAAAAAATCCCCAGATTTGTGCTCACTTCTCAGTGAGATATTCATTAACATAGTAACATTTTCTAATGTAAACTCGTAGTAAAGTCCACACAAGTCTTCAGTAAGACTGAAGGGAAACGTTAAGCAAAATATAATGTGAAAGTATGCACGAGAGATTAGAAAGGAACTAAATCTTGCTGTGAAATTTTTTTACATTCCAAGGAGACTCAAAAATTTGATTCTCCTCAGTTCCAAAATTAGCACTTGGGTTCTTTAAAAAAAAAAAAAAAAGGAAAAAAAAAAAAGGACCAGAATGTGGCAAAATGAAATATTTAGTTCTTGTTTCTGCCTGAATTTGTGACTGATCTGAAAGTCATTTTGATTTTTTACTGCCTTAGACTATAAGGATTTAATTTCTACCTGGCCAAATGTATTGTTGAAATCAGTTTTTTCTTAGGATAATAAACTAGTCCTCAGATAGACTGCCTCCCAAACCGCAATGTTTTAAAGTCTTTTACTATTTCACAGAAATAAACTGAGCTGTAAACAGAATTGTAATACCACTTGGGTACAGAACCAACTTTTTTTTTTTTTTTTCCGTTGTTGTTGTTCATTTTCCTCTGGAGGAAGACAAAAAACTGCTTTAGGGCAATCGCACTTAGCTGGGGTGACATAAGCAATTTCTTCTCCCAGGGCTTGGACATCTAGTTCTTATGTTTAATGTCCATATTCGAGTCCCTGGTGCCTACTCAGATATCAGACAAGGGAGAAAAGTGATTGTTTTTCTATTGTCAATCCGAAATAGCATTCTAGACCAATGTTTTTCAGAAACTGATAGATCTGAGGAGATACAAGAATGAATTTTGATGCATCACCACGTTCTGAAAGAAAAAATAAAATTTTGTTGTAAAATTCCTTACTACACAATGTTCCAAAAGTCAGTAGTCATTACAAATTACTGAAGCAATATGGTGCTCATAGAAGGAGTTGTAAAACAGACAAAAAGGGTGGAATATAGCATGAGAGCAACTTCATGTTCACTGTATTATCTTATATGAAAACAATTCAGTTTCATTAATCATTCTCAGAATGAGTATGTCTGCTCCATCGTAATTTATGAACACAATACATAACCATGTTATTGAGATACTTGTCATATGAAGATAATGGATAAATTTAATGGAGGGTAAGCAGAATGTGAAGACAAGCCCTTGCTTTGTGAATGCTTTTGGACTGGAATGAGATGATGGCTGAGTTATTACCATGAAGACTTTGCGTTTGCCTTCAGCCCCCAAAAAACTTCTTTACCCATTCAAAATCAAGCAACAGGGAACCAGCAAAGATAAAGAATACAGAGCTTACAAAAGAGGATACTTCACAAAAATCTAATCAGATCAATAAAAACACTTTTCTGTGGCAGGTGGTTGGATTCCCCCAGGAGTGGGCACTTACTTGATTTCCTGGGGGCTGCTCTCTCCCGGCCCCCTCCCAAACATGTGGCCCCCATGAACCCAAGAAAGGCCACACAGACCACAGTGGAGAGGGGCAAGAAAAGAGAGTTTATTGCAGGGGTGACACAACTATATAGTTAAGGGTCATTTCCATATGACCAATGGGG
>JAWWEU010000158.1:46257242-46340434 GCA_035583155.1 Acropternis orthonyx | reverse complement strand
GTCTCTTCATTCTAATTAATATTCCATCTTTGGCAAGGTTTTTATTCTTTGAGATGTTTCTTTTTACCACATCACTTTTCTGATATCAGAAGCTGCTAGAGCTGCCTGCTCTATATCTAAGGGTTAGTAGATTATACCTAGTATAGATGTGTGGAGTATTTGGGATTTTAAATATAATTAACTAAATTAGGTATTTTATCATTTAAAGTAAAACTATATTTTTAAAAATGTGTCTTGGTAATTAATTCACTTCTGATCACAGACTACTTGAGAGTAGAACTGCCAAATAACATTGCTTTTGTCAGTAAACAATAATAACATATGAAATACTGTGGCCAAGAGGCTATTCTAAAAGTGAGGCGATCATGTCAATGTTCCCCAGGACAGGTTAAAGTATTCTGGATAAGGACCAGAGTAAGGAGAATGATACAATTATCCTTTTAATACTGAGGTAAATATTACCTAATTTTTGACAAAAAAAGTACTGCCAGACACAGCAATTTAAATCAAATAACCCATGCTTCACTGAAAATCTGAAGCAAACCTCAATTAAGTTGTCAAAATACCCCAGATATCCTGTTTGCAGAATCACCAGTCTGACTCAGCTAGAACTGTGGAAAAAAGGTTAATGATTTTTTTCCAACCCACCACTGTAGAGTCAAAAATCTTCCTTTGCCTCCTTTTTCTTAATCAAATGAAAGCCATATTAAAACCATTGAAAAGCTTGTTCAAAGAGCTGAAACCATTTTAAGCTTCTTCTACTTGTTAATTCAAGTGAAACATGCTGTGTGTTAGGAACAGAAAATTGCACCTTAGCACTCCTCATGGCTACTGCTAATTGTCACAGAGTTGTTATCTGTTATATACTGCTTTAGATAGATTTCGTCACCTAAAATTGTACTGCTGCTTCATAAAAAGCATAGTTATTATTTTCAAAATTTCTGTCTGGATGCTGCTTCTAAATCATTCAAGTGCAACTGAAGTCATTTACACTTACACTTGAAGTGGAATATGGCATGGCATATTAAAGTCCTCCATCTACACATTATTTATTTTTAGTAAACCACTACTCCAGCTCATAAGCTAATTGTAACTATAATGATAGAAGTATCGCAGGAATTCTCTGCCAATGTTCATTTAATTTGCATTTTAATATACTAAATCTTCTTTCCATTAATAGTGCTGATATAGGAGTTTAACAGACAAAATAAAAATGTGGGTGTGTTTGTGGATAACTGAAATCCACTGTGGCATATAAAAGCAAATGAGAATCCTCTCTTTGGCACCATTACCTAAATTCCTCTACACCTCTTTTCTGTGTGAGCTGAAGGCTGTGCAGATGGCTTGGCATAATTCACTAAATAAAATGATTCAGAGACAGGAAGATAAAGCCCATGTTACTTGAAACTTCATCCCTTTCTTTTTGCGGTGTGCTGCAGGAATTTACTACCTGGAGTACTTTGTTAGAATTTTAACAACTTAGTCTAATAAGATGCCATATTTTTCCAGAAAGAATATAGCTTTGCTTCTTCAAAAAGCCTCTCAGAGAATGCTGTAGCATAGTTATGTATGCGTTTTGAAAGAGAGAGCTGCAGAATAGGTCTTAAAATGTCATTGACAGCATCATATTTGTAAACTTTGTATATGCCAGCTTTGTATCAAAGCCATCTAATGAAAGCACAAATGAAAGTAAAGAGTTACCAGGAGAAGGCAATAGTTACCTGTATTAGGAAGTTTGTTTGAATCCTTTGTGAGAGATATAATTTCTAAAGAGTCATAATTGGAGATGAAAATCAATTTGTCACAAAGTCTCTTTTTTCACTCTTACCTTAAGTGCTATCCCTTTATCTATCTTGACAGAATTTACCCAGCTGTTTTCTTGTGTATCTTAGATAAAATGACTGTGTCTTCAAACTGCTGCCAAACAGAACAATTTTCTGATGGAATTTTTATGGAGTTACAAAGAGCCTCACAAAATGTGTGATGGTATGCTTTCAATGTTTACCTCAACCTCAGTATTATCATCTTATGAGTCACTATGTGCATTTCTCATGGGAACTAAGGAACTAAACAGTAGGGGATTTATTTTTTTTTTCAGAAACTTGGGATTTTGAATAGAATTTTGACATTTTACAGAAAGCTTTGAGATCCACCCTGAGCAAAAAAGCGACTTTCATAATGAGTCTCTTTTCTTACCAGCCAGTGTTCTGCCTCATTTACCTCTTTGAAGTGTTTTACTCTGCAAGTAGTGCCATTAAAAGCAATGTGAGAGACAATCTGAACACTGAAAAGAGAAGGGAAAATGTATTGTAGTTTTTAGGAAACAAACCTGAGAATTCAGACAAAAAACCCAAACCCCAGCTGGTTTAAAATCTGCCTTAAATCCTTTGTGTAATGCATTATTCATCTTAGCACATACAATTTTGTTTAGATCATATACTTTCTCCAGCTATCTTTGTATATTGCTTGACCTCACTCAGATGTGTCTGCCTGATTATTTTTAGTGTTTCTATTGCTTCGTGAGGTATAGCTTTAAACCCAGTTTACAGATGGAGAACTGAGGCACAGGGAAAGTGTCATGACTTAGAAGAACTACAACTAGTACAGTCTGGGCTGTCAGTAATGTTCTCTAACATTATGTGCGTTGATTTGATTTATTTTTGTTTTAACTCACATGGATATCCATTGGCATTTGAGTGGATCTTGGGTACCTACTTAACCTCCATTTGTCACCACCTTAAAGGGGTCTAGCTCTCCCAGAGGTCCTGTCTAGAAACCCCAAGAATATGTCATAGATCCTTCAGGTGATCTCAAGTGGCACTGGGCACCAAGACGTACACAACCAAAGCAAGCCCTAGGAGTTAACTCTGGTCATAGCATCAAACTCTCAGGATCAACTGATAGCTAATCAATGTCATCAAGATTGCAATTTGTCTTCCCAGATGTGCAAGCTTACAAATCTCCTTTAGGATGAGGTAAACGACAGTGTGAAACCATACTGAATTCAATGATTTAGTCTTCCCTGACTAAAGTGGAAGCTTGGGCCACAATGGAGTCACAAATAAGGTGAATTGTGACAGATGAGACACAGACCCTCCACTGGTGCAATGAAAAATCATTTATTCTGTGGCACACGCGCATGTTTATACCTGATTCAAATACAGCTCTCCAATCAGTGTGCAACATGCAAGAACACTTGCTCTACACAGAGCCCAGCACAGGTCCTCTTCACCAATCAGTTCCCGACTTGCAATGTGCATGCGGTGATCACACTGTGTCCACGTGCCTGGCTCCTGGTACCGGCCCCTTCTCTCCACCCTGCACACACGGTATCGATGTCCAGCGATCCTCCTCCATCTTTGCTTTGTCCTGATCCTCCACAGTGAATGCTGACATGGAGACCCCGATCTTTGTCTCTTGACTGGTTTGCACTCAGTTATTTATTCTTTTTATTTTTTCAGTATGCTTCATAGAACATATATATATCATCTACTGCAATCAGCAGAATTTAGTGTTCTTTCCATTAGTACTTTTAACTCAAAAGCTCTTGGTTTACTCATCTCCTTTTTAATGATATAAAAAAACCTAAGCCTGACTATTACAGGCAGAAAATCAGTGAACCCAGTGTTGAATGTAATGATTAATGAGGGCAAGCTGCCCCTCCATTATCTCAAAGAGTCTTTTTTGGGTCTGTATTATCAATGATATATGTGTGGGAGTGCCTTAGTCAAGAGGCAGTATGGACCAGTGGGTATCTGCCTTCTCATCCCTCAGCCAAGCAGAGAAAGGGACACATGATTCTAAACCAGTACTACAGAGTTAGACTTACGAGGAGAAAAACTGAGAAACAGAAAGGTATTTAAAAGGGTACATGTGTCTATAGTGAATGAGCAAGTGAAAACAATAGATGTTTCTGTTTGTCAGAAAGAGAAGGGGAAGTCTGAAGGGCCAGGTCACTAAGCTGAGCAAGACATCTTCTTTTGTTCCCAGATACTCTTACCTGACTTTTGTGACTTTCCCCCAAATGACCCACTGCTCCAATCAGGATCAGTACCTAATGATGCAAAGTCCCTCAAAACTATGCTAGGTATTGCACATCAATCTTCATATATATGAACATGCAAATTCTTTTGTGTTGTTCTTGTGAAAAATTGCCTCATAAATAGTCCTGGTAAACAAGGAGCAGACAACCTAAGTGAAACATATCATGACAAGTATGCAAATAATATCATCAGGCCCAGCCAATACAGTGTTAGATTATGAACCTGATCCAGTATCTTTGCTGCCACATGTGATTCAATGTTTCTGGACTTTGTCAGCAAAAAATATATCATAGGTCTGAAAAAGTTGATGCTATTTTTCAGACATGACAAGCAGATATGTACAAAAATGGCTTCAGATCTGATTTATTAAGATCTATTTTTGTCTCCAGAGGATGACTGGAATGCATGCATTTTTACTTTTTCCTCCAAAATGCTCATTTATGGAAGAACATGTTTCAGCCCCTAAATGATTATTCTATGCTTGTCACTTCTAGATTGCAGCACCAGTTCTGTTAATGATTTCTGAGGTGATGCTGATGCTTCTGAGGCTGCCTGGCAGAATCACTAACATAAAACTAATGAGTATCCCAGCACAACCCTGCACTGCTATGACATGAAGCCAAAGGGGGAAATAAATTAGAAACCTGGTTGTGTAGAAAGAATATCTGTAAAGGCACTTAATGAAGTCCAGAATAGAAAATTCATCACCCATAATAATTGGGGGTTGTGAGACTATTTAATTTAATTCCATTTATACATATTTTTCACCCAATGATAAATGAACTCTGGGATACTTTGTAAGCAAAATCTGAATCCAATATAAGCTTTAGAAATGTGTAGAGTAGGGAGTTATTAGGACACAGCAGCTTTTATCTACGGTTTTCATTCATATCTAACAGGTTTCACATAATCTTTTAGTACAAAATGACGTGGCATCAGTGTAACGTGCTGTTGGAACATGCATAACCTGAAAGTGCTTGGTATAACCTAAGTGAAAAATGGTAAATTAAACAGCATTAGTCTGAAGCAGACTATTATTAAAGTATTAGGAAGCTAAAGCCATTACAGTTTATTGTTTCTAATTCCTCAGCCTCTAAAGTCTTATTTAGCATTTCATTTTTTCCAGGTCATTAATATGTTGATTTTTTTTTTTTTCTTAATACAGTCATTAACCTCTAGTTCTTTCTGTGAGGATAATTTACCATATTTTAAAGCTCTGGCAATATTTGTCTTTAAAGTAACTATCAAGGAAGCAAAAAAGAGGCATTAAAGATATTTCCTGCTTCAAGTTTTGAGTGCACAGGTTAATGAGAAGTAGTTTTTGTAATTTGTGGCACAAATTTCTGAAATTCAGTGTAGTATGTTATGCAGTCAGTGAAACCTCATGGTCATACTCATTCATTCTGATATTAAAGCCTGTGCATGTGTGAAATGGTTTTAGAATAAAGATAACAGCACTATTCCAAAGATGGAAATAAAGTAATAATAATAGAAATAGCATAAATTCAAATTCTTCTGAGTAGCACTTCAGAATTTGACACCTCTCTTTCTGAGATCAGCAGCTACTGATCTTGTGTAATTTTCCTTTAGAGTTGCATATTCCTACCAAATAAAGTAATGCATAGTATTTTACACCCGTATTGAGGGCTGTGGGGAAAAAAAACAGCGAGAAGGTAAGAAAATGTGTGGAAAGGGGATCTATAATAAAAAGTATAGATTAAGTATTATTTTTTTTAATCAGCAGCTTAAAACTTAGACAATACTGGAGATTTAGTCATAATAGTACTGAGTAAATGAGGGAAACAAAACATAGAAACAATATATGAGTTTTATTTCCCTGTGCTTGGAGGGTTGCAGAACAGAATTATTTTATTTTCAAATTGGAATGAAAAGATAGGAAAAGAGTCAACATTGTCTATTAAAGAATACTGTGAAAGCTTTTTTTGTTTTATTTATCATATTTCTTGTACTTTCATAGTTTTCTTCTAAAAATAAAATCTGAGATATATCACTTGTTTTCAGTTTTATAGCAAATGTAATTATAATCAAAATGGTTATGTCAAATTTTCTGCAATTTTATGCAGCGGAAATAGCCTGAACATTTTTTAAAATCTATCCTTCATTTTTCAGGTAGTGATTTAGTTTGCCTATTCAGATATTTTATATTTAAATGACATATTTTCATTATGTTAAAATAATTTAGAGGGTAAGAACACTTTTAGAAAATTTGTGGGATTGTTTTCTGTCACATTCTTTTTAAATTAAAAGTAAAGAGCTTATAGACCTCTCTTGATAATGTTCGCTCCTCTGGGTTTTGGGTATCCTGTAGCTGAGTTGAGACATAAGTACCTAAATAGACACCTGTTAAGGTTAATCTGTACTGAACATTTTAAGAAATCAATTATTTTTTATTTCATTATTCCTCTCTAGTGTGCATTTCAATGCTTCTTTTTTTCAATCACTTAAGTAGAGCTAAATGTAATCTCACATGATGTATTGCTTTTGTGAAAGATAATTGCAATGAGTTTGTATCTTGGCATCATTTCATGAGTTAGCAGTCTACCAAAAGTAGAGTGGAAGGGGATTAGACATTTGAACAACACAGTGGTAAAACAGGAGTAGGAAGTGAATGGTTCTCAGTGGAAAGGGGATTTGATTAAGTAGAAAGCGTAAAGGTCCTTAAGGTGAAATTTGGAGACAGTTAAAAAGTAAGATTGTGATTTCGTAGCTTGTAAGTCTTACCTTTGCATGTCCACTTTTGAAGACTGTTTAACTATTTAAGACTTCTAGAAGAGAAAACTCTGGTAGAAAAAATGACAGAAATCATAGGGAAGGCACAGAGACTGTTAATTCTGGATCTAAATAAATCAAGGCTGAATTGCTGGACCTAAATTTGTCTTACTGATATTTAGCTGTATACAATTTTAACATTTGGTACCAAGTAGTTGGTCATTTGGCTTTCATCATAGTCAATTGAGATAGCAGGTAGTTCAAAATAACAGCTCATTCCAAGTATGTGTATTTGTGAGATAATTGTCTCTTAAAGTACCTTTTGGAAGTTCTCCATGGAGAAAATGTAGATGTCTTGTTGACGATACAAAACAGGATGGAGTGACTGAAAAAAACCGGCATGTTGTGCTAACATTTAGAAGGACTTCAGGCTGGAAAAATGGGCTGTTGGAAACCCTATGAAGCTCAGTGAAATGAAGTGCCACATTCTACATTGGAGGAGGAGCAACCCCATGCACCAATACATGTCTGGGGCCAAACCAACCAGCTGGAGGGCATGATGGCAGAAAAAGGCCTGGGGTATGGGTGCACACCAGGCTGAGCATGAGGAAGCACTAGGAGGAGTGTTTTAAACAGTGAAAGCATTTTTAAATTTTTTTCTGTTTTATATTCAGTACCAAAAGTCCCTGTTGTATTAAGCCCTGCGGTTTCCACCAGCTACTGAAGAATTAGCTACCAATACACATACATTTAGATACTTGATGATTTACTTGTGATTTTTCGCACTCTGCCAACTGATAACTTTACCTTTCAGTTCTTATCCAGGCCTGTCACAGTTCAATGCAGCCATCTATAAGCTTATGTGGAGGAAAGAGTCTTAGCAGAATAAAGGAAGAGAGCTCAAAGATAGTCCTACCTAAAAAAGTGATTTGAAAAGTAAAGCTGGTAATGCTCTGAATGGATAAAGGGAGCTTACCTTGAATTTCAGTTGCTTCAACTCTTCCTTATATAATGATAAATCACTGTTTACGCTTTGGCTTGACAGCTGAGTGAAAGTGTGTCAGATATGGCAAATACATAAAAAGTTTTGTGCAATAGAGAAAGTTTGCTGTCTTGCAAGTAGCAGGTTCCTTGGAAATACAACCATGATAGCAATGAATGTATTCCTGAATGATACGTGTTGTATCTTTGAATATGCCTTGCATGAAAGTTATTCTACTAAATAAACCAAATAAGATTCTATATGCATTTATTAACATCATGTTTATTAACGTCAGGTTAGACGCTTAAAGTATCTTTTTTAAGCTATGTTTTTAAATTGAAATAGTGGGGATTGAATTTTTCACTAATTATCAAAAGGTACTTACAAAATCCTCTAGAAAGTTATAAAAATAATAGAACTGCACTGTGAGGGGTCACTTTGCAGTACATAACCTTATTGTTTTTCAAATGTATTTGTTTACAAATAAACACTAAGATTAATATAGTTTAATATACTTTTTAAAAGTGAAAGGTCTTGTTTGATACATTATAGAATCATTACATTGACACAGTTAGCATTTTAGAGCATTGTTTAGGTTATATATTAACCAAGAATCTGTCTGATACAAGTTATGTTAAAATTATTAACAAATATAACAAGAGAATTCCTGAGAATACATTACATAATCTTAATGGTTTGCATTATTAAATGTTAGTTGCTTCAGGAGACTGTTCTATTTAATGCACACATAAAAAATTGTTCTGGCTTCTTTATTTTGTATATATATGGATATGTGTATGTACAGTCAGGAGACAACATTTCTGCTGTTCCATGATCACAGTTTGAACTGTTGATGTATTTCCACCTGTTTGTAAGCAATGCCATCAAATATAGCAGAAGGACATGCACAGGAACAAAAAATTGCAGAATTTCACTTTAAAAAGGGGATATAGTTTTTGATCTCCAGCCTAATTAGGCCAAAATAATTCTGTAGTAGGGATGAAGTCCTAGTCTAGTAAAGAATGTAAATACATTAATAGTTTTCACCATATGGAAATCTCATCAGTTTCTATGATAATATATGTACATTTTAAATTTCATCTCTCTTCCCTGCATCACTTCTGGACTACAGTTTATTCAAGTAGGGTACTTGTTATCTTAATTAAAGACAAATTCATATGCTCTGATTAACAGCTACTTTGACATCTGTATATCTCAAACAAGCTTAGATCTATGTTGGCATGAAAACATTCTCATGGAAAACACCAGTTCTGCCATAATCCAAGTGAGTCATGTTCTAATTCCCTGGTCAGTCCATTGAGCCACTGGGAACTCCTCAATAAGTCATATCCTTAAAGATGATCATCAATTTGTCAGAAAAAAAACCTGTGAATTTTTCCTTAATAAAGAAAAAGGGATGCAAAATTTTCTATAATATTTGTAAAGCTACTCAAAAAAGATATACTACTATAAAACTGAAACTTTATAATAGCTGAATGGTGCATAGATGGACTCAAACTAAAATGCATTACTAGTAAATGTGGCATTGGATTGTAATGATGTTGGACCTGGGTCATATTTTTCTTTAACAGAAAGTGCAATAGAAGTAATTAAGACTAATTTTATGTAAATATATTTATTATTTTCTTTAAAAATATTCCCTAGTGTGCTGATTTTGGCTGGGATATAGTTCTTTTTCTTCATGGTAGTTAGTATGATTCTGTATTTTGGATTTGTGCTGGTAACAGTGTTAATCGTTCTGGAATCTTTTAGCTGTCACTGAGCAGTACCCTCACAGAGCCAAGGCCTTTTCACCACCCCCATCCACCAGACAGGAGGTTGTGGGCGCACAAGGAGTTGGGAGGAGACTCAGCTGGGACAGCTGATGCCAACTGACCAAAGGGATATTCCATACCATTACATGGGGTGGTGCCCTGCTTCCCTGGTGATGGTTGAACACCCACTTCTCCATGGGAAGTAGTTAATGAATTCCTGTTTCACTTTGCTTGGGTGAGCAGCTTTTGCTTTATTTATTAAACTGTTTTTATCTCAACCCATGAGTTTTCCCACTTTTACTTGTACTTGTACTTTCACTTTTACTTTTTTGATTCTCTCCCCCATCTCACCCAGGGGATAATGAGCAAGCAACAGTGTGGGGCTTAGTTGCCAGCTGAGGTCAAATCACCTAGGGAGAAAGTGGGTGTTGGAATTCCTCTATGTTCATTCTACCCTGCAGGCTTCCCAGCAAGAGTCCTTTTATCTTTAAATTCATCCTACAGCTGTGAGCCACAAAGTTCTTTGTTGCTGTTGTATTGCTTTTACATATGGCAAGGAGTTACCTATACAATGTGATTTTAGAATTTGTATCTGAAAGGTACAGTGATATGAATTTCTTTCCTTTCACACACACTGTTATCTAAATTATCTGAGAATAATTCCTGTTTTTCCAAAATTGTGTGATAACTGAATGGCAGAAGATGAGAGAGCACCATGAAGGACAGAAAGAATGGTGTAAAAAGTGTTGTATAATAATTATCTCTCAAGGAAAATAAAATTCAGTTGAAAACTTACAACAAGCATAAACACACAAGTAATTGGATAGCTGAACAGTAAAATTTACTTTTGTAATACAGTGAAGGCAAGAAGTCACTAAAACTTAAAAAATAAGGCACATTTAAATGAAATATAATATCCAACACTTCATAGGCTGAAAAATAGAGCTGCAAATTCTTCTTTAACTGTCAGCAAAAGATTCCTTAAGAATCCTCTAAAGCATCTTTACTCAACTGTGGTCAGAAAATATGAGAGTAAATGGACCATGCTGCCTATTCTAAGTGCTTCAGTGAAATTTTAGTTTGTTATTTGGGATTTCTGGTTTTGGAAATTACCTAGCACAGCATATTTCTTCTGCATCTTTCTTCTTTTTCAAAACTCCATGTAAAAGGGCCATCAACTATGCTTACTGAATTCAAAATAATGGCAGTCGCCTTACATTCCGAGTTACAGAAAACACTGTAATAATAATAAAAAAAAAATAAATGCAGGGTCTTAGATTATTTCAGTACATTTTTGCTTAAATGGTAATCTGATATAGACACAGGTAACTTTTCTTACCTCAGTGAAATATGTTTCCAGACTGGTACCTTTCAGCAAACACCAGACACAGCCATGCATCGACACATGAGTTTCAATACAAAGCCTGCAAGAGTAGCTGCAAAGGTACCGAACTCAACATAAGGATTCAGGTTAGTCCTCACATCTCAATTTCCTCCTAATCAAAATGAAGAATATTTTTCTTATTCATTCTGACATATCTGTGAAAGTACCTACTAGTAATAAATAGTATTTTTTTTTCACTAATCCAAAGTGTTAGCAGCTTTAGAGCTTAATTGGAAAGACAATGCATGTTTTGTTAGAAAGCCTGGTTTAATTAGATAGCTCATGAGTATTCAGATAGAGTAGGAGATTTTTGTATAGTCAAGGCTGGATCCCAGTTTTGTACTGTGGATACAAATTAATGTTTCATATAGCTACAGGAGGCTAAGAAATTAGTCACTGGATCACCAGTTCACCTACCTGTCCTGAAAAATCTTTGTTTACCTACTGTGCCTTATCTCACTGGCACTGGCATTATCAGGGCACAAGACAGAACTTGCCCTTAGAATTTTTCTACGGTAGAAAGGAATTACTTATAGAAGACTCCCTGAGCTATGGTCAGCTGTGAACAAATGAGACAATTTGAATAATTATGTGTGGCTTTTCTTTTCCTTCAGTCTGTAATGCCTGACTTTGATTTCATATGTATAGAATAATGCTTTAGAATATGCACCTAGAAATGCCTAGAGCATTCTGTTTGTGCTCACAGTTATAGGTGAATCTTAAGAGGGCCATATCATGGATAGAAATATTTCTCATTCCAAAAACATTCTAGCAACTTTCAGACTCATGATTTCACTCATGGTGGTCAGTCCATGCAGACATGTGCAGGCACTTACTAATGTGCATGGACAAAATTTTATTTTTTATGCTAACTAACTCTTGCTATGCACTTTGCTGCTGTATGTTACATTAAAGGAGTTGAGGAAAGGAGGGTGGAGAAGGATGGATCTCATGCAAGTGGTAGGTGCTGCCCATGAGAACTCTTTATAATGCTGTTGAGTCTTGCAGGTGTAAGCCCACGAGAGCAACAATGAGAAAAATGGCATGAGAACAGCAAAGAAAAATTACAGCCAAAGTGAAAAACACTGCCTCAGTGGCATAAGTGGGAGGGTTATAGTGCTGTAAATACCAAGTCCTTAACCAGTTGAGACACTGAGACACATAGGGTGCTGTGAACAACTCCGAGGTATAAAGTGGCAACAAATGCTTTGCTCTTCTGCTGTTGAAACCTCACAGCAACCACTTTATCATGAAAGTAAGGAATTAGAAATTTTCAAACTTATTGGTTTCATTTCAGACAAACACATAGACCCCAGAGATTTACAGGTCTGTAGCTTTTCCGCTTACTTCAAAAGTCTCATGGAATGTCAACAAATCACCCACGAGCTGACAAAGGACATGTATTTCTCTCTATGAAGGGAGCTTGCTTTCTCAGTGAAATTCCAGATAATCAATTCTTGTATGTCCCAAAGGAGATAAAAGCTCTTAGTGCTAGAATCAAAACAATTTAACCATGGAACAAACATGTACTCTATTACAAAGGAATGTCTTTGTGCTTGCTGACCAGCGCTGGAAACAAAGAGCAGCCACTGTGACTTGGTGATAGCAAAGAGGAGATACTACATCTGCCTAAAAGCTTCTTGGGAAAAGTTTTCTTTTAGTCATGAAACAAGCAAGAATTTAAGATTCACTTGCATTGACAAGAATGGCACCTTCTGTGTCCCAGTACACTGAGCCTAATCAACACTGCCTGAACACAGGCAGTTCTCTTACTACCTTCCAACCTATTTGAATATCGTAAGAAGCAATTTAGGTGTGGTGATCCACTGTAGGTCAGTGTTCTGTCTTCTTTCTTTCCCATACACCCACTCTTTCTCATGTAGACCGATCTTCATGTGTGTACTTTTCAGGAGTGTTGCACTGCCACATAACCATTTAGCTTCGGCACTGTTGAAATCATAAAGAAGAAAATCTTTTTTTTTTTTTTTCCCCCTGTCCTACTCTATATAAAATAATCAACTGAAATGTAGACCATCACAACTTCCTGGTTATTTATACTTTTAAATGTTGAAGAGTGCAAAGAATAGCCTTACAAGCATATGGGGTGAATTAGGTCATTGTGCACATGTGTTTTCCAATGGTTAGAATACAACTCTAGGCTTGAAACTGAACAATTCTGGTTTATGTCCATGTCCATTGTCCTTGATTTCTTGAAATCCTTGTCCACAACCAAGGTGTCAATGCTCTGTGTACCTGTTCTTGTTGGTGTAGATGCCAGTTGTGAAAATATATATTTTTCTTCACATATTTGTGATGAAAGATGAGCATGTTTAGAGACTCATCTCTGCGAGATGGAGCAAAGCATAAACATTTTTTTTTTTATCATAAAGGGCTTAATTTTTTTGTACTGGAAACACCTTTTTTGTCATTATATTAATAAAGAAAACAGTCCTTCATTCACAGAATAGAAATAGTGAACTTTTTGTCTCTAGTCCAGGGTAGTAGAAGTAAAAGTAATAGTACTGTAAAAGTGTTATTTCCTGATTATGAAAAATTACCAAATATTCTTACACTTTTTTCCGGAAATTAATTTGACATTGGTTTTTTTAGGGGACAAAGTGCATACATGAGTGTCTTGACATGACTGTCTGTGAGTGTGTTTATGACACACTCAGAGCTGCACATAGCATTTCATGTGCAAGTACTCTGAGGATTTCAAATGAAGCTTTCATGTTGCAACATTGTTGTCAAAGGCTATTCATATATTTCTTTATGAAAAGATATTATTTATTTATGTATATTCACACACATTCATAAAAGCCTAGTTTTGTCTGAAATTCATGTTGGAAAATCAGTAACCCAATATACTTCTCATGCAGAGCTTGTTCTCATGTTTTTAAAAGGATTGCTCTTTCTATAGAAGCTCTCATTTATGTATACAATTTGATGAAATTTTCATTTATGTGATTCAACACTGTGATAAGAAATAATAATAATAAAATACTACTATAATAATTATAAAATCCACTGTGATAAGAAATAACAATAATAAAATACTACTATAATAATTATAAAATCCAGGTAATCTGGTGCATAGAAGACTAAAGTGTCCCCCTCTGACCCCATAAAAACAAAACTTACATATCCTTCTGTAATCCAGTGAGGGGATATGAGTCCAGAAATGCCAGGTCCTTCACTCCAGTAAGGAGCAGAGGCAAAGAGCAAGACTCATTTTTTCAGGAGGTAGCATTTGTAACACACAGTTGACTCAATGTGACAGGGTCACAAGAGAAATATAGCACTACTGAGACAGACTCAGGTAGTCTGTGAACAGTTTATCTGAAATTGATTGTCATGAACGTCTGTACCCCCATTCATCATCTGCTCATCAGGGGCTAGCATGGGAGTCTCAGGGAAAGAAATAACCAACAAGAATGATTGACCCAGTTGTTCACCAACTGCCAGTGCTAGGCTGAATGTTCAGAGGGTGTCCTGAACAGATCATGCAACTGATGCTACCTGGAGTAAGTGGGTTGTGTTGAACACACAATGAGCTCTAATAAGAAACCACAGTTAGACAACTTGGAATCTTGGAAATGATCATGGACTGGCTAGAAACGATTTTGGAATATCAGCAGAGGAGGAGGGGAAACATGCTTAAGGGGCCTCACTAGCAATAAATTACCAGAAAGTGAGAAGCAATATGCCTTGTTTATTGATGGGTCCTGACATATTGTAGGAAAGCACTGGAGATGGAAAGTATTGAAGGTGGAAGTTGTCTGCATGGAGTCCCATATAACAAGTTGAAGAAATTGATGAAGGAGAAAGAGAACTGAATCAGTTTGCAGAAGTGAAAGCTCTACAGCTGGCTTTAGACATTTATGAAAGAGAAAAATGGCCAATACTATATCTTTAAACTGACTGATGAGTGGTGATTGTAATGATGGAAAAAGAGTAACCAGCAGTGCAGATGTAAACCCATGTGTGCTGCTGCATTGTGGCAAGATATTGCTTCTTGGATGGGGAACCTGGCTGTAAAGGTATGTCACATAGATGCTCATTTACCTATTAGCTGAACCACTAAAGAACATCAAAACAACCAACAGGTGGATCTGGCTGTTAAATATGACGTGGTTCAGGTGGATCTGAATTGACAACACAAGGGTGAATTATTTCTAGCTCAGTGGGCCCATGACATCTCAGTCCACCAAAGAAGCAATGAAAATATAGATGGCCTTGTGATCTAGGTGTGGTCTTGACCATTGACACTACCATGTTATTCATGAATGTGAAATGTGCTGCAATTGAGCAAGTCAAGCAGTCTGGTATGGAGAACAGTGGCTGAAATATATGTATGAGGAGGCCTGGCAGATTACCTGTATCACTGTCCCAGAAACACTCCAAGGCAAGTGCCATGTGCTTGCAGTGGCGGAAACAGCAAATGGGGGAAACATATCCTGTGTCCCATGCCACTACCTGGAACAGTATCCTGGGCCTTGAAAACAAGTCATATGGTGACATGGCACACCAGAAAGAATTGGGTCAGACAATGGCACACATTTCCAAAATAACCTCATAGACCCTTGAGCCAAAGAAAATGGCATTGAGTGGGTATATCACATATACTATCATGCATCATCCTCTGGGAAAATTAAATGATACAATGGACTATTAGAGACTACACTGCAAGCAGTGTGTGGTCAGACCTTCAAACGTTGCACATAAAAAGTGCACAAGTAGTGGACATAAAAATCTATGCTGGGGAAAACTGTCTGGGTTATTCCTGCTTCAGGTACGGGCAAACCCATTTGTGTGATTGCTTTTGCTCAAGAACATGGGCACACTTGATGGGTAAAGCAGTAGGATGGGGAAGTATGAAGCATACCTGAAGAAGATTTGGTTTTGGGTGAGAATAGTCAATGAATTAGATTTTATGATATTAATTTCTATATTAACACTGTATATTTTCACTTCCAGGTGATGTCCATCAGTGCATTGGGTGCCTCATGGAGCCCATCCCTGCCACTCTGGATTTGGGGATGTGAACTGATTTCCTTTTGATCACCATATCAAGGGTATGACTGTAAAAATCAGCCAGATTAATAAAGAATTAACTTTGATGAAACCAGAAGAATGCACTGGTGATGAAATCACAACTGGCTTCAGCATACAACAATCCAGCACCATACACCATGTTTTCTGCTCTGAGACACTGTTACAAGAGATAGAGCCCAAACTCATGGACTAAATAAATTCAACGAACATTTTATAGGGTTGGCCCATAGACTTAGGGAGTGAGATCTGTATATGGATATCTAAAGACAGGAAAGGTGACGGTATATTGGAAAGTGTGGGACCTGGGTATAACATAAGTGGTATAGAGTAAGAGGTGGATACTGTCCTGGTTTTGGCTGGGATAGAGGTTTTGTCTTCCTAGTAGCTGGTACAGAGGTGCCTTTTGGATTTAGCAGGAAAATAATGTTGGTAACACACTGATGTTTTTAGTTACTGCTAAGTAGTGCTTACCCAAAGTCAAGGGTAATGTCAAGTCGTATTCTCTTCCAGCGAGGAGGTGCACAAGAAGCAGTGAGGGAGCACAGACAGGACAACTAACTGAACTGACCAAAGGGATATTCCATACCACAGAATGCCATGTCCAGTATATAAACTGATGGATTTGCCTGGGAGTGGGCAAAGTGCTGCTGGGGAACTGGAATAGAAAGTGTCAGATGAAGATATTTGTCACTAAGTATTTCTGATTATTACTGGATTTTTTTCAGATCAATTTTTAGTTCCATTTGAGATATCCTTTATGTCAAGAATTTACATGGACTATAGAATATGATTACCTCATAAGATACATAGAATTACCATAAGATAATATGGTAAAAAGCTTTGATACAGGATATACTGCTGTCATATTAAGCACTTCCTTAAAAATCTTTCCATCCTGGTTTTCTCTCTCTGTCCCAGAATCAAACAAAAAGCAAACAAATTTAAGATACGTTTCATCCTTGACAGGCCCTAAAAACCAAAGCAAAGCAAAACAAACAGAAAGGTTATTTTTCATATATTAAGCATGAAAAGATAATGAAATATTAAAAAGTAGAAAATGTACATTCATGCTTGCTTCCACAAAAAGACAATATTCTCTCATTAATTGCTTTCCTGTTGCAGGACTCTTGTTATCCTTATAGTCTGACATCTAGTCACTGTTTGCCAAGTTAATCTATCTTTATAAAATGCAAAATAGTTAGCAGTAGGAAAAAATTATCATGTCACAAATGGCAAAACTACAAATCAGACAGCTACTGATGATTAATTTTTCCCTAGATTTTCCCAAAGGTAGTCTGTGAGAAAAGAGGAAGAAGATTCAAGGTCTCTCTATCATTCCTATAGAGACTGAAAAAAGTTAATAAATGAGTAAATATGAATCAATAAATTTAATTATTTTTAGTATTGGTTTTTAAAATGCACTATACTTTTCACTACTTGATTATCATTGATCTGTTAGGGAATAGGGAAAGGGAAAGAAGTAATCAACCAAGACAGTTCCAGGCACAGTTTCTTTTCTTTTTTCAATCTGGCATAGCAGTTTCTGTCTGTCAAAGGATCAGGCTTAGGAATTATGCATAATTTATTGGCCTTGAAAATCTTAAATAAATACTATAGAAGAGAATATTTTGTCCTCAAATAGGGTTTGTTTTCTTTTGAAACATGCCTGGAATTATTAGCAGCCTGTAGCATTAATCTCATAGATCACATCGAAGACCTTAATGTTATTCTCAGAGAAATTGCCTTCTGAATGGTACTTGGAACAAACTTCAATTCTTGACTGTCTGGGAGGAGCTCTCAATCCAAGTATCCATTCATCCATATGTCCCAAAGCTGAATATGCTGATGAAAAACAAAGAGATATAGACTATTGAAGTGAACATAACTTGTCCTTACACAGATTTCATACCATCTCCACAAGTCTATGCAGGAGTAGAATAATGCTGGCATTCAGAATTGACTTGTCTGCTTATTTTTTTTTTTTTTAAAAAAAGCTTCCTTTTTACTATTTTAGCAACTCTTGAACTTTTCACAAAGCAAGCTACCTTGTCGCTGAGTTGACCCATAACATTTATAATTTAATAGTCAGTGGAATATTTTGAGGAGGGAAAGGTATAAATTCATGTTGCTACAAAAAGCCAAGGATTAAATCTTTCTCTAAATTTGTGGAAAAGCATTCCAGAAATTTTACTACTGTCTGGTGATGATGACCTATTACATGTTCTTACTGGGAAGGTTCGGGAGAATTCCAAGCCAAAACTATGACACCGCTTAAAATTCAAGCGAACAGTGCCTATTGCAAAGAAGTAGCAGATGAAAGAAAAAAAAAAAACAAGGAAAAAAACAATCCCCAAGACAACTCCCACTCACTCATGTGTTACTCACAGTTACTGTACATACCGACCCTGATGTGCTCAAGATCCCCAGTATGACCAGCTACTGCATCCTTGGGCTTCAGTAGGCTTAACACAGTTAACAGGCATTCCCACAGGAGGCAACGTTGTCCTTGGTGCCAGCACATACCTCCATCTGGAGCAGGAACTCTCTGGTTTTTATGCACTCGATTTGTGATGCCTACCTGGCTGTATGTGGCCAGCACACACCCAGATAGAGGCCTCCAGTCCCTCCCCCCATTATGTAACTGGAAATCCCCTTGTGCTTGCACAGTGTATATTGAGGGTCTCCCTTTTTGGGTTAGTGGTCGTTACTTCATCGGCCTCTTCTTTTTCTCCTTGACTCGTCCTTTACTGCATGTTGACAAGTAGCCAGGCCACAAAACAGTTTCAGTGTACGCAAGATGCTTCTCCTTCAAGGACAAAGTCCCACTTATCAGTTCTTGTTTTTCATAACTTGGCAAGAAAAAAACAGACTCTCACAGGTGGCAAGGCGGGACACAGACCAAAATAACAGTGTCTCATCATGCATGAATACATGCTTTGGGTTGCCTGACCTGTTAGCATACACTCAGTGCATGTAAAGAGGGACAAGGATCCTAATTCCTCATAAGAATTAGTTGTCTGCGTTTCCAACACTAATGAAGATATTGCTAAATCAACTCTGTTGATGTCTGGGCGAGTTGTGCTGTGATGACAAGTGCACTGTCATTCTGACATGACCAAAAATGGCAGAGAAAGATAAAGAGTTACTGGTTCCTATATCACAAAACAAAATATATTTGCTTGAATTCACAAACTCCACGTAGTTTTCATGCAATCTGACTAAACCACCAGGAACTGGACTACCTAAACACTCAAGTCTTTCCCAGAAAATGTCTTTAGGGAACCAAAGTAGGTTTCTGTATAAATTCTGATCTATTACCAAACTGATGTATTAAATCAGCTTAGAAGCTCTCCCAGATGAGAGCCCTTTTGAAGAGCTCAGCCTACTGGACACTTTGTGGGTCTTCCATAAGACAGGAAATATAGTTCAGTAAGTTAAAGAAAATTAAGTACTTGTCATGAGTTCTCCAAATAGCTGTACATATGTAGTTTATTTAGAGAAACTCATTTGAACTCTTCTACACGGGGAAGTGTTCACACTCCCTCTCCATAAATGAGAGGACTTACCAGTTTTCAACTGTAAACACTGAAATGAAGGGGCTGTACATGAAGTATGCTTAGAAACTGGAGAAATCAGGAATCAAAAAATAACATTAGGTCTGAAAGGGAGATGTGGTAACAAAAATCTTCAGAGGATAACTGAAGATCTATGTGTAACTTTATTTCTGTGCTCCATAGGAGTTGAAGAAAAACAGCATGTAGTGGGTGTGAAACCTTCACCTTAATGAAAAGCCCCCCTGTAGTGTGCCAAAATGTGCTTGATCTTGATAACAGGAGTCAAAAGATTCTTGAAATGTAATAGGTAGTTATATCTTGAACTGTAATAGACATCAGGTGAAATGAGTGATCATTTCACTCAAAACTGTTCAGAAAAAAATCTGAACAATTCCACTGTATTTCCTCACTTCTAGTAAAAAGTGGAATTGCAACTATTACTAGACATATATACTTTACTAAGGAAATAGCATCAGGTGATGAGGAGCTCAAATAATGTTAAAAATGCAGGAGGCTGTGCAACAGAAATTGAGTTGAGTTTGTAAATTTAGCAAACTATTTAAAGTCTTATCAAGTAATCATGTCTTCTTAATTAATTTCATAAATTGCTGTCACAAAATGGTGTTTTTTCCCAGATGATCTTGTCAGTACTGAATAAAATTTACTAACAGTACTCAAATGATGAATGTTTTGAATACTGATCATTGCTTAACACTGAACTGCTTCCTGTAATGATTATAATTTAAAAAGAGTCATGAAATCTTGTTAAAGGTCTCAATAGTCTTCAGACGTAAAAGACTTAGAAGGTCACTGGAAACACTTTAATTATACACGGTCATCTTCATTCCATTTAGACTCGAAGATAATATCTTCAGAAACTAAATAGAATCTTAGGATCATATTGAGTTTAATACCAAAAGCTCTCTGCTTTAAAAGCCCTGGTCTAAATTTAACTTCCATACTAATCAAACAGTACATCTTGTTGCAACTTTTCAGCTTTTTCTTTTGAATTATATTCAATATTTGTCATACAATTAAAATAATAATTCAAAATCCCTGCACTTTTGCACAATAAAGGTATTATAAATTCACAGACTGGAGAAGATTGAAAGGCAGCTACGAAGGTCATCTTTTCTAACCCTCCTGCTCAAGCAGTGCACCTAGAAAAGGCTGACCAGGAGCACATCTTGGTGGCTTTGAATATCTCCAAGAAGAAAAATGTAATGGCCTCTTTGGGGAAACCTGTTCCTGTGTTTGACCATCCTCACAGTTGAAAAATGGTTTCCTGATGTTCAGATGGAACATCCTGTGTTTCAGTCTGTGTCCATTGTCTCTGGTTCTGGAAAAAGCCTGGCTCCTTCTTTGGAGCATCCTTTCAGACATTTATATACACTGATGAGTTCTTCCTGAGCCTTTCCTTCTCCAGGAAGAAGTCTCAGGTCTCTCAGATTTATTTTGTATGCTCTTGGTACTTAATCATTTTCATGGCTGTTTGCTGGACGCTCTCAAATATACCCATGTCTCTCGTACTGAGGAGCCTGGAACTGGGGCCAGTGCTGCAGGTGTGGCCTTCCCAGTGATGAGCTGGGAAAAGGATCACCTCCCTCAGCTTGTTGGCAACACTTCTCCTAATATAGCCCAGTATACCTTTAGACTTCTCTGACAGGGGCACGTTGCTGGCTCCTGTTGAGCTTGGTGTCTACCAGGACTGCCAACTTATTTTCTGCCAAGCTGCTTTTCAGCCAGTCAGCATCCAAGTGGACAGGGAAATGTTTACAGTTTCTACATTATCTTTGAGCATCTGCTTAAAACCTTGTTAAAACTTGTTTACAGATGAAAATATGAAGATATTAATGATGGTGTTGAAGTTGAGCAAACAATGGAATTTGCTCAAATGACCATTAGAACGAACACTTTAAAGAGAAGATAAAAACTGCAAATAAGTTTGGAGGAAGTGGAATCTCTACTGTTGCATTACATGAGATTTTTCAATCAGACAATATGTGCAAGAAAAGTTTAAAACTATTATCGTGCTTACTTTTTCAATTTCAAACTTTCTAATTTGACCTGATGCTATTCTTTCCCCTTTATTTTATAACAGTGACATCCTTTTGCTTTCAATAGTGGCCTTTTGATAACTTAGCAATTCTTTTTAATGAATTGTGAAATAAATTGACCTGGAAGCAAACAATTCTCTAACCTACTACTATACTTCATAACAATTTTCAATCCATTTAGTGACATCTTACTGATTGAATATAAGCAATGTTTTTTTAATTTTTCTTATTTTTACTGAGTATGCAGGTTTACTAATTGTTACTATCTTTCTCTCTCAAGCTTTGTTCCATCTAACTTGTATTCGAATATAGATTTCTCATTTAGAGCATTTTTTTTCACAAGTATTGTTCTTTGTATAGAGAAAAGAAAATTAATCAACATCAATTCTCTTGATCATGAATTTAACAAGTAGTGCTCAGCAAAACCCCTTTTCTCCTAACTCCTTTTTGTGTAGATAAGCCCAAGATACTCAGATTCAGAAACAGGGAAAAAAAAGCATAGGAGAATTGGAGAAAAACTGACATTAGAAAAAAAATAAGGAAGTACAAAAAGACCCCAAACCGCCAAAAAACCCAAACCACAGATTTCCAATATTTGAATATTTTAGCTTTGATCACTAGCCAAGAACATGGGAGTTCACTTACAGAATAATTGGTGGGAAAATACTAAGTGAAAAAGTAATGTTTTCAAATCTGTTATTTTTTTCCTTAAAATCTCTTTGAATATCAAAAAACTCTTTTTTAATGTCACTGATGAAAATTTGTTGTCCACAGTGCTGTAGCATTTTGATGTCAAAGACAATTGAATTGATATGGATCACACAGCACAATAGGATCTATCTATCCCCATGCTAAACTCTGGGAGAGTATGAAACAATTGCTCCCTGATGATTGATGCTTTGAATGAATACATCTGAAATTGAGTGTAATGTTTGGCAGTGACTTTTTTGGAAACTACAGGCAGTCACCAGTACCCCATAGCCTGGTTTATCTATCTGTCAAACATGATTATTATTTAGTTCATCAAAGGCTCAATAAGACTTAATGAATATATTTTACAAGGCTAAGGAGTTCCAGGTAAACATCCATGTGCAGAAAAGGAAAGTGTTACTATGAAGCAGACATTTCAAAACACAAGAAGGCCTTGTGCCAGAGCAGAACAGTTGCAGACAAACCAGACCAGAAGCCAAAGCGAATTGTCAATTTATAATTTTACATCTGAACTTTACTGTCAGATACCTTATTCTCTGTTTTACCAGGAGTACAGCTTTCTACCTTCCTGGCTCAGATCTTCTCTGTCCTTCAGGTGTCTCCCCTAAACTAAATGCCAAGTGATAGGAGCTGATGACATTCTCCCTCTAGTTAAAACCCTTATGGTACTGTGCAAGAGAGAAAAAAATCTCCCTGGGAAGTTTTAAGCTGATTTCCATGAAAGAATTTCAATGATACTTTGTCTAAATCCTGTTGTTCCCAGATCGTGCTATTCCTATCCCATTTGTGGGCTTGTTTGCCAAGGACTTATTGCTGCTTCTGCCCTTTGCAGGAGATTTAAGCTTGTGGTTCATTTGCAATAAAAAGAGCTGTGTAGAAGCAGAAAGTGCCATCTCTGAAGAAGTGTGAGCTATTTCTGCAGTCAGCAAGGGACATTAGAGAATTTCTGTGTAGGGATCTTGACATAAATTTCTTCTTTACTTCCAGACATTATCACCCAAATAGATGCTCATTTCCCGTGGTCTAGCATTTCATTGTTCTGCAGTTGTTTAATGTTGCTTTCCTTTGACAAATGGTAATTTTTCAACTAAACAAAACAAGTTTAAAATGAACTGTGTGAGAAACTCATTAGCTAATATCCATGTGAAACTTACAAACCCCTGTATAGAAATAAAACTAAAGTAATAGAAAACAACTCAGGCAAATTAAGCAGGTGAAGCTGAAATTCACAACTGGAGTTGTTTCAAAGGTGTCTGTATATCATTGCAGATATGCTATATGTTTATAAGTGTATTTATTTAAAGTGCTTCTGCTCTGGTATTCATGTGATAGAGAGCCAAATCCCTGGGAGAACAAAGGTCAAATTCTGTCTTCAGAAAGGCAAGCTCTGTTCCTCCTTGTTTAATGAGAGCTGAACTTTCAGGGCAGTGCTTCTTCCTAAGTGTTGTCAATGCAGCTGAAGTCTTAAAGAAATAGAGTCTTGGTGGAGGCTTTGTTCTTCTAAAAATTTCACATCAAATTCAGCTGGGATAATTCAGACATTAAATTCCAACGTATAGAAAATATATATTTTATATATATAGTATATAAATATATATATATATAATA
Organism: Acropternis orthonyx; assembly: GCA_035583155.1. NCBI lineage: Eukaryota > Metazoa > Chordata > Aves > Passeriformes > Rhinocryptidae > Acropternis > Acropternis orthonyx. Next base: position 46,316,535 of record JAWWEU010000158.1, on the reverse strand, counting down.
AAATATTTATTATAAACCAACCAAGAATATGGTCATCTTTTTGATTATTTGTTTTGAACAGTGGGACACAAGGATACAGTCAATATTGTTAAATTGTGTGACTACTGAATTTTAGAAACATAAGCAAGGGCTGCGCCCTTTAACTAGAAAAGAATCATTGTAGGTTGGGCTATAGAAAACATGATAATAGGATATTATATTTTTCATCATAACACTCCTCTTTGTTTTGAACTGATGAACTTAGGAGGGAAAATGTCTCCAGCAGGACAGGTAGAATTATTTGGGTGGGGGAAAATACCTTGGTGAGCTTTTGGAAATGCTTTTGTTTATCATGGATAGCAGTGTCCAAACTGTAGTTTGATAGACATGCCACACTGGTGGATTTGCTCCCGTATAAACTGTATAACTGAAAGAAACCTAAAAATGCAGATTTAGTGAATGCTCAGTGGGAGTACATCAAAGTCTTGAAGACTTATTTTCTGCAGAGCCACTCTCATCAAGCATTCTCCAGTCCTGCACAGCTCTGGTGTAACAACCTGTCAGAAGGACTTAGTATTCTCCATCTCAAGACTGCAAGTAGGAACCTCAGGTCTCCTTCAGTGTTCTGGTTCTGCCAGAATTGTGAGCGGCAAGAAGAGATTGTTTCTTCTACGCTCTGAGTAACCCTACTGCTGTGACAGATGCTTGATGGAGGAAACTGCTTTTTAGCATGAAGAAGTAGGAACACGAGGAAAGGGGAGATGAGGATATGTTGAGGTGGACAGAACTAGGCTTGGGCATTGTGGCTGGTTGGAAAGCAATGGATAGCTAACAATGGGTGCAGGGGAGAGAGACCAGAGGAGAAGAGGGAGAAATCCTGGAAAAATTGGGACCTGTTAAAAGAGAAAGATAAATAAAAGACATGGTATCCAATAAACATTGATGAATCAGTTGACCACCAACTATTTTTTTGTATTTCTTTTAGGTTTGAGGGCTTGTAATTCTGAAAGCATTTTGCTCTTCAAACTTTCTGTTCCATTTTCCACAAGAAATCAAAAATGTGGTATCAACTAAATGCTTCATCACTTCAGTTCTTGAAAAGCAGTCAGGCATTTAAGCCGTTTTTACTCCCATAAAATGTGGCCATATCACCTTTATCAGGTGTCAATGACCACCTAAATATGAACAGTTAATTGATTCAAGTCACTTCTTCCTTCTACATATATACATGACATGGCATTCATAGAGGATTGCAAAAGCAGGAATGCAGATGAGGTCTGCAGCTAATAAGCAGCCCTTCTGGAAAATGTCATAGGTTCAATGAATGTTCTCAAAGGCTGAATGAAAAAATGACATTAGTGAGCAAAGATTATTTTTTTTTTTTTCAAAAATGCATCCTCTTTCATTTTCCTTGACAGTTACAACATACACAGTAATTGAAACAGCGGTCAGGGCAGTTAAAGTAGCCCTGTGAGCAGCAGTAAGTCAGCAGGTGGTAATAATACTAATTTGGGAAGAAAGAGAACTGACCTCTTCACTTTTTTCTTTTTAAGTCAGGATTTTATTGTGTTGTTTTTAAGAAAGCTTCAAAGAAAATATAAAAAAGCCCTTATGATACTTTGTGAAATACAAAATTAATTCTCTTATCACCCAGATGCAGCCTTGATACTAATGAATGCTTTAGAAATACAAACACATTAGATTTTCTTTATGCTTCTAATCAGAGACACTTAGGTTAGGCAGCTTAGATCCACAGTTTTGGATTTGTAAAAAACAAACAGTTTATATATTCAGAGACATTGTATATAAACAAAACCCAAATGAGGTTTTCTTTTGGCTCAGAAATGAAAGAGGGCACAATCTCGAACATTGTATCTCTCAGTAAAAGCACAAGCAGCCCATTTTAACTCATTTTACAGCACATAACAGCTGCACTTAGGTGCATGCAGCACTTTTCCAGACATAACAGAAATATGTCACCAGAAGGTAGGAGTACAGACTTTCTTGGAGGATTTCAATTCTGTAAACATAAAAGCTTAGCAGGTGCTTGTGACAAATTTATTTAACACCAAAAAATCTAGTATTATTTTGAAAAGTTAAATCTGTAATTTGGAGTCTGAATCATAGTCTTTGTTTATTTGACATCTTGATAGCAGAAATCACTCCAAGTACATCTCAATAAATTCAGTGTCATTCAGCAAGTCATAAGGAATATGTCATTACCACCATTTTACATATTTGAAGACCAAGCAGAAGGAAGTCAAGAGACCTTCTGTTCACAAGGACTAAAAACATTATATCTGGTTGAAAGACTGTTCAAAAGATTGTAAACCCTGCCTGCTTTGATGTAAACCTAGACACCAACCTTCACTGTTAGGTCTACATCCATTCATACTTTAACCCCACTTATGCTATCAATGCAGACTGGTAACAGCTAATATCATACTTGGATGTAATGGCCTTACCAATTATTTTTATTTTAATTTTTTGTTGAATTTTTCTTGGGCTTTTTTGCTTTTTTGGTCACTGGCATTAATGTACTGGCAAAGTCTTTTTCTCCCACTCTATTTTTTTCTCTTTATTTGGGCCCACTGTCCCTTCTCTTATTATCTGTATTTATAGTGATTTTTTCCCCTCTCTTCTCCCAGAGAACTATTTTCATTACAGTTACAAAGAAAAAAATCTATGTACGGACACATAATTATCTAGTTTTGATATTTCTGGTTTAGGATGTTTAGGATCCAATTGTTCTGGATTGAGATACGTATCCTAAATGAATTGAGCATAAAGTGAACAACAGTCTGCACTTCCCCTGAGTTTTAATATTTCTACTTGCATGGTTAATTTGCAGCTGCAATTTTAAGTTGTAATGAAATTTGGACATTATAATTATTTCTTCAGAAATCAATGTTGTTGCCATGATAAAAAACAAAATTCCAGGGCATTTCCTCAGATTACAGGTTCCTCAGGTAAATGTACCTCTGTCCCTGTTTGCCTTGACAAATGTCATGAGTGATAGAACAAGTGAATTCAAGTGAGAAAGAACAAATTAGATTTAGATCTACATGTGTGAAGGAGGGGGGAATATTACCAAATGTTTTACAACAACATATGTTCGTTACTAATGGTGTTACTCAAAATCATAAATAATGAAAGAAATTATCATGAGTGCAGTTTGTCTAGCATCCCTCAATTATACAAGCACTGGGTATGTATCGAGTTTATGGTGTTGTGTAAATCTTTATTAAACACTATAAAAGGTGTTTAACACTATTCTGTAACAATATGCAAATAGACAATTTAATTTACTTACAGACCTATCAAACTAAAATCCTTATAGGCAGCAGTAAAGAAAATCCTTTCAGGGGTTTGCTGTTGACCTTTTTATAACTTCTAAGCTGCCAGGTACTGTGAGGAATACAAAACTTGCTGATGTAGCTTCTCTGTAGCAGCAGAAAATGACAGATGATGTTTTGGAGGACTGTACTTTATAGTATGGGTTAACTTCTTATAGTATGGATTAATTTATGATGGACATACTGTCACCTGAACAAGTAGATTCTGTTCCCTTTATTAATGCATTTATGTTTATAATTTTTAATGGTCCTTCCCCTGATTATCTTAGTCATGTGATAGAAATGTTTGCTAAAGTAGGTGAACAGCAGACTGAAAAACACTGATTTATACATTAATTAATATTCATGAAGTCTAAACCATAAATTTACAGAATATATAATTATAAAAAAGCAATTTGCTAATGGATAACTTTGTTTGCTCCTCTGAATGTGCCCAGCAACTATTATACCTTTTGTATTTAAAATGTATTGATAATACATCATTCATGCAACACCACACACAACTGCTAATAGCACATTGTTTCTCCTTACCTGCACACAGCTCCATTTCAGACTCTATGCCTTAATTTTAAGTCAGCCGTGGCCTTTTTTACTGTTGTATATGAGGCTATATTTGTGAGTGCATGTGTATACATATGACAACATGAAGAATTTTTTCAGTTTTTTTATTGTCTGGAGAAAATAACTTTTGGACTCTATGCAATACAATTATTTTCTTTAAATGCTGTTAAAGCAGACTTGTAAGCAACTCTGCAACATGGCTTACTGTGGGATGAGAATGTCAATAATATTTTACGTTTAGATAAGACTCATCAAAATGTATCACAAATTACCTATATGTAGAGTAGTGATGAATTGCTGCTCTCTCTGAGCTGTGTGCTCAAGCAAGATGTTTGGCATGTTATCATGATCTGGTTATTAAAATTATTAGATATGCCTCTGCCCAAATTAAGGTACAAACGAGTCCAGATGCCAAAGTCATTAGTATAGACTTTATTTAATGGCAAATGTGAGGCAGAGAAAGAGAGATAGAACGAAATAGGAAAAAGGAGGGGGGGAAACAAAGAAAGTGAGAGAGAGAGAGATTAAAATAGAAAATGCATCACCACTGTGGAATCTGGCAGCATTCCATTGGTCCAGTTCTGGTCTTCTTGGTGATGAGGGTCCCACAAAACTTAGAGTCCAGGGGATTAATATACATTGAGGAGATTCCAGACACCTCCCCTGGATGTGGAGGGGGCAACTTTGCAGTCTCTTTTGACAGGCCCTGTATTTGCTGCTTCCTTGGATCACGTGCAGTCCTCTGGTGGTAGAAGGTCCCAGGAATGAGTCTGGGGAAGTGGTTTGGGGGTCTTTGATGGTTCATGACCCCTTCTCAGCTGTCTTTCACGTGACTGTCCCATGTGTATGCAGTCTTGTGTATGTGGAGGGAAGGAAGGTTACTACTTTGGTTTGGTGTGGAGAGATTTTGCCATCACACACCCAAAACCTTTCTCCTCCTCCACCCCCTGGGCCTTGTTTACTTTTCCTCAGACCTGAGATGATTAGACAATAGTCTTATCTCAAGTTCCCAGTCAGTCCAAATTCCAGTCAGGAGGAATTCCAATTAGGTCAGAAAAGACCTTTGTGATCATTGAGTCCCACTTATGACTGAACACCACCATGTCAACTAGACCACAGCACTAAATGCCACATCCAGGATTTCCTTAAACACCTCCAGGAGTGGTGACTTCCCTGGGCAGTCCATTCCAATGTCTAAACACCCTTTCTGTGAAGAATTTCTCTTAATGTCCAACCTAAACCTGGCACAGCTTAAGACAGTGTCCTCTTGTCCTGTCACTAGTTGCCTGACAGAAGAGGCCAATCCCCACCTGCGTGCAACCTTCTTTCAGGTAGTTGTAGAGAGGGATAAAGTCACCCCTGAGACTCCTCTTGTCCAGTCTAAATAACCCCAGTTCCCTCAGCCACTCTTCACAGGACTTGTGCTCCAGACCCTTCACCAGCTTCACTGCCCTTCCCTGGACTCACTTCAGCACCTCCATGTCCTTCTTGAAGTGAGAGGCCCAGAACTGGACACAGTACTTGAGATGCATAGGTGTCTGTCTGTATGCCTTTGAGAGACCTGTTATCTCGGCAAAGACAATATGAATTAGATATTTATTTCTTTTGAAGGGTATGGGTAAGGCAAGGAAACATCATAAATAAACATTGTAGTTTGATGAAGATGCCCACTCCCAAATAAGCACCTTTCCTTTCAGGACATTCGGCTCATTGTCTAAACTAGGTGTGGCAAGATCATCAGGAATGCAAATGCAATTAAGAAATTGGTCATATTTAATGGGATGTAGCTGAAATTTGGTTTCTTAAGCCAGAATTCTAATTATTCTTCACTCCCGCTCAGTCTTAACCTAGCAGCTTCCAACTTCCACAAGTGTGTTTCAGTTTATCTCACCAAATGTAGGCAGTTTTTGTCTGCATTACTTTCTTAGTCTTGCTACACAGTGAATTGAAATAAACACATACTTCTAGGTCACATTTGTCTGTTGTAAGCCTGGTGTTTAAAGTAGATCAGATGATTCACACTCCAGAGAGGTCCATTTCTCTTAATTGATTATAAAAGGAGCTTGAATGTCTAATGTTAAGGCAAATGGAGTCTATCCTTCAGGTTCTTGGAGCAGAAGGTATTGTCATGCAGGAACCACTCAGTAGGCTCTTGGCTGGCTGTTTTGTCCACTGAAGCAGATTCTAACAGTTCTGGAAACCAAGGAATCATATTATTGTAACCTCCTGACTCAACTCTTACTTGCTACTATTCCCACATTTGGAGCTAATGCTTGGCATTGGCTTGTTCCCTGCCTGAAACTGCAGTGCTGTTACAGAAATAACCAGTTTTCACTTACAGGTTCTCCAGCTGTTGAAATTTCTGCTGACATTCATCCCAGACTGTTTCTGGCTTCTGTTTTGCAGGTTCAAATGTAGACCATCAATGTAGTCTTTCAAGCTTCTTTCACAGAGACTTTAGGCACCAAAGCAATTTCTGTGCCAAGTAAGCTATCAGGGTGTCAGCAGTCACCTGCACCTCAAACTTAGGCCAGAGAGTCACAGTGTAAGATAAATGTCAAAAAGGGGATCCAGAGAAAAGAGAGCTAGGAACTGCTGGGCACAAATGTCTGTCTAGGTTCTGCAGAACACATGGCCAGAAACCATTGCTGAATAAGCACAGCAGCCCAACTGACTCAGGACAGGATGACAAACATCTGCAGGGTTAGAATGAAAGAGCTGCAGAAATAAAAGGTGAGAAAAAGAAACTGGATCTGTGTGTACACACAGACATGTCAGATTCCCTTCTCCACCGCTGGCCACAAAACAAAGTCCAGCAAACAGAAGCAGGTCCTGCACCTCTCTCATGTGGTGATTCCACATATGTGCCTGGAATTAAAAACTATCTCTGGGTTATGAAACCTTACAAGCAAAGTTATCTAGAGGCTGCACACCAGCCATTTTTTGCCTCCAACTCCAGAAGTCTCTTCAGTTTTGGAAGTGATGAAAATTTAAAAAATAAAACTATTTAAAAAAAAATATGTAGAATTCTACAAGAATATGGATGGACCTGTGGCAAGGGGCTTATTCTACAAGCACAGTAATTCATTCACCTTCACATTCATGTCTGTGGATCTAATAATAAAATCTATGACTTCTCCTTAAAACCTTGCCAGTTTTGATATAAATCATTATGAAATGGAATTGCCACTCTATTTTTTCACGACAAATGGTTAATGCTGTCTGGTGCTCTGAATTCTCCTAATTCTATAATCACTGCTTCTTTGCTGTCTTGATGAAGGTAAATTTTTGTTGCCAAGAAGTTCTGTCTTATAATTATTGTTGAGAATTTATACACATTTACTCTTTACAATTTTAGTCCACAGAACGATTTGTAACTCTTGTGGATTTTCTTCCACTTTTGAGTACCTGATTAAAAACACTGTCAGAAAAACTCTTCTGAACATGTTAGCCATGATTAATTCATCATCTTTTTGCTTTTCTGTAGGAGAATTTAATAAGCTTTTTGGCCATAGCACCATTTCACTTTGAGCTGATTGTCTATTACTGCCTGCATAGTCTTTTGGCATCAGGGCTTTTCAGACCACCTATTTGTAGCAGTAGAGAATGTGGCAGTGGCTTGAATCCCTTCTTAGAGATGCACAGATTTGACATTCTAATAACCCCAGGCTGGTCAATGGTACATCTCTCTAGTGTAAACCTGTCCCTCACTGTTAGTTACCATTCTTCTTACCTGTCACCTACTAATTTAACTTTTTTCAACAGTAATTTCATATTTATTCCTAGTTCCTGGATAAAAAAATATTTATTGAGTAGTGTCAGATTGAATATTGGCTCCTCTGAAAACATTCTAACTCAAGTGATAAGTCCTCACTGACAGCTCCTTTTGGAAATTCATCATGTTTCCCCCATTTGCCATGTGCTTTATTTTGATAAAATCTAAAGGTAATACTTAAAAATCTAAATGTCAGATGGTTAAAGTCAAAAGTTTTACAGAGATCTAACCATATTCAGTCTGCAGCAATGTCTTTATCAGCTGAACATATAAACCCATAAAAAAATAAATCATGTTTCTCTGACAAGATTTATTACCATAAAACCATTTTGACTAATACTACTTATATTCTTATCCTCTAATTCTTTATTAACTGGTTTCTATATTACCTCTTCTATTATTTTGTCCAGATCGGTATCAGACTAACCAGCCTGTAAATGCTCTGGTTATCCTGCCTCTCCTTTCTGCAGTCTGTTGCATCCATAGCATTTTTCTACTGTTCTGGAATATTCCAAATGTTAGAAATTAACATGACTTGGATTGTTTTTATTTTTTTTTTTTTGAGGTTGGGTCTTATGTTTATGCTTAACAGCTGTTAAAACCTCTTTAGTTTCTAGTAGGCTGGAATATACTTCACCATCCTCTTAAGATTAGATAAAACATAATATTTTTTCCCAGGCAGTGCAGATATATTTATGAAACACATCTGCCAGCTTTGCATCAATTTTTAACAAATTCACCGTTTCCATTTAGTACATCTACAGCAATGCAGGATTATTATTTATTCCTTCTTCTTTAGAGAACAACTTTTATTTGTGGTTAATAACCAGCAACATCTTTAGCATTTTGCATTTTTAATCAGCTTTTTACAGTTCATAACTTTTAAAGTTTTTTGCCTTCTACTTTTCAGTTGATCCTTTGTTATACATTGCATTTTTAATGTCTTATGACTGCCTTCATAACGTCATTGAATCAAGTTAACATGTACAAGAAAATGGCCTTTTTTGTCATTGTTCTTCTGTATTCCTGACCATAATCAGTGTGGCTCCACAGGGACTGCTTCTTGGGAAGTATCGTTTAGCAAATGGCAGAGCACAGGATGAAGTGTCAAGTCTTACTCTGTGGAAAATATGATATTGCTCAGATTTTTTAACCCATCAGCTAACTAAAACAAGTATCTTTTGTCAGTCTTGGCCAATCATGTCGTAACCATTCTTATTTAAAAGGCAACATTCCAAAACTAGAGAAAGTCATTCTTTTTGACAGAATATTGAGAGTACTTAATTCAAAGTTGTTTTTAATATATCTTTCCCTATGATCTAGAATATGAGAATCTTTGATACTTCAAATGTTTATGATTAGATTATTACTCCACTGAAATAACAATCATCATTATCACCACCATCATCATAATTATAATGAATTAATTAATTTTATCAGTCATTACGTTTGAATGGCTGTAGAATCATTGCCAAAGAAAGATCCACACTTTCAAAAAATTACGTGTGAATATTATTGCAGGGAACCTGGAAAGGTTGATACTGATTTGATCTTCCTTATCTGCTCTGAGCAGTTCAAATTCTGTACATCCTGGAGTAATTTCAAGAAAGAGTTACAGTCACTTTAAAATGAAACACCACATGGATTCAAACTTCAAAATTCAATTGCAATTTTACAATAAAACAATTGCCAAAAACCCCCCAAAACATGGTCATTTAAAGTCTCTCAGTAACTGCATTTCAGATCACTTAATAAAATCTTTGTTTTCCTTACCTGAAATCTCTGATTCTATTTGAAGAGAAGACATGCTCTGATTTAAATGTTCTTGTTTATTTATTCATAGGGTTTTTTTGTTTTGGGAGGGCTATAAAATTGCTTCTGAACTATGACATTTTCAATTTTATACTCCTAGTGCTTTTAAATATTCATCTATTCTTTATACATATTTTGAAACTTCTCACCTGTGTCTGCCTGTTAGTAGTCTATATACATATATACATAATACACACACACACACACACACACGCATACATTATGTATATTAAGTAAAAGCACTCCAGACATATTAAGACAATTCCTCAAGGCCTGGCATACAACCTGCTTGTCCAGGAAAATCTTACCTTACAGTTCAGTTGCACTCTCCTGGATCTTTCTGGCCTTTCCTGACCTAGACTCCCATTTCACAAAGGAATTTATTTTCTGTAGCAGTTTAGGGACTCATTGAACACAACAAAAACATTGTTTAGATCTAAAAGTCTCATTCTTTGTAGTTACAATAATTTCCATTAACAGAGCAACTTTTATCCAGATTGATTCCAAAGCACTTTAAAAATTATGTCTAACAAGAACACTTGGCTATTTGTGAGTAGAATGATTTAGTTCCTGCTAACCATTTAAACTATCTGAATTGCAGAGAGAAAATAATTAATTGATTTTGTGAAAATAGGTGTTTAATGAAAGAAGTTTAGTTCGAACAGCAGCACTGGTACACTGGCACCTTAGAGAAATTTCCATAAAAAATTCCAAACACCCAACAAGTCACCTAGGATAAAAATGTGTCCTGTCAGCCTGGACTTCTCTTACCATAAATGTGAACCCCTCCCCTGGAAACTTCTGTGATCTCTCAAAACTAACCAGACCATCTTTAGAGGTTTATCATTCTTAGTCTAAGCAGGTGTAATTTTTTTTTGTCTCATGAGCCTTAGTGGTTATGTTCCTAAAAAGTGCAGCAAAGCCTGTTTTGATGAGACTTTAAATATTTTTATAGGTTGCATGTGTTTCCATTTGTATCATGTACCCCAGGATTGTCACAAATGCTCATTTTTACTCAGGCTAAGTCCCATGGACTCCTGCAAAATGTAGATTCTGGCCACTGACATTGTATTATGCAAGATTTAGAGGAACCAGTCCTCAGCATGGTCTCAGATATGTGTGCCACACTAATGGCTAATACGTAGGAAAAAAAAAATTCATTCATGATTAGCAAATTAAAGTGGAAAAAACTAACTGCAAAATAAAATAGGTTTTTCCCTGTTCAGTGTTGCATTATTGATAGCTGCTAGTAATTCTATTAATTTGTCATTAGAGAGAGGATCTATTCAATGTGTATTAGGAGTTATGTGTATTAGGCATCACTAGTCTTAGAAAAGAGAGAGATGAGGATATATAAAAACCCTGCTGCACAGTTACAGAAGGTATTAAACACAAAGGAAAGTGAGCAGAGTTTTTTCATGAAAAATTTGCTCTTGTCAACTTGATGAAGTTATCTCAAAACCAAAAACATTCAGGCTTTCTCAAGTTCAGGAAAGCTAACACTGAATTACTACGATGAAAATAAAGTAAAATAAAAGCAATTTTTAAAGGAAGACAGTTTGAAACAGGAGACCAGTTACAGAACAATGTTCATGAGCAGCAGGGAAATAATTGCTCATGGTCTATAAAGCAAGTCCCCTGACTAAAAGCTGTATGGCTCTCAATTGCTAACTAAAATTTCTTTAGTGTATGGACAACTGCAGCATTTCTGCTTTGGATATGGCAAATCTTACCAAGATTTAGTACTCATACCTGTGAACTTTAATGATGGTTTCAAGAGAGAAACTGAAAGAACATTGATCCAGTACTCTTTCTTGCAAAACAGCATTTAATCATCGTGGAAAGGTATAACATTTGAGTTTTCAGTTCCATCAGTAAAAGAAGATTTGGTCTTTATGACAAAGATTCTTGAATTTGTCACACCTTTAGATTTGTTAAACACAGGAAGACAGCCTCTTTGTTTCTCGTTAACACCAGCTCTCCTGTACAGACATGCATATATGCATATCCAGAAAGACTAGTGCGACATATGAACATAGAAAAAGGAGAGAACAGAAAGCAGCTTTTGTGAAAGAAATGATGATACAAACTATTTTCCACAGAAAACACTCTATAGGTCAGATTAAGAAGTCCTGAAACAGCAAGGGTAATAGAATTGATTTGGTAGGAATGTCTGGTTAATTTTTCACAGGGGGTAGAGTCCTCAAAAATCAATAACTTTCTGCTGTATCTTTATTCTTCTGAATGAATTGTGTCTGTCTAAGAAACTTGAATCCTAAGCTCAGTTAGGTTCATAAAACATTCACAGACTTACACAGCACAAAAGAAACAGAAGCTTTCCCAAGCAGCAGTGAGAATTTAACCCCAAGGTAGGACAAAGTGAATTATTCTTCCTTAATAGAGAATTACCCTTGCACAGATATAATTTCTCTCTCTTTTTTTTTTCCTCTAATTTTATTTATTTTTTTTAGGCAATACACAGGCACCTACTCAGAAATTCTTTCAAAATTTCCCTTTTCCCCAGGAATATTATATTTAGTCTATCACATTTTACAATTTTAAAGCAAACAAAAGAAAAATGACTGCTCTTACAAATGACAGAAACAGGGATTCACATGGCATTTCTACTACAATAGGCTAGCAACTGCTCTTCAAAGAAGGGATAACACAGCCAGAAAGACAGCAAAATAAAGAAACTGTGAGAAATCAATATAAAAGCAAGGAATTTTACCTAGAGGAGACTGGAGCAAACTCCACCGTGAATAACACTCTGTGAAACCTAGCTGTGCTATGTTAGCTACTAAGTTAATCTTTCTGCATCTATGTATTTAGGTCCATTGATTATAGAATACCTAGGAAAATAAATCTCTTGAGATAAGCACCTGCATTTAGCTGTCTGAAACTAAACTGTGGAAATACCTTTCCTCTTTCTTTTGAAAGATGTTGACAATGACTATAGAACTGTATTATAAAACTCCTAATCTCGGTTATAATTTTCCAAGTGTCTTAAATTTGCCTATCCATCATGCAGTTTACTCTCTACTAAGCTGGTCTCCAAGAAGATTTTATGTCATGCCAGATGGACATACAAAGTAATCAAGGCTCATATCCTGAGCAGGAACCTCTTCAGCTTGTATGAAAATCTATAACCAAGAGTTGCATCCTAAACAGGAACCTTCCTTAAACACGTGAAAGTCAGTCAGGCAATAGTTCCTGTTCTTAAAGGCAGTGAAATAAACGACTTGTGAACATCACTCCCCTCTTCTCCTTAATATGCCTGTCCCTTCCACCTCAATTACAAACAATGAGAGAAAATTCTGGTGGATGGGACAATTTCACACAAACTGAACCCGCTTTCTATAACAATTTTGACATCTCCCCACCTCAAAAGTTGTATTTTAAGTATTTTGCAGATATTCATACCTATTTGGTATTTAGAACATCTATAATTGATTTGTTGTGGCAATAGGTAGGGAAGGAGAATTATTTAATTAGAACTAAAATAACAGTTCCTCCTCCAGACACTGTACAGTGAGCACATGACTGGGATGTAAACCTGTGGTAATGGATGTCACCTTGAGTACTGCTACTGTCATGTCTACACAGGCACAAACACATCCTTACAGGTAGATGTATAGCATGTTACAACATTGAAGTTTGAGTGTGGATTCAAAGGTCCATATAGCTACAACAACTTTGGAGAATGCAAAACATTTGTAAACTTAAAGAGATTATTTTTTTCCTACAGAATCAATTGCAGAGAGGGTATGAAAACCAGGACATATACTTAAACTTTCTTATCCTAAAATTATTTCTGATAAAACATTGCAGCAGTGAAGACGTATAGCCTTAGCAGCAGAGATTACTCTGGTTACAGAATTTTCCATTGTAGGCAACTGGCCATATGTTGGCCATAATATTAAAAAAACCCCAAACACCCCCCCTCCCAAACAAACAAATAAACAAACAAAAAACCCAAACAAGCAAAACTCTAACGTCTAAACTGTATAGTTTTATTTTCTCTTAATTCAGTTTAGTACCATCTGAGGTTTGCCTTTTTTTTTTTCTTTTTTTAGGAAATGTATACAAACATAGAGGGAAGAAAGAAAAAAATACCATTAATTACATTTTCACTTATTTTTTCTTTCTCTGTATTCTGATCTTCCACATTTTACTTCACAGATTTTAATGACATTTTAAAAATTTCTCTGTGTATGTGGAAATGAGAAATGTAGTCCTAATGCTTATCACCTTCAATACATAGAGTTATCCTACTTGGGTAGTATCTTAAGGGCAAACTGTAATAGGTTAGGAGTAGGAGTGTGCATGAACACTGCAATATGTCCATATCTGAGTGGAGTGCATTTGTATCTAAGTAAATTCTATAAGTCTGCAAAGGTTGCTTGAAATATTAAAAGAATATATTTTCTTATGAGCTATTTGTAATCACCTAAACCTGATATAACGAATTACATTGGGAAACATCCTTTCTCACAGTTAGGCAGCACAGTGTTCCATCCCATATCCATGCACATGACATTAAACTGACTTTGCATCCTACTGCAATCATTAGAGAAAAACCCTGCCACAGGTAAGCCATTCTGGTACATTTTTATTTCATCATGCAGGAGCTGACATTCCATGGCAGTTTTTAATTCTGATGCTTCAGACAAGTGTAAAATATTTCAATGATTGTGGAAAATCCCTTTGAATTTTTACTTCTAAATGGGAGAATGATGGAAACAGCTTGATATTCAAATTTATTGAATTCCATGTGTAATTAAATTAATTAGGTCCTAGCTATCTAATTTCTCCCAGAAAAGATGTCTGACCTCTATAGGTCTGCAATAAAGATGACTTTCAGTTTAGGGTGAAAATCATCACAAATTTTACCTTGAATTTCAAGGCAGAATGAAACTAAGACCTGTCAAACCCCACAAAGTTTCCTTTGGTTTAATGTCAGTTCCTTAAACTTTTTGTGATTTTTGTGAGAGCACATACATTTGCCTGGAATTAGCAAAAGGAGCATCCACATTTTTGCCCTTCTATACTTTCTGCTGCATTTTATTCTTAGAGCAAAATTCATGTTACGCCAAGGTTACATTGCAAACATTTTGCAGAAAGTTACTGAAAATAACCAGAGTATACATATATATATATATATATATATAAAAGAAGCATACTATGGTTTTTTTATTTCTGTATGTATATTTTCAAGTACCATTTGAAATCTATTTTTGTATGAAAGGCTGTGTCTTTGAATTTCAACTAAGAGAGGAAAATGCATTTTCAAACTCTAATTTGTTCATAACCACTGTCATTGAACAAAGCTCATTTTTAAACCATGTTCTATAATAATAATAGGAATGATAATAGCATATGCTGAATGCATAAGAAAAATGCCAATGACTTGAAGATTAAGGCTTTCTCTTAACTTCATGAAAAAGATTTCATGGCTGGTATTTCAGCAGAAGCATACTCAGTGAGAACACTCGTTGCCAAAGAAAATGTTTCATTTAAACAGCTTTTTCTCTTTACTGGGTGTTTGTTTCAGAGTACCAAAATGTTTATGGAGAATATTTTGGTTTCAGAGTATAAAAAAGAAAATGATTCCTTTAACTTGCTCAATGAGACTTGCTCAATTCATCTTTTTCTTTCCTCAAGTAAATTGCTTTTATTTTATTTTCTGATTGGCTTGTAGAAGTCAAAGGACATGGAAGAAATCAACTTTTTTTGCTGATGACTAAATTCATTAAAGGCCAGCACATCCTGGACTTGGAAATCAATGGCTGCCCTTCCTCCTCTTCCAGCCTTCTTCCCATCTCTTCCCCTGATTATCTCCTTTCCAAATACTCTATAGTTCTGTCACTCATGTCTTCGGTTTGCCCAAGACAGGGATCATTCTTTGAATCTTTTTCAGGTGGAAGCTAGTGATGCTTCAGAACACTGGATGAGGTGAGATACGAGAAAAAAAAGTTTCACCCAAATTAACCTTTAGCCAGTGCGCCAGCTTATCAGTCACTGTAACAAGAGCTCCAGTCTTTAGAGCACCCATGGAGGCCAGTGTTAGAACTGTAGTCAGCATTTCACCTTGATTTTATGGCCAAATAAGAAACATACCAAAACTGTTTTACCTTCACACAGAAAAAACCTCTTAAGACTTCTGAAGTTTTTTAGTAGAAAAACCAAAATAGTGTTTTTGTATGGAATCCATTGTATAGGAAAACTTACTCCTTTCAAGAAATGTGAAAAATTAAGGCTTCTGCCAGTATGTGCAGGCTGTTTTTATCTATTAAGTGTCTTCTGCAAACTAAGAGGCATACAAACTCCAGGTGGAACATAAGAGTAGTAGGAACTTCCTGCAATTCTCCCTGTTTCCCTTTGTGTTCCATTCTGGCTGGTGTAAGGCACATTGCTGGACTGAGGAGAGGGACATTCAGTGCCTCACTGCTGCAGTTTTGACCAAAGCTTTTCTGGAGCACTTAAGAAATCCTTTAAACACAGCAGGGCCAGAAATATGAGCAACTGACACACCACAGACAGTATCACAAAGTTATTCTTGTTGACTGTTGGAGCAGAGAACTATTGCCTCACCAACACACATTGTGACTGCCTGACCCCTGGATGCTGCACCTTGCTTGTGTATGACTACTGTTATGTCAAAGGACTGTTTTACAGTTTAAGAATTTTGTCCTGTTTGAGGATTTTATACTGTTACATGTTTTTCCTTTGTTCTCGTGTGTACCTTCTTGGATTTTTCCACTCACATGGCTGGTAAATCACCCTTGACTGCCTCCTGCTGGCAGCAGGGTAACGACCCCCTATAGGGCATACTCCTGCCCCTGTCCCCTCAGTTTTGGGGGTCCTTGCCTTGTTTGGCCAGGACCTACCCAGACCCTTCCCCAAAACCTTCCCAGGCTGCACCCCGTTCCAGAACCTGCCCCCCCGAACCTATTTAAGCTCTGTACCAGTTTGAATAAATTCTCTTTTGCTTGCACCTTTCTACCTCACTCCTCAGAGTGGTCTCCCTCATTCCGTCCCCCGGGACCACTCAGGATCACAGTTGACAGTGCCAGTGTATAAATTTTTTTATTCTTTTGAGCTGTGCACAATGTCAGAGGGTCTCTCAGTCAGCACGATACCAGTGACAGCTGAGGGACCAGTTTGGAGGCAGCTGCTTTAAAAAACAGCCTCTGGGAATTCCTGTAGTTACATCCATAAATGGATCAACTCTATCATTTAGAAGTTCCCAGATGCAGTGAGAGTTAACGTAATTGTAAAGGACAGCTACACGAATGAATATCTCAAGAACAATAGAAACAGCCCATGGGAGTGAAAGAGCTGGTACAAGATTAGACTTGAACTAAATGCCAAGACAGGACAAAGGAGAAATATACTCCAAATGCACTCTGTGATGATAAAACCCTGATCAAGAATATACCCCTAAAAATTGTTTGGATTATTACCTCTGATAAATCAAGCTGGTCTTCATGTTTATGAGCCTCAGCTTTGCACAGTTTATATAGCAAATACTGAATAAACTCTACAAGTGTATTAGTTTACTATTATTATTGCAATATTTCTACAATGCAACCTACTCTGGTTTTTATTACACTTCTAGATCAAGAAAAGTTAAAAGGACAGGGTTTTTTTTATTATTTGCAGCACTCAGACTTCTAGGAGGTAAGTTACTACAGACTCCTGATCTTCAGTTATACATTAATTTATTATAGTTAATAACTATACTGATTAATAAAATGATGTTCATGAAGCTAAGGCCTAAATATTAGTGCTACTGTGCAGACAGAGGTCATTCAGAGTTCTCACAGCCCCTTTTCAGTGCACCTTAATCTATACTTAATCCCCTGGCTATTACAGGCCCACAGTTTTCACACATTGCTTTGCCAACATACATCAATCCTAGTCTGTGAAGTGTCCCCTGTTATTCCTGTTCCATACCTTTCTTTAGGAGAAAAATATATGTCATTGTTAATGGTATAGTGAAATCTGTAATGTGGATAAACTGCACCTAGGGGGATCAGATTGAAGCCATTAAAATTATTTTCAGTGGATCATGATGCAGAACTGGAGACAATCTCCAGAGATAAAGGGCATCTGGCTGATTTACCACTTTAGTCCCCACTTTCAGCTTTGATTTTATGTGTTTTCTCTGTAACTTTCATCTATTTTCTAGACCCTTGTGCATGCAGAAGGTCTTCGCAACATAACTATTCAAATGTACTGTGTCTCGCTGATAGCTCTGAAGTGTTCAGAGAATATCTTTATTATCTGAACTGGAATTACTTGACTTCTTGTAGCACAGATTATATTGATGTGAAATAGGCTATTATACACTAGGAATACAGCCTTTAAAAAAAATCTTGTGGAATGGGCACAATACTTACCAGCTTTGTATTGATTTCTCCAAGCAGGATTTATGATCAAAAACTAATTTCAAGCTGAGTTAAGTTTCAGTAAGATCGAATAAAATTTTCAGTTAGTTCAATTACTACACATCAAAGAGTGTGAGAGCATTCAAAGAATGGCAGCTTTTTTGGAGTGATTTCTAGATCACTGAGATTCTCTTAAAAACAGCTTCCAGGATTTATCTATATGCATTCAAAAAAACCTCAAAGCTTGGTGCACCACTTTAAAATGATTCCTTTGCTCCTTACTGTTAGGAACTTTGATTTTTATTGCTTTTTGTTAGTGGAATAGATGGAAGAACACAGATATTAAGTCCTTTTCTTTGCATGTCTGTATCCTTTCTTCTACATATGAATCAGGAGATTTTAAATATATGGAATATCTAAATTAAAGAGGAAATTAAGAGAGAAAAAGTGCAATTTTTCTCATGGTTGAGGTCTGGCAATGAATTCAATGGCTTCACTATATCCTTAAGGGATAGTGAGTGTGAAAAACAAATGCCTCTGGAGACAAGTTTTGAAACATTGCATAAATCATGATCTGTAAACAGTGGACATAAACTGTTTTGATGGTTCACTGAAAAATGTTTCAGTGGCCATTTGGTATAAGAAATGCTATTTTCCTCGCTTTCTATTTATCTTGGATGAAACATGTAAGGACTGGGACATTGATTAGTGATTTGGGAGGACTTGCCAAGAGGAAAGCAAAGAGCGAAAGGTATTGCAAAGGAAGTGCAGTTTCTCACAGTCACTTCAAGAGGCAAGCTGTGATCCATTTGTCTTTGTCATTTTTCCATCAGTTATTTACAGATATCTGCAACAACATGATCTTATTGTCACCAAATATCAGTATATAAAGTATAGCATAGGGTTATGAGCACAAAACCCTGTAATGGTTAGAGAGAAATGCTCTTGGTACAGAAATGTTCAGGGCAAAATCTGCAATTACATGACTGTAACTGTATCACAAAAGATGTACTAAATGTAATATATTTCCTCAATAAATTTCTCCTTTAGGCCAAGTTAATTTATTCTTCTGAGACAGAGGTAGCATACCCAGAGTTTTGATTCCTACTGTAAACAAGGCTACTGGTAGTCAGAACATACCAGTCTTACCAATAGGATTTTAATTTCACAGGTCACAACAAGCCACAACTCTTTTCCATTCTTTAGGTTAATTAAAGTTGCATCTACAGAAGGATAATTATATACATCAAAATCCTACATATGGAAATGCTTATGCTCTTAACTATGTTTAAGACCTCATTTTTTTCTACCGTTTTCTGAGGAGGGTGCATGTAGAGACCAGTGTTGATTCCTCTCTGGGGTCCAGGAGTAGCACTTGTGGAAATGGCTCTTAGAGTCACCAGGGGAAGTTCAGGTTTGACATTAGGAAGGATTCCTTTACTGACAGTGTGGTCAAACGCTGCAACAGGCTTTCTAGAGAAGTGATTGATGCCTTGAGCATGTGAGTATTTAAGAGGCATTTGAACAATACCTTTAGCAACATGTTTTAACCTTTCACCAGCCTTGAATTAGTCAGGCAGTTGGACTAGATGATCACTACAGGTCCCATACAACTGAAATCTTTTAGTCTAGTCTAGTCTTTTGTATGGATTTATTGAAAATATTCATAATATATACATATGTAAGTATTAACAATATATTTATATGAATGAAATTCTTTAAAAATATAATTGACTGAAACCCTCTATTTTACTTAGATACATAAAAGTTAACAACTCAAGAAGCATCAAGGCAAGGTTTTTTATATTCCCTGTCAGACAACTTATTCTTTCATTCTGGGGGGCATACATATCTTTAGCTGTAGAATGGCTGCTTTTTTTTTTTTGAATGTTGTCCAAGAGAAGTAAAAGTGTTAAAAAACCCTAAACAAACAACAGCAAGAAGCCCCAACTAAAAAAGGCCCACCACCAAAAAAGCCCTACCCCACAACCAACCAGGTAACCAAACCCTGGGAAACAGAAAATAATGGTCTATAAAAAATTAGTGAGATGGGGGGAAAGGTATTGAGGAATTTGTGAAATTTTTACTGCATCTCCTTGTGTTATTTCAAGTCTACTTTCTGTAGAGTTGTTGCTACTGAACTGATCCATGGGAAAAGTGAAAACAGGCCAGAAGAGACCACTGCAGAATGTAATAGGATTACCTCTGCACTCAGTAGGCAATTCTACATTGATATTCCTTGACACAAAACCTTGTGCACTGTTTACTGAACTGAAAGTCGGGTTACTTTGAGGACCTGGAATTTTTAGGAGGGACTGAAATTATTAAAATTAATATACTAGTTAGGAGTTGTTTCTAGTCACAAAAGAATAGGAAAGAATAGTGAGAACAAACCCCTCTCCCAAGCCATCTGTAGGCAGTGTAATGACATTATGAATTACATGTATAAGGCACTATGAAATAATTGCCTGCTTTTATGGGAATTGAATTCAATGACCTTGGAGGTTCTTGTGAGTCTATATTTGGTGTCTGTCTTTTGATCACAACAGTAGGAAGGGTGCTCATGCCTTCAGACCTTATCTGTGACTAAAACTTAATTTATCTTCATTACACAATCATCTAACCCTATAATTTGATTAATTTTTTTAATTATTTTTTTACTTCTCTGTGGACGGATTTTTTACCTTTCATCTCCTTTTTTTTTTTTTTTTAATCTTGTGCTTTAAAAAGGTTTTCTAACAATTCCATGTTTTTCACACAAGATTTTCATGTTTTCTAATTCAAAGTAAAATTTAATTTTATTTGAGTCAAGTTTCTAAACTCACATAGACAAAGGAGATTCAGAATCAGACATAAGATACTTTTTCATCCCTGTTTTAACACAGTGATAACAGGGGGGCACTTGGAAAATCTAGAAATTTTATTGTACAGCTATTTTAACCAAGTCTGAAACACAGAAATAATATAATATGATATGATGGAAAGATTTCACATTGTAACTTTGCTATGTCATGTAAGTAGCATAGTAGCAGCTAAGTAAATATCGATGCTTAATGGAGTATATTGCTAGAGCATTGTATATCAAATTAATGTCCCTATTCATAACTTGCATTTAATTTTCAATCATCTTGTCTTAAGACTAGAGTCTAATTTTTTAAGTTGTTATGTAGTGTTATTTTTTTCACCTTCCTCTCTCAGTCCCAAGATTAAGCACCATATTTTGAGCTGGCATAAATTGTTTTCGCCCTTCTGAACGCAATGAATTCCAATTTACACTAATGGAAGATTTATCCAAACAAAATGAAGAACCTGATCCCTAAAGGGAAGTAGGTCCACAGCTTCTCTGACTACATCAGTAGTTATGAGTGTGAGAACATTTTAGGATTTAAGCAAAGGTGGCTTATTTGTACAACTACCTTCTGTAATTAGTTGTGAAATTTTATTTTGCAGTTAAGGGGAGCTATTCTTGTTGGATCATATGTGGGTTACCAGGCTGTAAAAGATAGGACACTATCAATTAGAAAGAAACCAATTTCCTATACTGACAGCAAAAAACAAAACATAAAAACCAACCAACCAAACAAACAAAGAAAACCCCCAATCAACAAAAAACCAAACCCAACCCTCCTCCCCCCACCCCCAAATCCTGAGTTTTAAACTCAAGAAAAGTGTCTGTTCATGTGTAATATTCACATTATGTATGAACTTAAATAGCTATGCCTAGCAGCAATACAATTTAATAATTCATTATATCATACTATTACATTACTATTTTCTCTCAGCTGCAAAGTTCTAGGCATTAGTACTGCAAATACAATGTGATATAAATGATCAAAAATATTTCATAAGTAATGAAAAAGCATACAAGGAGAACAGTTCTGGACCCTTACTTGACTTCATATACTTTCTCCCTTCACATAACAACTTTACCGAATAATCAAAATGGGTTTATAAGCTCTTAATGATGGCATGAAATCCCAGGGTCATTTATTTACAATCAAACAATGTGACCTTTACATAAACTTGAAGTCCTGACAGTCACAATGACTGCAGATCAGTTTACGGCATCACTGCACCGCAGTAGCAGATGTTTGCAATTGTACTTGTTCCACCACCTCTCTAATGATGTGCAATTGTCTTGAGGGAAAAGCAAAAAGCCAACTTAATTTAAGATCGAAAAAGTGTTTGCTTCAACAAATTAAGAGAAGATAGACAAAGCAGATAGTATGGGATGTCTAAATAAGGCAAACCTTTAGGGATGAATTAGTCTGACTATATCTTTCATTAAACTTACGAAAATATAGACCTGCCAAAAGTACATAATAATATGAATTCATGTATCTATTCATGTTTTGTCTGTTTCAACTCAATCAATATTAACTTAATATTAGCTCAACATAAATCTACCTACTATTCTCAAAAGTGTTTCACATCCACTTCCCTGCAATGAAGGATGCTTTCATTTTATGCTTCAAAGGGATGTATTTGCATCATACCTTCCTCATTTCACCTCACCTTCCAACACTGTTATCATTTTGGTGACATCTTCTCATGTTTCCAGTGATACACAGCTCATGACTCTGCTCACAGACCAGAGACAAATGAAAATACATCACGTTAAAAAAAATTTTGTTACTGATTTTGAAGAAATTATAGGAATGAAGGGGAAAGTAAAAAAAAAAAAACACCTTTAAATACTTTCATTAGCATTTCTTGATTTTAAGATTATTGAAAAGTTGTTTCAACAAGAAACCATTTGCTGTATGGTGTAGTAAAATATCTATATTATAGACTTACATTCTGATATAACTTAAATTTAGTGCTTTTAGATTTGTAATTCAGTTTTCCCCCTCGTGGGCAACTTTCCTCCAGTCTGTTATCATATTATGGCTATTTGAGTACCAGATTAATAATTTCATATATTCCCATATTTTGATTTCTTACCAAGCTGTAACTCAACATTTGTCAGTGTCAATGTTTGGTGTTTTTTTTAAAGAGACTTTTTAAATACGGTTGTTTATTATTCTGAAAATCTTAGAAACACAGCAGAAACTAACAGTCAATTTACAGAACTTTGCAAATAGACAATCTGTTTTTCCAAGCCTCACAAATCCAATAACCTTCTCTACCTCCTGTCCAGAGCATAAACCTGCAAAGCAGCAAACGCCCTAAATTCCACCCAGTAGCATTTCACCTATGTGGGTCTCTGAGGACTGGAAATTCCACGTGACACTTTCCATTACTCAGAAATACTTCCTTCTGCAATTTCTTCGTGGGAATTTGCTGTCGTTTCTTTTTTTTCTTTTTTTTTTTTTTTTAATACTGAAAGTCAAACCAATGTTTGAGAAAGAACAGGTGTTGATAAGATTTTCAAATCCAGAACTGTTGACATGCTTTCTGAGCTTGTACTTTAAATATGAAATGTCCTTCTACCAACTGGTCTACATGACTCCTTCCCACCCCTAATTCCAACAAAAGCATATATTTAACACACACATGCACATGCAATCACATACAAATCTGTTTCAATTATTATTCTCCAAGTCTCTTTTAGATTTTGTGTTCCAGGTGGAAAAAGCTATGAAACAGTAGTCTAGCTAGACCCCTCCAGACACTTAATCAGCATCAGGACACCAGGTAAAAGCTGCATCATCTCCTCTGTCTCACCTCCACCTCTTCAAAATGACAAAATTAGTCCTTCGAAATACCTTTTTATACTTAATATATTTAACTCATGGGAGTAAGAAATTAGAATGCCCCAGAAAATAGTGCTGCCAATGGTATAGCCTCCTAGAAACCAGACATTTACCTAAAATGCCAGTTACCCTAGGAACTAGACTTCACTGTCTGCTACAGAGAAAGGCAAAAAGGCTATAATGTCATTGCCAGTCTAACCAGGGAAAGGGAAAAGGGTAAGATGGGACTTTTTTCTAACTGCAAATCTAGAAATGGGTTTTACTCCGACATATTACTGGTTTAATGAAGTCAGACTTAACCATATTATAATTCTAACATAGCAAGCAAAACACTTCAATCAGTCCAGTTAAAATTTCTCATTACTAGTAGGTACACAGAAATAACCTTCATACAGATTGCCTGGAATTCTTGAAATGCCTACAGCACAGTGTTCAGGATTCACAGTAAATATTTCTTGTATTTTAGCTCATTCACAAAAGCAGCCTTCTCCAACAATAAGTCATCAAGGATATCAGTTTCTTCTTTCAGTAGCAAAACAGACTCCTTCTTCCAGTAACACATAATTCAATACACTGATAAAGCTGATCTAATGCATTCGATTTTTTACCTGTGCCAGACGTGGACAGATAATTTATAAAGCAAGCCTATGGTTGTGAAAAAAGAACACATTCTCATTTGTCTTTACGCTGTTTGAACATTTGAGTGTTGCAGTGAGTTCATGAATAGGCCCAGCATTTCCTCACCATGTGCATTGTGTGTTAAGGTATCAACCCAATACAACACATAAATATGACAGAACATGTGACATGACTCTTTGAAGGCATGTTCAGCAGGACTGGTCAGGGAATAAGATTTCTCCTGAGGTTGACATCTCTAATTTCCATTGAACTACCAGAGACAGCTAGGAGCAAATGACATGAATAAGCAGAGGAGGTCCCACAGCTGCATGGAGTGCTGTTGTTCTTGAGGAGTATTTAACTTTCTTCAAATTTAAGGGCAACAAATCACTGAAAGTCCATATTTTCATCAGCATTATTTAATCTCAGCAGTTTAGGCTTGTAGATGCTGATATGCAAAAAAAAAAAAAAAAAAAAAAAAAAAAAAGAAAAAAAAAGCCTCTTTGGGCTCAAGGTGCTCATCAGCCATCTAGAACTGCTTCCCCAGTCTCATCCATTATGTAAATGAGATGTAGTATTCGTTATGTTTCATCTACTGATACTAATATATTAATATGGATGTTACAGCCTAAACCCCCGCGAAGGAATTGGTTTCGTATCACTCACTGGCTTGAGATCACATCCCATTACTTTTAATGGTCCTGTAGCATTTAAGGTCACTTGATTTTTAATAAAGCAGGTTTCTGTGATGTCAGTAAAATGGTAGCTACCCCTCCTCGTTTCATTATCTTTTTTTTTTTTTTTTTTGCTATTCCCAAGAAATTATAGTATTTCAGACCATTGCATATCTAATTTGTTCCATGAAACTGGAACCTTCATGTCTTTTTACTGTTTCAGAATAAAATAGCTGAAAAGTTTTCTTTATCCTTAGGATAAAGACAGGGGTGAAAGTGTCAGGGAAGTTGTTAACAGAACTAGTAAGGAGATATAGACAGGAGCTGAATAACAGTTCTGTTCAATGTTTCATATGTCTTTGATTTTTGATACGTTAAATGAGACAAATTCAATCTGGTAATATGATGCCTGTGTAATCAGTCTTTAGTCACTCAAGTGAGCAAGTTGAAATCAATGAGTAAATAAGCATTATGACTGTGTCCTTGAAAGACATAGTTTGAAAGTGCTGCAAACTCAACTGAGTCACATTTATAGCTATGAAATACTATCTGGGATTGAGCCCTGTCAGAATAGGACAGCACACTTTGATGGAAACAGTAGGCGTATTCCATTCCAGTACCATTTACCTTTTAAATGAATACTAACTACATGCCAGGGGTTTAACATGGTTGCTCAGTATTCCAAATCACCTATAGTGTAAAAGAGGAAAGAAAAGGATGAAGTGTAATTAAAATCTGTCATTTAGCATGGATAATTTAAATATGATTCTTCTGTATTAAAAAACTGCTTGCCAAAATCAGGGTGGAAATGAACTTTAAATGCAATATGAGCTTTCACTGAGCTTTATGAAGAGAACTATTTGACTAGAAAATATAACCAAATTGGTTTTTTAAGTTATGGAAATGTATTGCAATCAGTCAAGAAAAGTAAAACATGCAGCTGGATTGAATACATGCATGTTATTAATAAATAATTTCAAAACTCTACTTTTTTTTTCTTGATTACTTGAGCAACCCCAGGGTCTTGAACAGGACTACTTAAATGAGAGAAGACAACCAAGTGGGATTCCAGTAACTATTCCTTTGAAGGTAATGGGCTTCATAGAAAGTCACAGTTCATAATTTTTAGTATTATATGAGGATACAGCATAAGTTGCATTTAATAAAAATACACAAATAAGTTTCAAAGTGAAATAATTAGTTTGCTTGCAATTTGTCCATGTTGAGGTTGGCTCATACGATCATAAATGATAAAATGCAATAACATGCAGTTTGAGATCAGCTATAAACATATTATTATTTTACAGGTATAAGCATATTATTTTTATCTTTTGGACTATTATTCCATTTTCTTATTATATATCTCTATTTACCATCTTAAAACAAATCATATTATTTTGCCTCAAAGTGAAATTGAAATAAAAATTTATTTTTGCATTATCCATTTTATCATAAACAATATTAGCAGACATTCATTTGCATTTTAAAATTGAACCCAAAATGAGAATGATGGATAGAAACTGTGTTTCTGCCAGAAGTTTTCTCCTTTCACATCCTGGAAGAACAAATTCTCTTCACTTATATCATCAACTGTAAACAAACTACGCTATATTATTCTGTAGGACTAGTTCTCATATGCCCAATAACTGACTCAAGGATGGATTTGTACTAGCCATTTTTGCATATTCAGCACATCCATTTTTCTTTACACCAAGCTTCAGTTCAGCAGGGAGAGGGAGATGTTAGCAAACAGTATTTATTCTTGTTTGGTGAAAAGAGGTTTTCTTGAGTTTTAACTCTGCTATTCTTTATCTGCTTTTTCACATTATTGCTGCACGTTGCTATTTTCACACTTTCTGAATTCAGTCACAGGGGTGGCATTTAGCTTCACGGCTAAACTATTAAATCCAGTATTGTTCTTTACTCAGCATATCCTATTTATTTGTGTGGTACTATATGATATGCACTTGCTACTTGCAGCAATACCTAATTACAAACACAGTTCTCCTCCAGCAGAGTGCTGGAGACTTTTGAACAAATTATGGTTTAACACTGATTTCAAATGAGCTTGCAAAATTTAAAGCAGAATCGTCTTCAGAGTCTTGCAAGGGAAAAATTATGCAGTTTCTGTTGCTTCTGTTTGCTACGTTGTTATTCACTGATGCTAAATGTCAGGTATGAAGTGTCAACAGTACCAGTTAACTGTTCAGATAGAATTGCAAAAATACCTTATAATTGGGCTCTTATTTCAGTCAGCTGCAAAAGTCTGCAACAGATCCAAATAAAGATAAAAATAAATTAAAACCAAATTGTTTGAAATACTTTCTTTAAAGCTGTCATGTTGAAGTTAAAATATATTGATTAATTCTCAGCTGGAGTATCTTCTAGAGCAACACATGCATAGAAACAAAAGATTACCAAATATCATGGCACAGATGGAAAGAATCAGGCTAGTAACACATTGGTTTCAAAACAGGCAAATTTGATCTGAACTAAACTAATAGTTTTGAATTTCTTCAGCAAGTGCAGTTTGCAAAGTCAGATTAATCTCACTGAATTCAAGTTTCTATTGTACTTGTGCAAAAAGGGAAACATTTGTTAACTCAGATTAAATTTAAACTTGCAAATTAGGTATAGAATCCAAATATTTGAGACCTGGGACATTGTTTCAGTTTTGCAAAAGGAATTAGTTTTGCATTCTGCACTATACTGTAAAATAGATTGCACCCATGCCAGTAAATGTGGTGAACACAGGAAATAAAAGCATCATTTTGTGTATCTGAGTTATGTACCTCCAGTTTTCCATCTGCTCACAGTGCAGGATGGGCTGTTTTGGTCTGTATTAATAGAGGATCAAGTATCAGCATCCTCCTAATCTTGAATATTCTCCATGACAAAATGTGGGTTTTCCTCCAAGCAATGTGGATGCCAAACAAGTCCAGACTTGCAAAAGGACTTAGAGTTATGCTCGAAAGCATGTAGCACAATCAGAAGCAGGTTGCTTTGGTTCCTCAGGAAAGTGAATTAGTATTATATACTTTTTAGTGTTTACATATTTTTATTTGTTCTGTCAGGTTATAAGCATTATCCTTCAATGATGTGGGAGGCATTACACGATCTGCACTTCCAGACCATGGTATGCTTTTAATTATCTGTGTTAACAGATTTGAGTGAAGATGAACAGTTTTTCAACTCATTTTACAGACAAGAGTTTTTTATGAATTTAGGAAGGATTCATGAAAGACAATTGTATAGCAGGAACATGAAAGAGCTTGCAATTCCAAAACAGACTTAAAATTTTATAAAAATCCAGATTTTGTTTCCACATGCATAATGATGGTATGACTGTTCACTTTTAAAACAGAAAAGGTCCAAGTAGGGGATGAAGATCTCTGAAGAATTGTTCTTATTTGCTGGTTCTTCTAAAGAATAGGAAGACAGTAAAAATGGCTTGTGAAAGAAGCAAGTCCTGAAGAATGTCCTGATCTCTGCTTGTAAGCTGAGGACATCAGTTTCCAATGAAAAAAGGCTGCCTGTCTGCAGAGCAACTTAGGGGCAGATCCTGAAAAACTGTCAGAGAATACACACTGAAGAAACCTCCCTGAAATAATACTGAAGCCTTTCTGGATGGATGGGACAGGGCAGATTCTACATATTCACACCTGTCAGTCAGCTCAGAACAGTGCTATGCCCAAGCCAAATGTGTGATAAATGCACTGCTATTATGTGAAGAAAGGTCTCTACTCTCTGAGAAAATGGGTCTCTAACTTGTGTTTCAACCTCATCTTGTTTTTCTAACTTAAAAGCTGATTCTTAATGAGGTTGACATATGTTGCAATTGCTGTACTTGCTACTAAGAACAAGCCCTAAATCTTTCTGGTCTTTCTCCAACAAACAACTCATAGAGCCAGACTTCTGTGTAGGGCAGGAGAGGGCTGGCTTTTTTTTTTTCTTTTTTTTTTTTTTCCCCCCAGTGAAAATAGTGATTCAAAGTAATTTTTTTGAATAATCATCTGGGACTGGTAAGTCTCATTACAAAAAACACAGATGTAGGCACTGGAAATTAATTTTCTGGCTTTGTCACCTTCTGGAATGGAATTAAACCAGTGCCCTGAAGACTGCTCTCTGCAAACCTAGTCTGTTTTCTTCCTTGCTAGTTTGTTTTTTCACTTTTCAACATCCATGCAGCATGAAAATGAAACGTATCATCCCTGTTTCTGTAGTGCTGAAATCCACTGGTGTTCCTGCTTTCAAAGAGCAGGAACAGGCAAAGATCTGGGTCTGCAGAAATCTCTGGTAGGCACACCAGTTTACTTGTCACTACCTTTTGTTCAAACAAAGCCATGTATTGAATACAAAGGCAATTCTAAATGTATGCATTCTGTTAATCAACATCAGTACACATCACAGCAGTTTCAGCAAATTGTTTTTTTCAGTACATGACTCATTGCTGCAGGTGAGCAGGGCCTAAGAATGTACTGGCAGGACTGCCCCTGGACAGAGAGCTGCAGAGAAGCCCCTGCTTTGAAAACACCTCATTCTCATTCCCTTTCTTTGCAAACAGTTCTAAATTGAAGATTATTAGCTGCATAAAATCCAGACAGGGAATTTCAAGCTGCTGACATTGTGGCATTGAATATACAGAGCTCAGCAGCAAGACGCCAGCAGCAATCTGAAACAACCTTCACTAGACCCCCCATCTAATAACTACAGATTCAGAGCATCATTGGATTTGCAGCCTCCCAAGGTTATTGAATAACAATCCTGTTTCTGCTAATAGTAGATGCTCCTAGTTCTCTTATAATTAGTCACTGTGGAGTTTTTATAAAGGGTATTGAGTTGAAAGTTACTGCTGTGAAGGAAAGCACACACATACACACGGAACAGAGGACATTATTCTTCTAACACTCATTAGCAATAGTCACAGTTACCTCTGGCACTTTCTGTATACATTGAGGGCCTTTTATGCTCTGCATCCTCTGAGCGATTACTGTGCTGGGAGAAGCCGGCACCTGAGCATCTGCAGCTCCCCTAAAGCTAGTTAAGCCAGTTAAGTCAGTTCCCTATGCAATGGCCACCTAACTTAAACACAACAGATATTCCTGGATCTAGCATAAATTTAACATTAAATCTTTCCTCTAGCAGACCACATGACAGTGCTCCCCACTGTGGGTGAGTGAGCCTGTTCTCTCTGTAAACTGTGAATAGCTGGAGAGCACAGAGGTCCTCCTTAATCGATGGTGATCTTTCTCATTTTTGTGATTTTAAATAGAAGTTTCACAACTTTGCCTGGTGATTCAACAATGGTATGGTCAGCAGGCTGGCATGACATCCGATTGATGCCATAAACACCAGTCTGTCTCACGCTTCACGATTAAAGGTCAAAGGAATGAGGCATGAATAGGTAAACAGGCTCATCAATAATAATATCTTTTATTTTCCAGACTGATGAGCTGTAAGTTAGATTGTTAGGACTCTGTGATGTGTGGATGCTTGTAGGTTTTAATACCCATAAAGACAGCTGTATCTGCAACATGGGAAACTTAAATTTTAGTGTAAATATTGGAAGGATGAATACTGAAATGACAGATTCCAGAGTGCTTTCACCATAATAAGCACTGAATGCCCTAACCGAAATAGCACAAGACTGGGTTTGGGTCCCAACTTTCACTGCAGAAGAAAAGGAGAGACCAGTTATGTCACTCTGCAGAAAGTTGACCAAAAAAAAGTGTTGCCGGAGGGGAGTGCATGTGCAAGTGCAGTGCTGCGATAATAAGAGTGCTCTGCACTGAATCTGGGATGTATGCTTGCTTTGAATGTTCAGATCCGTGCAAACACATCAGCATCCATCTGCCACTGCCCTTGCCTTCACCAGTGACTGCATCGTTTGCATTTTAATGCAGAGGTTCTCTGCAGAGTTTGCCCTAAGAAGCACATTTGTGAAAATGAGTTCAATTACTCTCTCTTCTTGGTCCTTCCAAAGTCTCAGAGAGAACCATAAAGTAAGATTTCTGGCTGAGCATCAGGAAACACAAGCTCTTTTTTTCCCAGTCAGGTAAGGCTCAGTGTTTTCAACATTTTCTGTTTGCAAAGGTCTGTGTCATGTGAATAACCATGACGTTATCCAAACACAAACGATGGATCTCTCTGTAATAATATAATTTGTTTTCTAAAACAATCAGAAAACATCACACATTTTCCCAGGAGATAACTGAAGCTTCTTTTCCTGTGGTATTTCATTATTAACGAAGTTTCTCTCCTAAACCACAAAAATTAAACTACTTGTACACTCTGCAAAATTCTCAGCTCATGTTTTGCTAAACTAAACAAGTATATTTATAGTTCTCAAACAAAAAGACTCTTAAAGTCACTTTTACAACCTATACATTTCTGTCATTTGAGACCCAAATTTTTTTCATTGCCCAAATCTACATTTTCACTTCAAAGGCTGTTATTTTGCATTCAGTTCCAGCACACTCAGCTATTGTTTCCCCTATTGCACTGCTATCAGATGTTCTGCAGGTTGACAATTATTACCGTGTGCCAAGAAAAAATGAAGTCAGCACTTACTTATACATGTTTTTTCCACGACTGGCATTCATGATATTATCCTAATCAGTGTATCATTCAGAGGTCCTCTCACCGCATGTCCAGGCTCGATTTAAGATACATTTTGAAAGCACAAAATCAGTGTGTGTGACATTCTGTTCTTTATCTATTGCAGTACAGAAATAATTTTAAAAGTTACATATTGCTGAGGCTATTTGTGATTCATTCAACTAATGTTCTGCTCCTGATAAATGACCTGTGTCCTGTGAAAGGATAGGAAAAGTTAGAAGAAGCTAGACTTGAAAATTTTTTACTTTTTTAAGTGTCACTGGAAAGATAAAATTTGTGTATGAAATGTGAGGAAAATTTATTGCTAGTATGTAACAGTACTTTTTTATGAAAAAATATTTTTGCTTTGTATTTCATCTTAATCTCTAGATTATTTCATCTTTTTTAAATCCTTTTTTTTTCCTTATTAGACACAGGTGTTTTTTTTTTCCACTGACCTGACATGATGTGTCAGTGGTCTGACATGCCAATACAACTCTTTAGTCCCTCTGCAAGAGGGATTAAAAAGTTTGTGCATTTTTATACATGCACAATTATTAAAAAAAATTTTAAATACTTATTTTATACCAGAAATGTTACATTAACATTTTAAATTTATATTCTATTGTATATTTTTATTTAAATGTCATATATATATATATATATATAGAGAGAGAGAGTGGGTTTGGAACAAGACTCTTTTCAGGTTCTCAGCTTTTCTCACTACATGTGTGATTAAAAACTGAATTTGTGGTTTGGTTTTTTTTCAAATTTAATTATATGTTGAATATTATATATTGTCTGGAAGCTTAGAGATATTATGAAAACACACGCGCACACACACAAAATTGAATCCCAAAATCGAACTCTTTATTGTCAGTCATGAAAATTAGAAAATGATTTTTCAATGAAGACTAAGTTTCCTTAAAACAAAGAACAAACATAAGAGGAAAAATTCATACATTTTCAATGAAACAAGAATTTTTAAGAAAACATAAAGTTGTTGGTAATGAGAAGAATACGCATGAGATCACCAATGTTCTGATGCAACTTCTGGGCATATTAATATGAAGTTGAACTATCTGGGAATAATATTTCTATTCATTCTTTTTTTAAGCAACCACTATTGGTGTAAAATACATTTTCATATACTTACCATAAATTCATTGCCTGATATCCCTTTTCCTCTTTTCCCCTCAATCCAAATCAAACCTTTACAAAATCTGCACTCTGTTTTGTATTCTGTCATCTGGCAGATAATTGCTATAAACAGTGAAAAGTAAAGAACATGAGGTAAAAAGTAGAGGAGCCCTTCAACACAGCACAATGTATTCTGGGAGTAAACAAACTGTGAAATTCCAATGTTGGGATAAGAAGTTGAATTTTTAAGATATATCCCTGAACAATTTTTTATTTTAAATGGTAGAAATTTTACTCTGAGAGTATGGTTTCATGGCCCCAAGACCCAAAATAATCCTGGCAAATATTCAGTGTTAAACTATAGCACTTAACTTAGGAATCAAATTATTAGATCTCTATAAGCAATCAGAAAAACAAGCACCTCTGAAATTTGAAATAACCTTTGGAATCACTATGCACAAGACTGTGAATTCATGGTACCTCCACTGCTGGCTGCTGAAGGTATGTTAAATTAGGTACATTACTCACAGTGTTTCCTGGCAGACTACTAGGCTACTTTGCTTAGCATCCCAGATTTCCTCCCTTAAATATGGGCCTAAAAACTCCTTTTAAGCACTTATTTTCACACTAAATTTCCTAATTTCTTTGTTCAATAAAGAATTCAAAGTCAAGATTTGCTGCACTGCGATTTATGCTTCATGTCAAATTACATAAGCCAGGCATCATTTCCTTTCTTGACTTCAAATAAGAAAGATGGTATATGTTCACCCAAAGACATTGTCTGTCATACTGAGTTCATAAAACACTTTGCAGATGCCATTCTGCTTACTTAAGCAGTTATTTAGCTATTTATCCTGTCTTACTCTTATTAAGGTAAGAATTGATAGGTGCTTGCTAAACTGAGGACTTTCACAGTGCCCGTTGTTCCTGTTTAAAACTGGTTTAATTTTTTTAGGACCTGTAACAGAAGCAACACTTTTTGTTCTTTAAACATCTGAACTGCTGATTAATTATTCCTTTTCTGCCCCAGTAAAATAAAATACATCGGAGACTTACACTGTTGAACACCTTACTAGAAGTACCAGAGGTTGGCTCACAAGGGATCTGTGGAAATGATGTTTTTCATCTTTGAAAGATTAGAGTAAGGTAATACTATAATGAATTCTGTGGTTGAAAGTGGTAAACAACAGATTAAAGTGCCGTTACGTATGTATAGCTGAACCACATTCTCTGTTTTTGTATTACAGGAAATGTGGAAATAAAGGTGAATACAGTAATACAGGTTATGCAGGTGAGCAGATTAAAATGAGTGAATTCTCCTTCAGTCTCACAACACAGCCATTGGCACCATAAAGCGAATAAAGGAGTGCTAACCCTTTCTGTCATTGTGTAAATCACTTTAAGGGAATTAATTTCCTTGAACTTCAGACAAAGTGCCTAGCTCTTAAAAGGCTAAAGCAGTCATTCAAACACCTTTGATAGAGGATAAAAATGACCATATTCAAAGGCAATTACCCACTTTCAAAGCCAGGTATGCAATGCTGTAGTTTTACAGTGAGTTTAAACTAGATTAAGCTGTCAGGGCTGCAGGAAGAACTGACTTCATTGTTCTTCTGCAGCTCTATTTCTCCCTTGTGTCAGCACAAGCATTTACCTTTGAGTTAAAACTAAACAGTTGGGGTTTTGTGTTATGTTAGTTTTAAGCAAGATCAGTTCTCTGACCTGGTTCACTGTACAGCTGTACAAAGCTTTCCCAGGAGGGAGAAGATGGCAGGGAGGTGAAAGGGGAGTGATAGAAACACTTCTATTGGCATCGGTGCCAGATGCTGCTGCTGCTGGGAGTTGATTGTGAAATTACAGCATTAGATACAATAGGTTGCTGCCTCCACTGATTACAGATGGGACCTCACTATCTGTCTGGGGTAGAGGGCAATAGAAAACACCCTAAAGATATGTTTGTAGAGTAGATGAAAAGACTTGCTTTAAAATATTAAGTTTTTCATATAAAAATATAATCCTTAATGAAATAGAAAGGATTTTCTTTTCATCTTAGAAGACTTACAAACATGCTGCATATATAAACCTAAAGAGGGTGATTTTTTAGAGAACAAAGAAAAATAGTTTTCAGAATACTAAATGGATACGTATTGCACTTATATTTTAATTTTAACTATGCACAGGGGAACTCAACACAGACTAAGTCACATGGAAATATGAGAGAACTAGACCCACAATATATCTTGACTACAGTTCCTATCAAAGGCTAGAGTCATTTGGGATTCATATGGATTGATAAAAAAATTAAAAAGAAAAAAAAGTAATAAACTGTAATGGAAACCATGTTTCTGTTCTGTTGCCAGAAGGGATTATAATATCTTGAGTACTACATACCTCTCAGAATGAAAAGTGGGCACAAAAAAAAATGGGGAAAGAAGCAGCATGAGGGAAGGGAGGAAAACAAGCTTACATTTGTTTTTATATCTTACAGTGTTAATGATTTGAAGGTGATCATTTGATATAACAAATAGATCTTTCATCTTTTAGCCCACCAAACAGTGAAGAAACAGCCTAGTGACACAGTATTTTCAGAAGAGGAAGGGGCAGAGCGGAACCTCCTAACGGAGTAAAAGCTTTCACTTAGTTTGGAAATAGGGCATTTAGATGCTTTTTTCCAGAGACAGAGGATGGTGCTTGTGAGACTGATTTGCTTATCTGCCTTCTAAAGACTTAGCAGTAAATTTCCTCTGCCCATGACAAATAATCTGTTCTTAAGTGCAGTAGAGCTGATCCAGATACAGGGACAGAATTTCTCCACCATTGAAGGGATTGATGACTAAGTTATGCAGGAGCCTCTGGATTCAGCAGTCTTTTGTGTTGCTGCATTTTCTTATTATTTGTAGTGGATAATGTAGCTACTGAAACACTTGTCTCATGTATGGAATTAGGGTTTCCATGGAAATTTGCTGCTAATATGCCAGAACACTAGTGAAATTCAAAGTTTGCCACACGTGTAAAACTCAAAGCTTTCTGAGACTGACCTTCCCTCATATTTTTAAAAAAATTATCTGGAAGGTATCGATAGATGCAAGCAGTGAATTTGGCTAGAAGAAAGGTACTGAATGATGCAACAGTACAGACAGCAGTGTTCTGTTTCAGATTAAAACTTAATATTTAGATTACCCTAAATCATGAGCTTCAGGCAGTAGTCAGATACGAGTTTGGTTGATCTGAAATAATTTGTCTTTTTAGCTGATTTTCTATGCACTATAATAGATCTTTTTCTGTTTGTAGATACCAATATCCTTCATGACCTCATGAGGTTTAACAAGAGCAAGTGAAAAGCGCTGCACCTGGGTCAGAGCAACCCCCAGTATCAATCCAGGCTGGGGTATGAAGCAATAGAGAGCAGCCCTGCTGAGAAGGACTTGGTGGATGAGAGGCTGGACATGAACTGGCAGTGTGCACTTGCAGCCCAGAAAGAAAATCACATCTTGGGCTGCATCAAAAGCAGTGAGGCCAGCAGGTCAAGGGAGGGATTCTGCCCTTCTACTCTGGTGAAACCCCACCTGGAGTGCTGCATCCAGCTCTGGAGTCCCCAACAGAGGAGAGACATGGATCTGTTGAAACGAGTCCAGGGGAGGGACACCAAGGCGATTTTAGAGGGTGGAGCACCTCTCTAATGAGGAAAGGCTGAGAGAGTTGGGGCTGTTCAACCTGCAAAAGAGAAGGCTTCAGAATGACCTATTTGCATACTTCCAGTACCTGAAGGGAACTTACAGGAAAGAAAGAGCAAGACTATTTAGAAGAGCATGTAGTGACATGACAAATGGAATAGTTTCAAATGGAACAATAGTAGGTTTAGATTGGACATTAGGAAAAAGTTCTTTATTGCGAAGGTGGTGAGGCACTGAAACAGGTTGCCCAGAGTAGGTGAGGGTGCCCCATCCCTGGAAATGTTCAAGGCCAGGTTGGATGGGGATCTGAACAACCTGGTCTAGTTGAAGGTGTCCCTGCCCATGGCAGGGGGGTTGGAACTAGATGATTTTTAAGGTCCTCTTCCAACCCAAACCATTCTGTGATTTTATTTTCTGTGATGCTACTCCTGATCAATGTCACCAGACAGGTCTAGTAAAGTATTCACAATTTCTTTTCAGAGAAATATTTTCTTCAAAACCTGTTTGTAAACTTTGATTTATTTTTTTTTCACAGAATAATGGCCCTGGCTCAGCTCTTGTTTCTGTATCTATGACTGGGGAAAGTCAAAATCCCAGATTTATAACAGATTCTTCTCATTTCACCTCTCACTGGAGAAAATAGACCCCATCTATCTAAATTCTTATAGTTTCAAAGATTGTAATCTGCTTGATTTCAGCCTTTTTTAAATCTGACTCACTTTAGAAATTAGGTTTTCATCTTGCTAGAGAAACAACCACATCTGTTTTCATGAGTTTTCTGATTGTATTTAAGCAAAGTCTCCTCCAATTAAATGTAATGGGAAAATGACTATTGTCTGAATAAGGAAATTATTCTTCTGCGCTCCATCAGATCTCATTTCGCATCTTTCTTAATATTATGATCCACTTGTTTTTGTCTCAAATATAATAGCTTATTAGTACACAACTTAGAAGTAGTCACTGCTTAGAGTTGTTTTATAATCTACTTCAAGTCTATACAAATAGAGTCCAATATATGTATGCATTTCATTCTCTTTTACCTAACTAAAAATTATGTGTGTGAGCCTTGATGCCCTCATACAGTAAAATATTTGAAAATTTATCCCAGTTAAAAACCAAGCGGTCTCACATGAACATGTTCGTCCTTAGTTTCACAGACTTTATAACTTTGAGAATCTCAGGTTTTTCTCGTAAATTTTCCATGGTTTTCTGCTATTCCTCAGCCTCTAACAATACGACTGAAAAGGTTACTTTTGCTACTTTCCACAACCCTCAGCCCCTGCCCTGGACAGGCTAGATAGATTCTTTAGACAGGATAGATACTCGCACTGGTTTTGATTGCAATTTGACATTATGCTCTCTCTATAAATACCAAAATATAAAGGATATCAAATAGCAATGAAAAATCATATGTGTTGAACTGTGATTAATGCAATTATACAAATGAGAAATGGTGGAGAAATGATGAAATACACCCTTTTTAAAAAGTAGATGACAAAATGTTTTGGTTTGATTTTGGCAAAATGCCAAGGCCTCTCAGGGCCACACAGAATTTCAAAAAAGGAGTGAGGAAAAAAAACTTAAAACTGAAACTGATATATATACATATATTTAGACAAATCTACAACACATATATGTACAAATATAAAAGAAAAACCAACAATAACTTCACTCGAAACCTCCCTCCCAACAACACACATATTCCACCACCCAGAACCCCAGAGAAACACCCCAAAAGATGTTTCCTGGGAAAAACACCCAGCAAAGGGAGAGAAAGAGCACCCCCAAACAAAACAAAAGTATTTTACTTCCCAAAGACCAAAACTGCTGTGAACTTCTCAGCAAGGTGCAGTGGGGCCTATCTCTCCCAGAAGAAACGACAGGGTGTCCTCTTCCCTATCACCACACAGACAGAAGGAATCTGGAAGCAACTCCCCTCCGGATTTATAGTTAACCTGACATCATATGATGTGAAATACCTAACTGGTTGCCCAAGTCAGGTGATACCCGTCCCTCTGAATTATGGAGAGCCCCATAGCCCAAAACTGAGACCTGCTGAATTTTGGCTTTGGGCCTAACTGAACTAAGGCTTTAATCTAAGTTTTTTTGGGGTTTATCAAACCCATCACACAAAAACTGGTAAAAAAAGACTGTGCACATCTGAAATGTGATACTGTGGTTAATTATCTTACAAGAGGAAGAAAACAGCTATATCATGGTAAGATATTACTCAGTGGGAAATTATATCAACAGAAGCTTCAGGAAAAACCTAAAGCTTTTGTGTGGTCTTTGACCAAAAATCAATACAAAATCTGGAGCAATTTATACAAACAGTAGAATTTGAAGTTTGTGTGACATCATTTATGGAATTCTAATTAGTGCAGGGACTCATGAAACTGTTAGACTGCAGAGACTGAAAGAGAAAATTAGGACTATGGAAATGTGATGTGTACAACTCCATTTTATGTAATCTATTTTGAATATTAGATCTTCCCATTATATGTCAAAATAAACTATAAAATTAAAGTTTCATTACCTCTATTGATAATCTTCCTTCTCACAGTGGTGCTTTAGCTTCCTAAATGTTAATTTAGAGTGCAATGTGCCCAACACATTAAAAATATTTAAAAACCCTTGAACTATCTAATATGTTTAGATTTTTTTATGATTATTCTAAACTGATATTATGCCATTTGTTTTATCCTACAGAAACCTTTAAACTTATAAGGATTTTCAGTGTCTGGAAGACACTAAGAAAGCCTCTGAGACTTTGAAAAGTGGGTGGAAAATAATCCAAAAAAGTCAGATCCTGCTCTATGTTAATGTGAATTGAGCTTACAATGAAACAATTGGGAAAGGGAAAAGACTCCAAGGAATAAAATCAAATACCAGCATAAGTTCAAGTAACTAATGATTTTTTTTCCCTTATTTTCTTTTTAAAATGTGAATGTTCAGTTTGTGTAGTATCTAAGCCCCTCAAATAGAAACAGAGCCTGCATTTGTCCTGAAGATCAGTGCTATCTCCTTTTCAAAGGCAGGAAACTACATGGTATTGTGTATTCTCAAGTTCAAACAGTAAATCTGAGGTTGAGGATGTGCCTGGATAGAAACCAGTCTTCTGAGCTAATCCTTACTAAACTGTCAGTTTGACAGAAAAGGTGGTCTGACCCTCCATCAGTCAAGCCAAGTTGACTTCTGGCAGCAGAGTATCTACCCATACTTATATATCTCCAGGAAATGCACATACATATTCTTGAGAAGACACTTAATTACACCAGTCTAACTGGTAACAATCCAGAAATATAGTTTATTTCTTGTCTTCATTACAGTTAATTCACTGTTATTTATGTCAGAAAAACCTAATGTACCTTATTGGCTCTTTAGTTTTCCAATGTCATCTTAATGGTGGTAGGAATCAATAGACAAATTAATTTTCTTTTCTGTCTTGTAAATCTATGAACCTAGAGAGAAAAACCCATCCAATTCTATCATGGTGCTTGCAGTCTCTAAAGTAAAATAAGATGGCAATGAAGTTTGACTCAAAATTAGTTAACTAGCTTGAATTACTTAACTAGCATGACCAAGTTAAACAGCCTGAATATTTGGATGGAACAAATGTAAGTTAAACAAGCACTGTCTAGAAAGATTCTGGATATATATGAAACTTGGTCTTGCAGCTAGAAAAAATGACAGAGTCAAGCATAAATATAGAGGTACTGCTTTTGGGTGGTGTTATCACATAGTGTTAGATTACAATAGAAAAGAATGGCACACGTTGCTATGATACACAAAGAGTTAATCAGCATAAAATAGTAAAATATTTAAAGGCAAACAGCTGAAATGTAGACATACACAAAGCCAAAAGCCAGCAACAACAGAATTATGGACAGGAAAAAACATATAGATATTTTCAGTATCCATTTCACTTCTTATTGCCAGTTACAGGGACAATATGTGGGGAAGAGTTTTTTTTTTAACTGAAGTGACATGACTTTTTGCAAATAGCATGTTTTCATCTATTTCTAGCCAGTAAGGGGGGCAGCTGAGGCATCATTTGAAATATGTGACCAAAATATGGATGAATGTGGCATTTGGTGAAAGGGAACCAAAATAAATAATTTTAGTAATACAAATAACATGTAAGAAAGGACGTGGAGCAAATAAGGAAAACTTGGAACTACAAATAACAAAACTCATGGAACTCCACAGTTTCCCCACTGACTCTAGATGTCACCAATAATTAACTCAGAAAGATCTCCTGTTCCATAAGAGATAAAGAGAAAAAGGTTTTTAGACACCTGAGCTAAAGGATAAATAATGGAAAATGCCGTGGTAGAATAGGAATGGAAAAGTACAAGACTGAACTAACATTAAACACAGATATGATAACTCAAATATAGAACAAATAACAAAAAAGAGTACTTCTCAATTCTTTTAAAGCCAGATCATGGAGGTACAGAGAGTTAAAAAATATGACACATTATTATTGTATGCATGTGGATGCCAATCACAATCCACAGGACAGAGAGTAGAAGATGCTAAAACAGGCAAAGGAGCATA
Organism: Acropternis orthonyx; assembly: GCA_035583155.1. Lineage (NCBI taxonomy): Eukaryota > Metazoa > Chordata > Aves > Passeriformes > Rhinocryptidae > Acropternis > Acropternis orthonyx. Next base: position 46,275,700 of record JAWWEU010000158.1, on the reverse strand, counting down.
CTGGGAATTGAGATAGACATCTTGAAATGAACTGTGTCAGAAACAATGAAAATGTTTCAGGTCTGGTTTGTCTTTCTACTCCAACATGACGACAAAATGAAAAGCTTACATTTTCAGATACTGGACAGAGCAACAAGGACTGTCAAGATGATAATGTTTCTTAAAAAAATTTTTTTCAACTTCCACTTTTGAGTGTGGTCTGGTCATGTCTTACAGGTAGTATGTATATTATGTAAATGAATGCTTGGATCTGGATGTTCAAAGGACATGAGTGGCTTAGAAGACAAAACACCACTTGCACTTGAATAATTGCTTTAACTCTGGCAGATACTTAGCGTCTGTTTTTGGTAACACATGTGAAATTGTCTGGGAGCTTTGACTCAGCTCATAAGCAGGCTTACAGCAGCCAAAAAGTCAATGGACCACAGAGCAAACAGTCTTTTCCAGAGGCAAAATGGACACAGGCATGCGAAAACAGATTAATGCACACAGAGTTAGAGAAGTTCACAGCATCACCGCTCTATGATAATACTTGCATTGCTTAACAATGTAGAAATGCTGTATCAGTGTGTTTATGAGAACCAAACGTAGACAATAAGGACTTCCATCCCTTATCAGATTCACTGTTTGAACTCTACCCTGGGGCTGAACTAGGACTACAGCAATGACAATCCAAGTTTTAACCTGTCTCTGCTTTGGATCCCAGTATATATTTATTGTGTCTGTTCTATGCAGTAGGAAGTTGGTACATACACTCTGGCTGACAGGCAACAGGCATTTTCTAGTTCACAGATGAACAAGACTTGATCTTAAAATCAGTTTAATAACTCATATTTTTGTTTCATGCAGGAAGAACTTTCAGCACTACCACTATGCTGTTCCTGGGCCTTATGTTCAAGCCAAACCTGAAGGCACATTTGCAGGTAATACCACATGAATGGCATTACCCAGAGTGAAAGGGAAGATCACAGTAACACTTGTCAGCACTGGCTGAAGACCTATGTCACATTAAGTATCCTAATCAGGCCGAAGCAAATTTCAGTGCAGTATGTTTCATACATTCTTGGTCTTTTACAATACTGCTAGGGCTATACACATTTCTTGTCCAAGTGGTCGAGCACCTGTTGCAAATCCTCTCTTTTGCCTTAAAACATATTTTTGGTCATGAATTTTTTGTAATTTAAAATCACTGGACAGTAAGTTTCATACTAGAAATAAAAACTTCAATATATTTTTAATTATTGATACCATGGGAACAAGGATATTAAAGTATAATTTTTAATACTTTATTTTTAGAGTATTAAGGTAAAAGCATCATCTAATATTTTATACATGCCATCTTTTACTTTTAAGCACCATTTAAAGACTACTTTGATGTTTTGAAGTACAATTTATTGCTTACCACTCATGTCACATTCACCCAATGGGAAAAAACACTGAGCAGGTTTTCTTCATCCAGAACCGTAAAGAATAGAGTCAATTAGAACATTTCCCTGGCAAAGCTGCCAGTGCTGAACAGGGTAGAACTGAATCCAGCTTGCTTTTGGACAGGTGATTTGCATGCCTTCACACTGGCAGCAGAACGCCTTTCAAGTCGGAGGTGAACAAAGCAGCTCAAAAATGGATGCAGTAGATATGAAATAAAAAGAAACTGCTCTGGAATACTTTTATGATAATAAATATGTTTCAGCATTATGTGAGGTTAAACTTCCCCTCCTCAGTATTATATATTTAGAAGTCACATAATTCCACAAAGAATGACATGAAGCAGGTGCTTATCTTAAACTATTTTGTGCCAAAATCTGTTTCATCACCTTTCTTCTACAAAACCCCACCAGGCCTTTATAATCCATGGCCCAACATGGATTCATGGTGACTAGAATTCATGGTGCACATTTGATGGCCGCTTTAAAATTTATCAAAAATTGCAGCATCTGATTGCTTGTAGGAAATGTGTGTGTTCAACAAGTGCACATAAACCAACCAACAACAAACTCTTAAAGCAAGTTTTATTTTACTTTATCTAGAGACACTAATTTTATATAATTTCTCTACTCAGAAATATATAATTTTTTTAACATATTATTCAATCCCACTTGGATATTCTGAGCATACATAACAGTATTCTGTGAAATTTTTTAATCTCAGTGTAGTTTGTAGTGGAAATTTGATACTGAAAAATTCTGTATTAGTGCTTTATGAGGTCTGAAGATTTTTCATAGCTATTTACAGCTATTTGTCATTCTAATGATTTAAAGCCACATATGGCACTGCATTAAGCATCTTAGACCAATTGTTTCAATTGTTAAATCTCAATGACATTTCAAATCAGCAATTTTGTATCCCTAATTGAAAACTTTTTTCCTGAACTTTCTTCTTAACAATACGTCCATGCAGTTTCCTCTGACACAGGCAAATGCTACACTTTCCCTTTTTATAGATGAGAAAATACAACATAAAGATCAAATGGCTTGTCCAAGATCAGACAGACAGTCTTTGACAAAACTATGAACTCTGAATCCCAGGATACCCCCGTAGTCATTGGACCACACTTCAATTTTTACAGAACTACCCTTTCTCTCAAATATCATCTTTAAAGTTGTTGACTTTTAAAATTACTTGTCACTTGAAAATGGCAAAGACGTGTGAAATGCCTTACAATAGTGAGAAAATTGGATGAACTATGAAAATGACAGGATTTCCCTCTAGTGGATTTCCCAATATTTCATAGTGTCAGGAAGATATTTTTTTTTCCTTTAGTTTTTTTCTTTTGGCTTACTCCTTTCATACATTCTTTTTTTTTCCCCATTAAGTAACTAAGTTTTTAAATTTCTTCCAAATAAATCTTATTTCTTGAACACTTACTTTGCATCAGAAAGAAATTAATAAAAAATTTATTCTTTTTTTTTCACTTGAAGACTTAAATTCCTTCCCATCACATGTACAGTTTAAGGAAAAAAACCCAGAAAAAATCTCCAAAACCAAACAAATACTCCCTCCCCAAGAAAACCAAACCAAAACAAACAAAAAACCCCCCCCAAAGCCCAGAGAGGAGTAGAGTTTAACAACAGCTTTTCCCAATCCTATTCTGATTTCCTCCTTCCTGAGTTCATTGCTAATCACTATACAAAGGCGTTTCATCATCCTCAAAGAACCCTAACATTCAAGGGAAAAAAAATAAAAAAGGTGTAAGTAGTTAACAGTGTTGTGGTCAACATACCATTTAAAGTATGGAAAGATTCTTGTCAAAAATGGAATGTGGATGCTGATGCAGAGAATGAAACTTTTACTGTGATATGAATATTTGTTACAGGTGGATTTTGTATTGTCACCTCGCTTGTACCTTTCCTTTCCCCAAACCCCTGTTGTAAACCCCCTTTTTCCATTGGCCCCTGTTAAACCTTCCATTGGTCCTAACTTGGGTTCCCTTTCATAGTAAAATGACCCCTTTCCCTTGAAAAGCCCGGTAGCACCTGAAATAAAGTCTCTTTGCCTCATACCTCTCCGTGAGTCCTGTGCTGCGGTTCCCGGTCCCCTGGGAACCACGTGGAGGGTGGGAAGGGCAGAGAGCATGCCCCCCTGGTAAGAAACGCAGCGCCCGTGCCAGGGGGAAACCCATCACCCGCTATATAACAGGACCAGACTTTTTCAGGCACCTAAATTTATAAAACAAGCAGAAATGAAGAATGTAAACCTCTCTGTGTTGACAACTTAGGTCTTCAACTTTTACTGTATGAAATAAGAAATACAGCAGGGAAAATGTCAAGCTTGCTTTGCTTTTTTTTTTTTTCCCTAAAACATGAAGAGGATTAAACAGAGGGCTAATTTTTACATTTCAGAATGCTGAAATGTAAAATTCTGCAAAATGATGACACTGTCAGTTGTTGCTGGGCTGTTAGGTTGGACTTTGTGTGCTTGCACACACCTCTGGATTTTTTTGTGTTTAAAAATTCCAAAAATATTTCAAAATGGATTGCTGATCAAGTAAATGGTAATTGATAAGCATCAGCAGATAAAGGTTATAACAACAAAATTCTTCTTGGGAACTTCATCCACCTTTATGGCTGTTAAATCCACAGATTTCTAACTCAGCCTATTATTATCCTCTGAATCCATAACACGGCTTTCTGATGCAGGTCAACCACCTCCCAGTGCTTTTTCCCGTTTAGTTTTCACTAAAGAGAGAAGAGCTGGACTTAACAATAACTCGATGCCTCAACAGGCTCTGCATACCAGTGTATTGTAATGTATTTCTTCTTCATGGTATTTGTTCTGTATAGAATGTACTGTTAGAGATAAAGAGCTTTATTACGGCACTGAGCTTTGTTAGGTTTACTTTGTTAGGTTTAGGGATCAGACAGGAGTATCAGTAGCTTCAGAAACACAAGATAAACAGTTAAATGTTTTTCTCAAAAGCCTGTAAGCAATTGTGGCTACCGTGTACATTTTTTATTAATGTCTTTTCCACAGAGACCACACATACATTTGGCACATTGTTGAGTACATAGGGGGAAAGGAGTTCAGGCTCTTCAGAATATATGTAACTTCCTACTTCAGCTTTTTAAACTGATGAACTGAAGAAAGAAGTGAGTTAATGAAAAAAGCAAAGATGATAAATGATTCACAGGCATCATCCACAGGAATCATCTGATAATGACCATCCATATTCAAACACAGATGACTGGTGGGATGAGAGTCTGGTGGTATTTTACTGCTATTTCTTAACAGTACTTTTCACAGGAATATCAAAGCATTTACTGCTAACTTCATATAACACTCAAGGTGACTGGGAAAAGTCAGATAGAGGGATCAAGTGAACAATTGATATGGATATAGCACAGAGAATTATTCCAACAATCAACTGCTTAACAAGTACATGTAATTTATCTATAGCTCCTTGTACATTGCAATAAAACTTGTAACCAAAGTTTGTTCAAATCAGATCTTATTGAAAAAAGGCACCTGGCAAATGATTGAAGTGATCTATACTCATTACCAATTAACTTGTAGAGACTGTTTATTGAAAGCAGGGTTTTAAAGATAACAAGGCAGCTTTCTGTTCTTCATCATCTGGATAAAATTTTGTCTATGATATTATGGATAACATCAACTACATTATTTTAATGAGCAACTCCCTGGAGTTACTTGAACATTTTTTTGCAAAAACAGCTCTAGTTTTGATTAAGACAAAGCTTTTATCCTAGATGGTCCAAAGGTTTTAAGGTTATATAAGAGAAAAAAAGATTTGGACCCATCATTAATTCTGGCATCTGATTGCATTCTAATGTATTTCTTACTTTGTAGCCTTGAAAGATTTATATTTTTTTCTCCTATTTAAAGGGAGAATACATAATTCTTTTTTGAGACTCTATTCTTTCAATGAGCCTTTGGTGGTAGTTTCAAATTTAAAAGGTGTTTGTTCATTTTCAGAAAATTTGCTCCTGCTGCTTAAAGAAAAAATGAGGAAGACGGGATGAGATGAAGCTGCCTGAAGCTATTGCAGCCTCCTGTTGGCTTGTTTGACAAGATCTTACTGTTGCAGATGGGAAATAGGCTATTGCTAGATGGATATTAGTACAAGAATCAGAGAAGAAATACATTTCATACTGAGACTGATCAAAGATCAAGAGTAAAGGTATGAAAGAAGAACAGCCTTTAAAAAAAAAATCATGCCAGTCTGGTTCTTATGAAACATACAGAAACAAAGAAAGACATCTCACACTGGGTCTGATCTAAGATAAAGAATGTAAATATTAAAACAAGAATTGCTTTAAAAAAATTTGTATGTACTAAAGCAGTCTGGTCCTTACAGATCCATAAAAAGACTACATAAATGGATTTGATTTTTTAAAAATCCAAATGAAAGTATAACTTCAATGTTAATGAAATAAGTCTGGCAAATATTGAAGCTGCTGAAGGAACTGGCCAAATAAATTAGAACAGAGTTTCATGGTTCTTGCTACATGTCATTGAGAGGCTGGTGGTGCAATGCATACTTAACTCTAAGAAGCTATGCAGGATGAAGATCACTGACTGCATATCAGTAGTCTACTCTTGTTAAAGTTCTTTTGGGGGGAAATGAACAATTACTTAAATAAAAAGTTGAAAGAATTTGTAATGAATCAAGTCATGCTGTCAATAGTAAAAAAAGTGAACAGCATTTTGAAGATTCCTTGGGGTAGGATGACACTAACTGTTTGCTGTCATTTCTACTAAATCTTATTAGAGAACAGGGGTAATGTTAGGCATCAAAGCAATTTCTGACCTGAAGAGCTGTTTTTTTTAGTGGCTCAATCTCTTAGCAATTAAAATATATTTTCTGACATTTGTTCTATTTTCTGGATAATTTGGTTGAAATTTGTGGGTAATTTTAGACAATCTTTTGAAAGATAAATTATACTGTTTATTTCTGTAGCCAACTCATATATAGTGGATCATTTTAGTGATCCTAAACACAAGTATCAGAAACCATACACATATGAGGAATAAATTGCTTCTTATGCCTAGCCTTCTAAAATGAGCTGTATCTACCAGAGTCTTCTCAATGGCCCATATTTTATTCTTTTATAACTTAGAAACATTTAGTTAATGTTAGTTGAACTTACCATTTTTTATACTCAGGACTAAAAGGGCCAATTTCTAAGAGATGCAAATAATCACAAATCTTTGTAAAACATAGGATTAAATATCTGCTTCCTCTTCCTTTTGGCTATCTTCATGGCATGAAATACACCTCTTTCTTCTTTCTCATTTTATCAAGTTCTTTTGGGTCAAGGCAACAAGAAAACAACATGATGGAAAAGGGGGAGAGAAACACAGATGAAATAAAGTTTTCATAAGGAGCCTCCTTGATGCATTTATGCAAGAGAATAAATGAAATATTTACAAATTGGTGACTCAAGAGCACTTTTGGAAGTGAGAAAACTTTTTATAAAAGTAATTTTTTGCAATGCACTTTCTGATTCCAAAAAGTCAACTGACTTAATATCTGTATCTTGGTCTTCATTTCCTTCTGTACTGGTGAGTTAAAAAATATTTCTTTTATCAGTTCTTAAAGAGAAAGAAAAAAGAACATCTTGAAAAGTTCAGTGGGTTCAGAGGGAAAAAGAGTACCTTTTTATACTAATGAAACTCTGGAGTTCAGGTCAGTACAGAAAGCAATTTGGAACAGGAACTGAAAGTTTTGGAGAAAGTCCTATCCCTCTTTGATGTAAAGGAGTTATTGTTACTATATTTGGTCTGAAATATGTTATTTAAATACCTTTTAGTTGCTTGGTGAGAGACAGTAAGTTATTTTCAAAGTATAAGGCTCTTCATGAGAGTTCACATATTAAAGTATTTTTTGAACGATTCCCTTTCCTGTTTTCCTGTCATTTGCTTAGTAAACATTAAAACAGCCCTTATGATCTGTCCTCTATACCTCTAACTTCTTTACTAAAGTGTTATGATCAAGATCTTTAAAATTATTAGAGATGCCCCTGCCCACATTAAGGTGCAAATAAAACTATATGCTAAAGTCAATAGTACAGATTTTATTTAACAGTTAATGTGAGGTAGAGAGAGATAAAAAGAAATGGGGGAAAGAGAGAACGGGGGAGAGAAGGAGAGTGACAGAAAGACAGAATAAGTCAGAAAAATATTACTTTGTGGATTCTGACAGTGTTCCATTGATCCTCTTGAGATCTTCTCACTGATGGGAACCCCAGTCTTATTGAAGTGATATTTGCAGTCTGGAGCCATTGAGAGTAGCCCAGGGTGATGAGGCAAAAAGCCCATGCTGGTGAACGAAGTCTTGTGCCATGAAGGAAAAACCCTATGGTGATGAGGAAAGAAGCCCACTCATGAGCAAAGTCCAAGAGTAGTGAAGGAACAGCATGTCACCTTTTATTTGGCTAGGCTAGATGGGAACACCCCCAGGACCTCCCCTTGGGTGGGGAGTTTTACAATGCATGTGCAATACTGGATCATGGGATATTTGGGGAGTTTTTGACACCTTCTAAGTCATTACAGCTGCCTGTTATGTCAGCACAGGTGAGTCAATTATGTCCCACCAACAGAGATGATTATCTTAAGGCTATGTGTAAATTGTCCTGGGGATTCCCCAGAGAGGAGTTTCCACATTTCAGTTATTTGTGTAAGGACAAGGAAACTCTACCCTGCCTTGAACAATTTGCCTCCTTCCATATCTTGTTCAACACCAGCCTATAGCCTGAGGTGGTGGGTGTGCACATCCTCAGCACCTTACTTTGCATATCACCAGCTTGTACCTTGACTGTCTGAGCCTTTAGCATTCCAGTCACTCACACTTGTGTGGATACATTCTTCTCCTGAGAAAACTGGACTATAGCACTGCCTTTATCCTGTCTCAAGTTTCTGTCACAGTCCAAATTAGTATGCTTATGTGGAGAGGAGCAGGCTTCAGTGAGAAGTTGTTTCTTTTCACAGTTTGCTGCAGTAGACAAATGTCCATCAGTGATTTTAACCTTGTTTAAGCCATAAACCATTTCAGTGCTTCACATAAAGTGAACGGATTTTCCTTTTATTCAATAATTTTAGTATGGAACAGTTTAGGATTTTGTGAGAATTTCTAAAGTAGATGGGATGGGCAGAACAATTACCTTAAAGAATGTCCTATATTATTTTCAACCAGCTTCTTTCCTGTTGCTGAGGGAAGATGGGTTTTGGCTAGAATTATCAGATATTTTCTATAGCTGATACAAAGGCCCTTTCTCTAATAAATTTGTAAGATGTGTAAATCTGTAATATGTAATCTCTTTGTTCCTGGAATTCCTTCTATTTCTTTTAAGTAAAATAACATTATTTTGAGTATTTCTCACAGACAATGCCAACTAGCAAAGCATTAAACATCCCTAGGAAACAGTGTGAAAGCAAAGATTTTACAAGATTTACTTTTGTCTTTTAGTATGTTTTCCTTTCTGGAAATAGCACAGAAAGATACAGCTAATACATATACCTAAGCAATGCTGAGGACAAACTTGAATTGTCTTGCTTTTATCAGTGGATAAAAGTGTACATAAATATCGTCATTTCAAATCAGTGAAATCTGCATTTGCATTTTCAAGTGCTGATATTTGATTCTAGTTTTAATATTTATCAACGCTTTGAAGAATGGTAACTGTTTAAGGACCCTCTATTGCTCATAATTTACTTCATTTCAAGGATTATTACTCTAGTGGTCTTTAGAATTTTACGATTACAATAATTACAATATTATCAATTAAAAAACAACAATCCAACATTCACACTTTTCAGATTTAAATGGAGACATATTAGATAAGTATTTTAAACTTGTTGCTTAATGGTAAAGGTCATATTAAGTGATTAAGTAAACAGTGAACACTTTCATCTGTTGTTGCAGCAAAATGTGTTAGTGTTTTATCAATAACAGGGAAATGAGTTTGTATCTATATGTGTCAGAGTTCATGGAAGTACTGATCTCTGTATGCACTGTACATGTAGTTCAGGGCAACTGAATATGGAAAAATGGATTAACTTCTAGAAGATTTTTTTGCCAGAAATGTTCAATATTAATTAAGGTATTAGAAAAATGCAGTGCTGGAGGCAATTAAAGGATAGCCATCTAATCTTTCCATTTAGTTATTGTCCATCATGGTCTTTCTGTAAAGAAGGCCTGAAGATTTAATATCTGACAGAACTGAGTTGGTTGAAAAGCCATGCTGTGAAAGCTTACAGAAAAAGACTGAAGCTTCTGCACTTTGCCTGCAATCAGAGTCCAGATTAAAGACCTTGAAAGAACAAAAAAAAAAAAAAAAAAAAAAAGAAAAAAAGACTCTGCCAAGGAACAAAAAATCAATTCTGCTCTGCCAGTAATGTGGGCCAAACAAGAATGACAGTAGAGGAGTGCAGATGTCTATCTGAAATGCAGTGGTAGGTTTAAAACTACCTTAGAAAAAGAGTCTAAACAGAAACAAAGAAATGCAAATGTTCTCACAACAGGAGGAAGGCTGCAATTTCCCTTGTTGTTTGTTTACAAATAACCCTGACTCATGCTCCATATGTTCCTTTTCTGTCTTCATTTCAACACTGAATATTCGCTGGCCCTCCCCATCTGTAAGCTGCTATTGTTTTGAAATACTTATATTCACTGGTTTTGTTTCTGTTAGAATTTGGCTACAACCAGTGACTGAACTCATTCAACTTTTATTTTCCAAGAAATTGATGCAGTTCTAAAACACACCTAGAATCTGCAATCAACTTGTCCTTGATTTTCCTAGCATCTAAGAAACAAGCATTCAGGCAAACCAAAAGCACTTGGTAGGACCTAAACCATTCATGAACTCCTTTGTAATTCCTAAGAAATATAGGAGAGAAAAAATAACAGAAATAAAAAGGCAGCATCTAAGGGATGGGCAGGGGGTGGGTGAAAGGAAATGTGGAAAACAAATTGAGACAAAAGCTAGTGATTTTCTATTTAACAATAAATTTCTGCATGCTCAAACGTGCACATGCACACACAAATACACATGCACAAAAGACTTGAAGGAAGAGGGCAAAGGTAATTCCTTAATTTTGGCTATTTCCGATGGAGGAGGGAAAGAAATGTCAGAAATTAAAAAAAAAATAATTCCACAGTCAATTTGCCCCCAAATGAATTCAAAACACCACAAACCAAACCAATGAAATAGAAGCTTGTGCAACCCTTTGCTTTGGCCATGTGAACTGTATTTAGGTGCTGCAAAAGAAAGTTTTATTTTTTTCTTTCTCCTTGATAGAACAAAATGTCTGAGTGGTGTGTGTTGCTTCAGCACAATGTAGCTGAGTGGGTAAGGGGCTTTTTTTCCTGCAGATAGTCTGAAAACAATAAAAAAAGTAGAAAATAGGGAGGTCTCACTTTTTCTTAGTATTTCCAACTGTTCAGGAAAAAACCCCAGACAAATAAAAAAAGATCTTAGTACTTGTTCTTCATACTTCTGTTGCTGAGAGCTTCTGGTTCAGCATTCAAATTGTGGTGCTAGTGGCTAAAGAGCAGCATGTGCACAGCTTTATGTGCAGAAAACAAACCACAGGCCTTGCACCCAAATGTGAGAGCCAAGTTGATTCCACTATTAGCTCATTGACTTTAAATCATTTTAGAGGCCACTACATTTTGAAATTATTAATTTAAAGCATGATGGATTGCATCAGTTTCTATTCAGGGAAGTATAAGGAGAAAGCCCACATTCATCTCTAACAATGCAGCCTCTCCCAATATTGTGCCTCAATGATAATAGGAATACTATCCCTTATGGCTTTTTTGATATTTAAAGACCATTAGAGCTCGACAGCATGCTATGCACTGGTAAACATTATTATTTGACTGATGGGTCCACTTTTTTAAGGAGTGACTGTAGTACTATGAAATCAGGTAATAAAGAGTTCAGGCACTACAGGTTTGCACTTAACTGCAGTTTATTATATTCTAGGAGTGATTCAATAGTGTTAAAAAGATACAGTATAATTCAAGTGCTTCCTTTTCAGCACAGAGTCACTGTTGCAAACAGCCGCTTTTTGCAGAGATAGAAAAATGAGTTTGGAAAAAGCATTTGGAGGTCAGGCAGTCTTACCTCCTGCTTCAAGCAGTGCTAACTTCAAATGTAGACCAACTTACTCAGATTCTTTTTCAGCCAAAATTTTAAAGTCTTCAAGGAGGAAAATTTCATTATTTCTCTGGACTACCCTTTCCAGTGCTTAACCACTGTAATTGTGAAGATTTTTATTCTTATGTTCAACTGGAGGTTATCTGACTCAAGGCAAATCAGATTAAACAGAAATACTCAGTGAGGGTCAGAGGAACAATGACATGGTGGGAATAACCTCTGGATCTTACAGTCCACTCAAGTAGGCTTAAGCTGTCTGTGAAAGAGAAATCTTCTGCCTCCATATGTCCACCAAATTTAGGTACATGTAATTTTTCATTATTTTAGCTGGTGACAGTTTCCTTGTGTCCTTTCACTATGCACTGCTTGTCCTGTCACCTCCCAGGAAAAGGTTTCCCCTTCTTTACCTTCTTCTCTGCAACCTTTCTGTAGTTTTGTCTTTTTCTCCTGCTTAAATAAACCCAGTAACTCTAGCTTGTAAACATTTTAACAATCCCATAGAACTTCATGCTCTAAGGCTCAGTGTGGAAGGCAAACAGCAAGTCTATTAGGATAGCAGCTTTTGTTGGCAGATGACTGTCTCTAGGTCCCTTAATAGAAGAGTGGTTTTGGCTATTATTACTTGTGACTTCTTCTCCTGTGGCCCTGGAATTGATTCATCAGACAATGTGTGGCTTTTCCAGAGGCCTACCCTGTCAGAACTTGCTCTTTCACTTCTGTTGCCAAAAGCCTATAGTTTTTCTACATCTGCAAGTATAGAAAGAATCATCTGGTGGTCAGAACATACTCTCTTTCAGCTTCCCCCATTGAGGAAATCCACCTGTGTTAGCTGTAGCTTCTGGTGAGTCCCTATTCTTGTGAGAGGTAGAGCTTGTATTCCTCCTCTCTCCTCCATATCAGATTCTTTGCAATAAACCACTTGATCTGTAATTCATTCCCCTTACACTATGCAGTGCTCTCACTGCATCCCTCACCTGGAAACTCAGTGATTTAACCAGAACACACACCTACCACTGATAAGGTTGTCATCTGCTACAGCTCCAGGGAAGAGCTATGAAATCAAATTGCTGCTAAACAGTCAAATAGTCACTTCTTAACTAAACTCTCCTTCCACTGATGTATCTTTCCAGCCCTTAAGTAGTTTTTGCCTTTTTTTCCTCTCCCAAGTATATTAAGATCCACCACATGTAGGTCACTGTTGTATAAACGCACCATTAAAATAAGAGCAAAGAGATATTCTTAGCTCTGCCTCTTCATTTCCAAACACATAAACAGGGAGTGAGTATTTCCCTTCCACACATGCAGACTTACGAGGATTGGATTTTAGTATGCCTCAGTACAGTTTCTAGCCCTCTGACATTTCTGTCTGCAGAGATGAACTTCAAGGTGTGACTGCTTCAAGCATGCATTTCTTAATGCAGCTAATTGCTCTCTCTTTAACACTGATACATGGCATCATCATCACTAAAAATACAGTGGAGTGTAAATAAGAAAATCTGTGGATGATCACCATCCAGTTTACTTTAACATTTAGCGATGAGTCTTTGAGTATATTTCCCATCAGGCTAAGTCTCTAAAGAAAAAGCTGCACAATGGCATTATTGGTGAAAGAAAAGGCAGCAGCTGCATTTAATTAAAAATTCATAACATTTTTGATTGTAGACATTCTCTGTTTTACTTACTTGTATCTTTTTTCTCCGGGGTTCTTGACCAAATCTGAATTTATTTGAAAAGACCAAATGCAAATGGTACAGCCATTTTTGCACATGATGAAGATTAAAAATATATCTTCTTTTTTGTTGTAAAAATATTATTCTATCATTAAAATATTTTATTGGACAGATATAGAGTTGGAAACACTGTTAATAGGAAGTTGGTATTACATTTGCCATCTTAACAGTCTATTTTGAGAAGACATGGCTGTCTATGTTCCAGTATTAATTAACCTGAATCAGGACTGAAAAACAGAGGTTTATATGTAAGCAGTGGTTCCTCACAAATAACTTATTCTACATTTATAAAATTTTCCTGAATGAGTAATTGTGTTTTATATCCAAGTATAACTTAGTTTGAAAATTGAAAGTTGTACAGAGAGTAGTCAGGTCTGCATAAATACTAGATATTTGGGATATGGAGACCCTGAAAAATGGCAAGGTTTGATGGATACAAACCTCATGATATCCCATCCTTATGGTCACAGAAAGCTAAAGAAATTGGTGAATAAGCTTCTGTTGTTAATTGAGTTCCATAAGCACATTTTTAAACTCAATATACAGTTTAATAAAGTAGTCATTGGTCAGAAATTGTCCTTGTTAACAATAAAAATGTAATCTATAAAGAAGTCTTCTATGCTCCTACTCAATTCAAAGAGAAAACGCAACACATGATGGACTTTTCCTTTTTTTTTTTTTTTTTTTTTTTTGTGTTTGTTGGGTTTTTCTATAATTGGATGAAATACCTTTACAAACACTCACCCTCCCCAAGAAAATAAAGAAACTTGTCCAGAAACAGGACTATTTGATACTCAGCATGATCTTTAATATCTTTCTATATAAAATTTATTTAACCCACTATAAATAGTGCAAAGAAACATAAGAGAAAAAAAATTGGGTTTATGCCTTATGTTATCGCCTTATATATTTCATCCATTCTATATCTCTTCTTCAGCATGAGTCCCTCCTTCTTGCTCTTTTCTCAATAAAATTGCAGCCTGTAAGTCTCTCTTGAACAGAATGTGCAATAAGGATGCAATAAATTTACATTAACAAAACCCAGTAGATCTGAGGACACAAGTCAAGGTCTAGAACTTGGAAATGAGTGTTTACTATACATACCCTTGCACAGTGTGGATGTAACACTCAGCAACACTTAAAAGAAATCATTTCTCATTCAAAATTCATTATATTGTAGCTACAGATTTAGTAACACACTGGCAGTTTCTATTGATTAACTCAGGGGTATTGTGGAAACTCGAAGCATACTGAAAGTGCCTTTAAAAGGAGATAGTGATTTTATCTGGGGAGAGTGGTACACAAGCTTACTAAAAAGAGGTGAGCAGTGTAATTCTTTTAGAGTAGTAACAGCAGATGAGCTGTAAGTGATCTTATTGTACGTGCTCTTCTATGTGTAAACCCCATATGTTTCAAAACCAAGTATTTAACTTCCTTATAGCAAGTTACAATGACAAAAATTGTCGTTTTTATTGATGGAGGTTAAAAAGAGAGAGTTACATGTTTTTGACTGAAGAACTAGAACTTGAAGGGAGGCCCAAAATTCAGGAGTAGATTAAAGCATGCTGTCAAGCATATACTACTTAAGATTCACCTTAAGCTTGCCTGATACTTACTGAGTCTTTAAAACATTTGGATTTAAGAAAATACATGGTGACTTGTTGAACCTCAAGGCACATGAATGTTTTCAACCATTACTGATTTTGATATCTTGTAAATAAACTGATATTTGGAGACAAATTTTGATATTGTTCCAACCAAAACAGGTTATCCAGAGAAGTTGTGAATATACCAACACTGGAAGAATTCAAGGTTCGGTTGAACGAGGCTTTAAGGAACCTGCCTTGAAAGCTGCCCCTGCCCATGGCAGGGGGATTAGACTAGATGATCTTTAATTGTCTTTTTTGACCCAAATAATCCTGTGATTTTATAATTATTTTGTTCAACTTGCCTTATAATTTTTTTTTCTATCTAATTTTCTGGTTTGACTCAGTAATAGATTTTCCTGAAATTACTTAAAAGCAAGAAACTTGAGAGCCATTTGACAGAAAAAGGACTTGAGCCATCATGAGTTGATGATTTATTTTCATGTAGTATATTGAAATATCCATCTCTGCTTTTGTTATGCAGATGAAGTTTCTGTAAATTATATGAAAAGGTCTTATTTCATTGATTGAGAATATGCTCATGAAATTCACAGGGTAAAGATTTATTTCATTGTTGCTTCTACTGTTTTTCTTATCTCAACCTGTGATCTTTACTTTTTGTGCCTCCAATTCTCCTCTCCATGCCACCACAGGTGGAGGAGAGGGGTGAGTGACCAACACATGCTTTTCAGTGGAAAAAACCTTTTCAGGTTTTTCAGTGGAAATGTTAAACTGGGGAGCACATTCCTAAACCACAACAGATATATATTGAGAGATATTTATGCATGCAAATATGCCAATAAAGAAGAAAACTAAAACTTAAACCCAAGGTCAATCATTATAGACGAATTACCTTCTATCATAAAGTTTCTGCAGTTGTTTGCATTTACAGTGTTCAAAAATTTTAACAGGATTTTTTTTTAAATAAGCACACCTTTGAAAGTTAAAGATGAAGACTCAATTTTTTTTGGCCTGATTGATATTATTTAAATAGATTCTTCCCTCCACCTACTGTCTTCTTAAAGTGATTTGGTAATTTCATGCCTCTGGAATGTCAGCAAGAGTAATAAAATAGCAATTTAAGAACATGTTAAAAGCCAATCTAAACAGCACTGTTCTTCTGAAGCTATTAAAAACAGAACTCACAGCAAGTCCTGATATTAGACAGCTCTGAAGCTTCCATGCTTAAAAGGAATAGTTGTTTGGGCTCAGGGGATATTCTGTACAATGAGGTACCAAATCAGAGCTCACAGATTAATATCATCTCATAGCAGATTATTCAGTTCCCTTTTCTGTGCTCTTCTAAAGAATGCTCTCCGCTTTACTAGTCTTCTTTCTACTCTGATTTTTTTATAGTACAGCTGTTAGAGGTATTTTGTGATTAAAATGTTAATATTACGGAAGAGTGAGAAAGCTCACACAGTTCAGAGACCTGGCATAACACCCAAATGTACATGGCCTAATTTCAGGTTTTGGATCTGCCTAAGTGGTTTCTCAGTCTTGGAAGGCTGATTTTTAATTTTTTTTTTTTTTTTTTTTTCATTTAGAAAGGGAGGGTGAAATGATGGAATGAAGGAAAAAAGCAGGAGAAAGGAGGCTATAATTAGAAACTTCCATTACTGAGAATCAGGAGAGGCAAAAAAATTAGTCAAGAAATTAAGGTTGTTAATGCATGTCACTTCTTCCTCCACTTTGAAGCCTTCAAATGAGTAAAATTACTAAGAAATATTTATTTTCTGAATAATTTGATGAAATATTATTTCTCTGAATAAAGGAAAGGGTGTCCTTGAAATTAGATATTCTATCATAACTTTATTGTGATTCTTTGTTTTTTGTGGTTGCATCTATAAAATATTTGACACTTGCACTAATGTGTGCTGAAAGAAACTAACTCCTGACCAAAGGTTGTAGCTTTAACCCAGGAAGCTTTTTGCATCACAGACACACTGCACTGCAGGAGAACATAACACTTTTTTGTCTTGCCACCATCAGATCACCAATCATGTACAGCTCCTGTCTTGTACACCCAGCATAGCTAGTGTAGCATTGTTTGTCCAGAGTTCAGTGTCTCTATCCTTCTTTCATAAACACAGAGACCTGGGTCAGCATCTGGATCAAAGCATCTGGAAGCCAAGGCATGAACATGATGTTAATGCAGCTGTAGTGTGGCTCAGGTGAGGCTTGAGAGAAGGTCTCAGTTTAAACAGACCTTAAAAGCAAAGGATAATGGAGTCCCGTCTTTCATCTCTTTCCCCACATGGCTTTTCACACTAGCTGTTCTTGTACAGCCAACTATATTTCTAAATGAAGGAGAAAGCACACTTCATGCCCTGACAATGGTTGCTTGAGCTGTATTGAGCTAGAGAAGTATTACACCCTTATCAGGTCCTCTTTCCAGAAAGCCAGCAACTGTCAAGGAAAAGGAGAATAAATGCTTCCTTGTCATTTGATGGCCACTAGCTACCTAAGTTCCACATCTGTCCTCTTCAGATAGGTAGCTCATCTTTCTCTTCTAAAAAAAGTAGTATCCTGTTCCTTCCCAAACCAACAGGATATTGCTAGTAAAACAATACCTATCAGCATCATGTCACCAAATGTCCCCAGACCATCCCCAGCTGTGAAAAAATATGTATTTTCATCACACATATACAGGACCCATTACTTCTATCCTCTGACACTTGCTTACCTTTCCCAGCTCTTTCAGTGATTGTCCAGAGATGCAAAATCCACTGCAAATTGTGATCTTGAGTGCCACCTCTCTATTACAGGCTAAGTATTTTGCAAAAAAATGTTACAGAAAATGCCATGGAACAATGGATATACTATAATCAGAGTGCATATCAACACTCAATCCTCTTACATGGATTTGAATGAGATAGTCTGTTTCCTGTACTGAGCAGATTTAACACTGCCTATCTTGGCAGAAGAAAAGTTGTGAAATGTGTTGTGTAATGCTGTCCCACAGGGAAGCATCCAGCAATCGTGTCATGTTTAATTTTGTTTCATTTCTTTCTCTTCTGCCTCTGGACAATCAACTATTAAATAAAACTATTTTTTCCTGTGTGTTACA
This sequence comes from Acropternis orthonyx, assembly GCA_035583155.1. Classification (NCBI taxonomy): domain Eukaryota; kingdom Metazoa; phylum Chordata; class Aves; order Passeriformes; family Rhinocryptidae; genus Acropternis; species Acropternis orthonyx. Next base: position 46,257,636 of record JAWWEU010000158.1, on the reverse strand, counting down.
GGGAGGGTTCGGAGAGCACGTTAGAACTGAAACTCAAACACCGTTGTGAGTGTAACTTAAACAGTATTTTATTACAACAGGTGGCCAAGTAAGATAGAAAACCTGAGCAAGGGAGAGGGAGAACAAGGGGGAGAGAGAGAGAGAAACCCCAATGCCCCGTGTAAGGACCCCTCCAGGTGTTACTTCCACGGACTTGTCTTACCAACCTTAGAATGCCCAATCCTCCAAAGGCAGAGGCAGCATCCTCAGAGGCTGGCCCACTGGAAGGCGTCCCCGCCGTGACAATGTGGTCCATTCAAGTGTAGCGAGTCCCCCCTCTGAGCAAGTCGCCCACCCTTTATAATTTTGCCAAAGGGGGCATCTACCTCAGTGGGTGTGGCCATCACCCTCCAGG
>JAWWEU010000158.1:46233858-46257142 GCA_035583155.1 Acropternis orthonyx | reverse complement strand
ACTTGGTGAGGAAAGCATAATTTCCCACAGGTGGCTGAGCAAAACACAGACCAAAAATACCAGTATTTACACCAGCATGGATACACTGTGCCAAATCTTTTCTAAGGAGACCATTATATCAAACAAGGTATCTTCCTAGAATGTAATTGAATTTTTGAATGGATTTTCAAGGGTTTGAAAAGATGGAACAATGCAGAAGAAAAGGGGGAAAAGCAGCAATGGTAAAACCATCTTATGCATTGGCTTGCTTATACTTTCTATACAAGCCTTCTGCTGGAAATGTTACCATTAAACTCCAACCAACAATTCCAACAAAGCAATTTTTTCCCCAAAACATTCATTGTGTTGCATTCACAGTATGTGTGACAGTTTTGAAATTTCTGCTACAGCAGTTGGTCTAATTAAGTAGTGGCTATGCTCGTGGTTGGGTATGGATGCCTGGAAAGGTTTTCACTCCAGGAGAAGCAAGTACAAATACTTGGATTGTTTTTTCTGTGTTTGATGGTCGTACAGAATTTACAAGTCTGTATTAAGTACAGATTCAAGCCAGCTTGTACTGCTTCCCAACAGTGCAGGTCCTGCCACGTGTACAACTCTGAGCTCAGAGCACAGGCTGTTCTATTTTTGGAATTTATTCGTTGTCCCAAAGTCTACATCTGGTGATGTCATCTGCAGCCAAAGACAGCATCCATAGCACAGGCATGCATAAAACACCTGGCACTCAGCTTTTTAAAGTCCCTTGAAGTCTGATTTGGTCCATTTTATCTTTTCTTGTCTCAGTGTCCAAGATACTGAAAGTTGGCTCTGACTGATAAATCTGGAATATTGGCACTCACCATAAAAGCTAGTAAAACTCAAAGCTGGGTGATTGTTTTCCATCTATATGTTGTGTCCATGATATTATTTATAATTCTGATATGTATAACAAGTAACCCTTGAAGCATAATACTTATACTTCTGCACTACCTTCAATTTATTGACACATTTCATCCAGAAGTTTCAATAAATTTTACAAAGCTTTGGAAACGCATTTGCAGGAGACAACCAACTAGATTGACTTACAGGGTGTTAAAATAGACCATGGACATGCTTATAAGAATGTCTTATTAAATAAATCTCCACTAATAGCAACAACTTTTACTCTCATATTTTAATTATTTTTGTGAAGCTTTGAGGACTTCACTGTCACTGTCCAAGCTCACTCAGCCATGGCAAATGGACCTTAGGACTGACACGGTGGGGCCAGTTCTGCGCACGCTGTGCCTCACCTAAAAAAAAAAAAAAGAAATCCACTGCGCAGGCTGGAAGGGCACACCCACGTGGGGAGAGCCCTTCCCAAAGTCTTCGTTCGCGAAGTCTGGCCATACATACATGCATACTCTTTGCAAGCAGTGTAATCTTAATGAAGATACATATAAAAGAAGTTATATAAAACAAATGTAAATAGTTTTAGGACAACTATGAAAGGAAGGTCTTATTTGATGATGTAAAAAATTGTTTTAATTCAATTTGAAATTGCATTTCCTTTTCTTGTTTTGTTTTTTATTTTTCTGCTGTAAATGGATTTTTATAAGACTTTCAACTGACTGACAAAGCCAATAAGGCATTCTTTATATAGACTGACATTCTCCATTCTCCAGCTCAGGGGTTTTGAAATAAGTGACAGTGTACCTTTTGATCTCTGACTCATAATTTTGTATAAATTCTGGTTGATACTAATACAGTGTTTAACTTTCTCCTACAACCGGTTTTATCTTTCTCAGTAGAACAATAGACAGATCTACGTATCTTTGGCAACATGAGTTTTTTCCTGTCCTAAAAATACTACTTGCTTTAGTGTCCTATCTTGTGAAATGCATGCAGAGATAATGCCTGTGAAGGGTGGAAAGGAAGCAGAAAAGGAAGATGTACTCAAGCCTACTTTATAGTTTAGTAGTTAATATGCTTGGCAAAGTTTTCTTGTAAAAAGAAAAGGTTAACCACATGATTTCAAATATCCTGCACCCAAAGGCTTCTTCCTTCCTTTGCCAGTTTTTCATCTCTCTCATTTTAGTGGTCAGAGCAGGAACATTATGTATATGCAGTTCCACTATAGTTCAGCTCTGTGCCTGTGAAGATGATGGATCAGATCCTCCTAGAAGCTATGCTAAGGCACATGGAGGACAGGGAGGTTATTTGAGAGAATCAGCACAGCTTCACCAAGGAAAAGTCCTTCCTGACCAATCTAGTGGCCTTCCAGGATGGAGTGGTTCCACCACTGGACAACGAAATTGCTCTGAATGCCATCTATCTTGACTTCAGTAAAGACTTTGATACATCACAACATCCTTCTCTCTAGATTGAAGAGATATGAATTTGATGGGTGGACTGTTCAGTTGATGAGGAATGGCTTGGATGGTTGCATCCAGAGGGTAGCGGTTAATGGTTCAGGGACCCAGTGGACATCAGTGACAAGTGATGTCCCTCTGGGGTCAGTACTGGGACCAGTGCTACTCAATGCCTTGACCAATTACATAGATGAAGGGATCAAGTGCACCTTCAGCACGTTTGCAGACAACACTGAGCTGGGTGTTGTGGTTGACACTCCTGAAAGGAGGAATGTCATTGAGAGGAACCATGACAGGCTTGACAAGTCACCTCATAGGAACCCCATGAGATTAACAAGACCAAGTGCAAGGTGCTGCAGCTGGGTCAGGGTAACTCCCGGTATTAATCCAGTCTGGGGGATGAAGGGATAGATAGCAGCTCTGCCAAGAAGGACTTGGGAGTGCTGGTGGATGAGAGGCTGGACATGAGCTGGCAGTGTGCACTTGCAGCCCAGAAAGCCAATTGTATCCTGGGCTGCATCAAAAGCAGTGGCGAGGGAGGGGATTCTGCCCCTCCACTCTGCTCTGGTGAGTCCCCACCTGGAGTGCTGCATCCAGTTCTGGAGTCCCCAGCATAGGAAGAACATGGACCTGTTGGAGTGAGTCCAGAGAAAGACCATGAAGATAGTTAGGGGGATGAACCACCTTTTGCTTGGAGGAAAGCCTGAGTGAATTGGGATTGTTCAACCTGGAGAAGAGAAGGCCCTGGGGAGACTGTATTGTGGCCTTTGAGTACTTAAAGAGGTCTTATAAGAAAGATCAGGACAGGCATTTTAGCACAGCCTATCGCCATAGGACAGGGGGCAAATGGTTTTAAACTGAATGAGTGTTAATTTAGATTAGATATAAAACAGAAACTTTTTACAATGAGGATGGTAAAACATTGGCACAGTTTGCCCAGAGAGGTGGTGAGTACCCCATCTCTGGAAATATTCAAGGTCAGACTGGAGTACTCTGAGCAACCTGATCTAGCTGAAGATGTCCCTGCTTTTTGCAAGGGACTTGGGCTACATGACCTTTAAAAGGTCTCTTTCAGCTCAAACTGTTCTGTGATTCTCAGAGATACAGTTTCTTCATTTTTGTTGTATATGAGTGTGTGGTGATTTTTCCACAGTCACTTTATGCAGAAGAATATCAATTCATTTTAGTAAACAAGAATAACTACTTTAAATCTATATGTTTTACATATCCAAGACTTAGAGAGTGAGGCAACTCCAAATTCAGTGAGAGATTTCAACAAGTAGACATTGCTAGGTGTGCAAGACTGTAACCCCTTACATACCAAAGCTATGACCCCACAAGACCCGGTCACAGCAGCTGCTTATGGGAATATTTACGCTGCTTAGTCTGCCACTTATTCCTTTGTACCACACTGGTTGATTGTCTGAGATCACATGAAACTTGGCTAAGCATAACATGCAAAGAAAAAGTGACCCTGAAAGATCCCTTTCAACTACCCCTTCCTTCTCTACTTCATTTTAATGTGGCTGACATATGGTTCAAGGGCTATTATAAGCCCTGTGTTTGTCTACTCCTGCTGTAAATGTTTCATTTCTCCCAGGAAGATAAAAGGACTGTTCCTTTATAATAACTGCAAAATTCCCTCTTTTTTTTGGCCATAAATACCCAGCTCAGAGAATTGTGCTGGTTTTAGCTGAGGCACAGTCCACTTTTTGTCACAGTGGCTGGTATGGGGCATTGTTTTGGATCTGTGGTGAACACAGGGTTGATAATACAGAGATGTTTCTGTTATTGCTGAACAGGGCTTATGCACAGCCAGGGCCTTTTCTGCTTTTCACACTGCCAGGAGGAGGGATGGGGGTGCATGGGAGGTCAGAAGGAGACATAGCCAGGACAGGTGACCCAAACAGATCAAAGGGATACTCCAGACAATATGATGTCATGCTCAGTATATAAAGTGAGAGGAAGAAGGAGAAAGGGGAGAACACTTGGAGTGGCACTGTTTGTCTTCCCAAGTAACTGCTACATGTGATGGAGCCCTGCTCTTCTGGAGAGGTCTGAACACCTGCCTGCCCATGTGCAGCTTTTGCTTTCCCTATTAAACTGGTCTATTTGAACCCATGAGTTTCCTGCTTGTACACTTCCGATTCTCTCCCTGATTCTCCTGGTGGAGGAGGGAGTGAATGGCTGAGGGGGGCTTGGCTGCTAGCTGGGGTTAAACCAAGACAAGAATGAAGGCAGCAGCAATCCAAATCAGACCTGCTTTTTTTTTTTTTTTCTTTTTAATTCTTTTTGTGACAGTATGGGGCAAAACCACAATAGTGGTTTGGAGTAGAATTTTATATAAAGTAGTAAATGTATACAAGTCACTTATAGCTGCAGAAATGCTATGCTGTATTTTGCGAATATGTGGTAAACAAAACATTAGCTCAAACAAAATACAAGAAAACAGATTAAGGAATTGCCATCTTTCAACTAGTTGCTTAAATTTGAGTGCTCATTAACTATGTAATCGAATGGAAGAACTTAATTACCTAGTTTATAAAAACAACATTACTGACAATTTAATTGCAAAGACAGTTTTTCTAGAACATTTTTGGTTAACTTGCAATGACAAACACATGATAAAATGAAGTTGTTACACTGGTAAAAAGACAACATAAAATGCTGAAAGGGTACAGAAGTAATCAGATTATTAACTATCTAGGAAATGGATGAGAACTAACAACACTGTCAAGAAGGGAGTTAAAAGATTTTTTTTTCACCAAAAACACAGATACTGTTAAAATTATGCATTTTGTATGGATCACAAACCTTACATTGCTAAGTGAAAATTCATTAAACTAATATTACTACTGTGGATTAGAAACAGTTGTAGAAAAGGAAATAGATACCATAAGTATGGAGGCAATAGAAATAACTGTTTGAAACATCAAATATAAAGTAAAATATAAACATGTCAAATGGTAAGACAAAAAGAGAAATTAGAATGACAGTCAGATATGGAACTGCAGTACAAAATTGCCTACAACAGAGAGTATTGCAGTAGTGGGATACAGCTGAAGACAAGACTAAGAATATATGAAAGTGAAAGAGCAACTTCAGTCAAACTCTTTTTGAACATAGGTATATGCTGAAAGACACTGGAGAAACAATTGCACTAAATTAAATATGCATGGAAAGGAAAATGTTATTTTTTTTCCAGAAAATTAATGACTTTAAGATTTTGTTATATACCATTCAACCATCAATTTGAGAATGAAAAGTCCTGCCACTTTTGCTTATATTTCAATCATCCCAATGCTCTTTGCATTTATTCCAGTTTTGTTTTTCTAAAATGCTTTTAATACAACTACACAAAATATTCAGTATAGATGCTATGGAGTAAAATAATAATACTGTGTAGCTTACCTTCATCTGAGTTCTAATGCATCTCAACTTTTTATTTACCCTTCTGCTTTGACTTATGGAAAAAAACTATCTATAATAATTTGAAGATTTTTTTCTGAATAACTGATTTGGATTTCTGTAAGGATCTTTCATTACTTATGAATTATTTTATGTTATCAACATTGACTGTGATAAAATAATGAGTTCCACTTAAAAGTTAGAGAACATTCTGGAATTAGTAGTCAGCTACAGTTTTAGCTATCCTTAGTAATTTCTAACTTTTAAACAGTAACAATTCTTGCCATTTCACTATTTATCCCTTGTTTTGGATGTTTTAAAAGTCAGTTAACATGGGTGGTTGCAGCCTATGCATGTTCTTCACATGTTAATACTAAGCATTTTCATCTGTTGTTTGATTAGATCTTTTTGGTAGGTAAGCCCAAGAAGAAACATTCTATTTTGTAGCATCTATATTTCTTGAAGAGCCCTTTGCAATGGATTTGAAGGACACATTCAAAAAACAGTATTTATAAAACCTGTTATGCCTACATTTTTTGTTTCCTAACATGACACCTGGAATATTATGTCCAATTTAGTACTCCATGGTTTAGGACTATATAAAAAGAGACCAAAACCACAAAAGAATTGCTAAAAAATGCTAGAATTGTTCTTGCTAAATTAAATTATTAAGAAGGGAATGATACCAATCATCAGCAGCTTTCTCAAGCTGCTGAAAAATGAGATGATCTGTTACCCAAGCTGTGTCACACAGAATAAGCAGCAGAAGATTTAAAACTGAAAGGAGGAAGAAGTAGATTCATGTATCAAATGTGTATGTCAACATATTGGGAGTGGTATGGCTACAGAGTGACCTCCAGGAGAAGAGTCCAGGGACTGCCTTGAGATGGACACTGCTGGTTCCAGATGACTCCAATGAACTCACTGCAGCAGAGCAAAGAAAAACATTTGTAAGTGTTGTAATTGAAAACTCTACCAGAATTTTGAAATAAATCAGTCAGGGTGCACTATCTAACACTCACACATGTCTGTGCTTCATTAACAGATCACGGTCCTCACAAAATACTTGTGCAGCCATTGTCTGTGTCTAGGTGTTTGAGTATGGAGGGGTTCAGGAAGGAAGGCAAACCAAAATAGAAACAAGGGGATGTCACTGTAATCTACTACTTTGGGAGAAAGTGAGTGTGGATTGCACTGTGGGAACACCACACTCTTGCCTTGATAGAAAGTGGAGTAACTGTACACAATAAACCATGACTGAGAGACAGGATGGAGCAAACAAGGGATTTGATTGGCAGCCTGTGCAGACATCTGGCCATAAACTCCTGGGCAACTGGGTATCTGCAGGTATCTGCCATGGTGCAGCAGAAGAGGACAGGTGTATGCCAAGCTACTGCACAGACCTGGTCTGAATTTTTCATGTCTTCTGGAGCGCTATTTGGTGTTCCTTCCCCTTGACAACAAGCTCTGATCCCTGCTCTTAGCTGCTGCTGAATATAGGAACACATTTCCCTCGAAGTGTGTCCTTGCTGATTGTCAGCTGTTGCACCATTAGATGTTATTAAAAAAAAAAAATTGTAACAAGGGTTATTTCTTTCCCACCTGAGACCATAGCCGTTGGTTCTAATTGCATGCTGTCTGACATGTCATCATCTGTTTTGCAATACTGTGTATTTTAGATTGAAAACAAATCATCCTGTCTATTTTAATATATTGGCTTGCATCTATATTGCTGATCATTCCTCCAGAAATATGTCTCTCTTCTATCTTATTTGCTTTCTTCAAAGTAACTTCAATTATGGCTGAATTCTTCAGAGACATTTTGAGGGTAATATTTTTTAAATCTGTTTTGGGGTCATTATGCTTCAGCACTTCTCTGTCTAGCAGCAACCTATTTTATTAGTTGATCCAGACAAGTTACTTTTCTTTAATCTTTACTGAGCTGCAATTGGCATTTAGTACACTGGGTACTTCAACAAAACATAAGCAACAGTTCTCTGATGGTGGTCCAGCACAGGCCCCATGGCTGACCGCTGTAGACCAATACTCCTGCTCTTGGATAATGGTAACAAGCACGTCAGCTCTTCAACAGTCCTTTACTTTTTAATAATGTATGCACGTGCTTCAGCTGTGCAAGTCTCTGGCCTTTATCTGACTGCAGGGCCAGGAGGATCCCATTCTCTTGGATCTATACACTAAACAAACATATGACCTAAGTTGGATAAAGCCTCTTTGTATTGGATGTTCTGTCTCTGAATCTAATTTTTATTTTCTTCCAAATATTTGAAAATTCTGATCATATGTCATGTGCTTCTCCTCCTATTTACTGATTTCACAGTATATTACTGCAAAAGTACATTTAAATTTCTCTTAGTAACAGTTGTTAGTCCAAACTTTAATTATTTTCCTAAGTAGACATAGCTCACTTACTACTTGTAATGTTTTACATGCACATAGTTTAAAATGCTTTAAATTATAATGTTACTACTCTTTCACAAGAGTATTTCCTTTCCCTGTTTTTTATATGGCACCTGTAACTGCCTACGGGAAATACCTTAAGTCTCTATGCATAGAAGGTAGTAGAAATATGCATAATAATTAAAGAATAAGCAAAGTATTTGTCCAGAAGAAGTTAGAGCCTAAGTTTTATCTAACAACAGATATGCAATACAGAATATTTATATTTATGTATAGATCTTAGCTACTTGAGTTTTCACTTACTATAAAAAACCTCATTCAAATTCTTCAACTTTTTATTGTGCTAATTTTACTAATGTAGTGGAGTTACTCTTCCTTTGTAGAGTATGTGGAAACATGATCAGGCATAAGAATTTTAGCAATTGAATTTTAGTCATTAAAATGCAGGAAAGAAAATAAACAGATGGTATTTGAAATATGAAAAATACAAGCAGGATGCCTATGTAACTCGTAATTAAGTGCTACTTAATAATGTTTCGGCTCAAAAATAGACCAACTATATGTATTTTATCTTGGATTTTATTATTAATAAAAATCAACCAGAATACTAGAAATGGGAGTCAATGATAAATAAAGAACCAATTATATTAAAAATACAAAACCCAGAGATGTCTGCAAATGTTTTAATACTTCTCTACTGTTACTAAAAATTTATTACTTTTGGATGAAAAATATCAGAGAGGATTATGAACAAAGCTCATCAAGGTTATACAGAAAAAAAATAAGGGAAGGTAATAGTATCCAATAGAAAAAAACCTTCTACGTAGCAATTTAGACAACAGCAAAGAAGAAAAGGACAAGAGGATACACAGAAACAGCAGACCTTTACTACAGACTGTTATTGTTTGGTTTAACCTTGGCAAAATGCCAAGCTTTTCAGAGCAGCGCAGTTTCAACAAAGGAGTGAGGAAAAAAAAGCTTAAAACTTAAACTGATATATATACATATATTTACACAAATTTACAACATATATATGTACAAATATAAAAGAAAAACCAACAATAACTTTATCCCAAGCTACCTTCCCAACAACACACAAACTCCATCACCCAGAACCCCAGAGAACCACACCCCAAAAGGTGTTTCCTGGGAAGAACAGCCAGCAAAGAGATGGATAGAGCAAACCCAAAAAAAAAAAAAAAATAAAAAATATTTTACTTCCCAAAGACCAAAAGTGATGTGGATATCTTGGCACAGGACCGGTGAGGCCTGTCGCTTACAAAGTAGCAACAGCGTGTCCTCTCACATCACACCAGGGGAGAAGAAGGGGGAGGAGAACACATGTCCGCTGGTTTTATACTTAACATGATGTCATATGATATGAAATACCTTACCTAGTTGGTTGCTTAAGTCAGGTGATACCTGTCCCTCTGAGTCTATGGAGAGCCCTATAGCCCAGAACTGAGACTTGCTGAAGACCTATACTAAGGCCTTAATCTGAGGGTTTTTTTGGGTTTATCAAACCCATCACACAGACAGACACTAAAATGTTAATTTTGCTATGTATTAATATTTCAGGAGCAAAGTACACATTCAACAGATATTTTTTCTTTCCATTTTTAGCTATATGAAGATGATTAACAGTTTTTCTGTCCTCTATTAACAGAGACAGGTTCAAATACCTACCAGGGATACATGTTTAACCCACCAAGCCTGTGCAACTTGTATTGGTTATTGATACACAGCAGAGTCCCTTCAAAACAGCTGTATTTACCCTTTGTTTCAAGCAATCCTTCCAGACCATGCAAAGTGGTTGCCTCAAACTGATCTTGAGAGCAACCTGAGGAAGACAAACTATCATAGTCAAAACCTCAGAATAAAAGTAACCTCCTGTTTGTAGAGTGTGAACAGACTGAGATCTCACAGGCCTGTCCAGAAATAAAATTGAAGAAAAATAATAATAAAATAAAATACGCAATATAGTGAAGTATAGTAACACAGTTCACAATAATCAACATGTGCTTTCTAAGGAATTAATGTATTCAAAAGTTCTGATTTCATCCTCTGCTGGGGTTACAAGTTAAAATTATGAATATAGTTGTACCAGAATTTTGGAACTTGATTTAGTACAGCATTTTTATTAAAAATTTATGCTACACTAGAACTAGAACATGTAGCCAACTGAAAAAATACAGGCTGTTTGAGGTGAAAAACAAGGACAGAAAGCCATACTATGTAGTCAATATGATACAGTTATCTAAGTCAAGCAAACTGTGTTATAACATAACTGAAGCATGATCACATAACTAAAAGGTAAAATCCAGTTAATCCATTTCTTATGGCTGTCTCTATCCTAGGAAGAAGTCACCTTGAATAGACTTTGTGCTCTATTTGGCAAGAATGCAATAATTCCCAGTCAATGCAGTAACTAAAAGGTGTTAATACAAACTTCATGTAAATCAGGGAGGCTCTGAGTGAGACCAATTTAATTCTGTAAATAGAATTTTGTGAAAGGCAGACTGAAGTGTTTTATTCTGACTCTCAGATTCTTAAAGGATGATTAAAACTTTCAGATGGTAAAGGAAGAAATTTTAAAAAGTAATCAAATTTTAGAGAAAATTGCCTGCAATGAAATGCTGCAAAGAAACTGAGATGTTAGTTGATCAGACAATAAATTTACATCAATGTAAAGAAAGTGTTGAAGATATTTCCCCTAGCTGGAAAATAAAAACACTGAAAAAAAAATATATTTCCTGTTAAGGATGAAAAATGCTATAATATTACCAGTTGCAACACTAAATCTCTCTTCATTTGTTCTCTAAACACAAAATACTTTTTAATAGAACAAATTATGTTTTAAACAAAAACAATTTCTTTTTCAATTCTTCATTTATGTAGTATGAATCTTTGCTAAGTTTCACTTGAGTTTTCACACTGTACAGAATTCCCAAAACTAGTCCTCTTCTCAGGAGTAAAATTTCTATAGAAAGGAAAATACACAACACAGGCCACAACCTACTCTGTCCCTGCAAGCTGATACGTATTCTTAATTGCAGTCTCTAGTGGAGCTGAAGTGCTCACGACTGCAAAGAAACAAGGCTGTGGAGATCAGAGACTAGTTTCATCAAGACTAATGAGCTAAAGAGCATTTTTAAAGAATAAACAACACAGTGCCACCAGATAACCAGCAATGAAGTGGGCAAATGAAGGAAAGTCTGAAAAATCAGCACTAAATTTGCTCTGTTAGAGACTGAAGTAAGAGATGTAGTGGAAAATTGTTAAAGCTCTGTTGATTAGCTGTAAAACACAAAATATAAAATTACACTAAGTACCTTTTATGTGGCAGTCTTAATACTAGAAAATTAATTTATAAATACTGCAATATCTTCCTTAGCTGTTTCAGAAGAAAAATCCAAAATAATGAAAAAGGTCAGATACAGATTGCAATATGTTAGTAAAGTCTTATCCAATTCTTAATAATTTTTCAATTTTAATTGCTTTAATTTTTTTGAAGCAGATCATTTGACATTCACAGTTTGATTGAGATTAAAGGGTTGCACTAGCTTTAGCTTATTCAGCTGACAGAACTGAAGAGAAATAGGTAAAACAGGATTTGTAAAATGTCATTTGCCCTTATAACACCTAATATAGTTGTTAAGAGGCCTGTAGATTAAACAAGTTTTAATTTATAATGGGGGGAGATTTTGTGCAGGATCATGGCCTTCCTGTCCTTATCATATCATTCCACTGCCTACTGCAGGAAGAAAAGTACTTCTCTGCAGATCAGAGTTCCAGCATTTGACAAACTGGTTATTTTTTATGGACTGCCACAAATAACTTGGATGCAATAATGAAATTATTAAAGTCTTAAAACCAACATGAAAACAGAATAAAAATTAAGGATGAGAGAGGTATAAAATCCTACTTTTGGAATTTCCTTTTAATTTCTTAACCCGTCAGAAAAGGTAGACAGCATCTTCAGGAGTTTTCATGACAGTTTTCAAAAATTCATTATTTTTAGCATCAGGAAGTCATTGGACAACCCTGAAAAATTAATATAGTAGAAGGCAGATATATTTCTGAGAAACAAGTTTAGTCAAAGCTTGGATGGACTTTCTGGATTTCCTTGTTTTGAAATACAGAGTCTAAGAATTTATGAGGATTAAGTTTAGCAAAATAGATTCCTGATTCTATTTGCAATTTATTAGTATTAATAAACTCATAATTACTTACTCTTATCCTTTATGAAAATATCTACTTTTTGTCACCAAGACGAGAGAGAGGAAAAAAATGTTCTTGTAATAAGGAAGGAATTGAGTCTGGTTGAGGTCAAGTAAGGGACAAAGAACTAGACAAATCCTTATATATTTGTCTATTCTTCACCTAAACAGAAAAAAAGTTGTACTAAAGAAGAGAAAATGGGGGTTTGGAACTAGATGACCTTTAAGGTCCCTGTGAACCCAAACCTTTGTATGATTCTATGACTGTTGTAATTTTTTTTTAAGGCACAGCTCAACGGAAAGCTGTATGCCAACTGTCATCTCAAAATGCAGTTTTTGGTACTGTTTCAAGTAATTGACATGTTGAATTATTTTTCAGTGGATATGCAAAACCATCTAACTGTTTTGGTATGGTGATATCAAAGGTGTCAAACCAAAAAGAGTCAAAAAAAGAGACATTTAAAAATAACATTTCATTATCAAAAATTGCTAGAAAATCCTATATTTGTGTATATTTGAAATAATTAATATGCATGTGCTAGTAAATTTTACTATTTTTTCTCTAAAAATGTCAATGGCACTGATGATGTTACCACAAATATAATTTAGTCTCTTTATCCTCAGCTTTTCGTTTTGACTACATCTATTTGCATATTCCAATTCTTACTTATCTTAATTGCAAACATCCAGTCAAATTCCCTCCTACAAGATTTTGACAAAATAGCTCTTTACAATCCTTGAAAGAAATTCAACAAGTAGAGTAAAATTAAGTAAAAATCTATGCTATGGGATTTTGTACCTTCTTAAATATGAGAATTAATTGGTTAGTTTGTCAGCTGCTTGAAAGAATCTAAGAGAACTTTATTTGTTCATTGTTGAAATGACTACGATGTGTTAAATTTACTTGAAAGGGGGCAAGCAACAGGTCAAATCTCTTGGAGCTTTGATAAAGCAATTAATTCCTTGAAAAAGAAGAAAACAGCAACTTTCACTTCATTAGGCACCACCCAAGAGGGTCAGTCACTGACAGAGAATATAGAAAATGAATAATCAGAGGAGGATTTATTTTAATGAAGATATTTTTCCAGGTTAAAAAACGTTAATATAAGATGCAAAGCTACACAGCGCTTTTATTTTTTCTTGAAGTCAGGTGGATTAAAATGAAATTTCAGGACCTAATAGCAAAATAGCTTTAATTTTATAAAATACCAAGGACTGCTCAATACTTTTTCTAAGACTTGGAAAATTAGAACATTTGAAAATAAGTGAGATTATGTCTGCCCTTACAAACTACATTCATTTCTCTAGGTTCAGAGACTAATAAAACATAATTACCTCCATTCTAAGTTTGTCAGAAGCTCTTTAATTCTCAGTTTCTACGAAGTCCATCCACATAAAGCAAATGACTGATTTTTCCCCTTCCAAGAACAAGGGTCTGGGAGAGAGCCTAGAACGTCCAGTTAATACATATTTGAACTGACAAATAAAACCTCTATTTAATTATGTGATCTAGGAAAGAGGTTGGCATGCATAGTACTTCTCACAAACCAGAAATTTTACTTCACAACAATCCCATTTTCTGACTGGATAGTGCTGGCATGAAGCAACACAATAACAGCAGTCAGGACACTCTTCCTGGCTCTGGGGCAATGGGATTCCAGTCCTTTTGATAACTAGCTTACTGAGGGTTCCTACAACTTGGGATGGCCTAACCACCGGAATGCTGACTACTAGAAAATCATTAAGACTCTTCTGGAAGAAAAAGGCTCCCTCACAACAAAGTAAATCTTCAATTTGACCCTCTGTGCTACTCCACACCTACTTCACCACCAAAAAAAACCCAAAAGAAAAACACCAAACCAAAACAAAAAAACAACCAAACAAAAAAGAGAAGCTTCACCACACCTACAGAAAATGTAGAGATCTAAATGAAGTAACAGGTATTGTAAAGAATAATGTGAATTATGTCAGAATAATTATACTGAATAATTAATATTATAAATAAATAATATATAAATATATAAATATATAAATATAAATATAAATAAGTAATAATGCTGATGCCCTGTTCATTCCAATTTCACAAAATGGGGATAAGATTTGAAACACAGAAATTATTTTTATTCTTCACTTCTAATAGTTGATTTATTTCATTCATTCATAATGCTAAGGTGGAATGGAGGCTGGAGACTTTCACTTCCTATGAAGCTGAGTGCCTAATTTCCTTAACCATGTTTTAAGCCTGCCCTTCCACTGAAGTAGTTTGAACTGCCTCTGGGTTCTGTTCTTCCTTGATAGCCCCTAGAAATTTGTCAAATGTGCACACAGACCTCAGCTGGATTGTACACTCAGAAGAAAGCAGAACAACCAGCGTAATCCACAAAATCCTTTACTCTTCAATAATAATACAGTTTCCATACTGCTTTTCATCTCTATGTCCAAATAAAGCATGTTTTTCAGAGGAGCTCTTTGGGAAACGTGTTTTCTTAGTGTGAGATTTTTATGGTGGTGGAGACAAAGAGGGTGAAGAAGAAAAGAAGGAAAACTTGTGAAAAATGAGATAACTCAGAATATTCACGTAGCATATGTACTGCTGGAGAATGAATTTGAGCCTTATATAATTGTCTGTAAGGAAAGGTAGTTGCCATAGCTAGTAGACAGCATATTACAGGGGAGAGAGATAGGTGCCTTTGCAGATACATTTGTAATGTATCTGTATTTGTATGTACTTTGAAGAGGAGAGTGCAGAAGAACATCTGCATAGCTTCCTCTTTGACCAGAATTTCTATTTAGCAGTCTTTTCCTGAGGAAAATATTGTGGAAATAGTTACAATTGCACGAAAAAAATAGTTATAACGGAGGAATACATTCAACAGAAAATGTTTGGTAAAAATACATTAATACAGTATCTCACAAAAGCACTACACTCTACAGTTATATTATGTACATTAAAGTCCAGTGCTATAGGGTTGTTGAGATGATAAGGTTCATATGCTTGGACAAGAATCTCTGCAGGGGTGATACATGGGATTATTTTTAAATGCAGACAGTTTTATACATAAATATAAAATATATTTTTTATTTCACAGATGGAATGAAGTGCCTAATGTTCATAATATAAGAAAACAATATCAGCAATCAAACTGAGTGTTTCTTTCCACATCAAGCAACAATTGAAATCTTCACAGGAAAGCTTCTATTAAAATTCTTTCAGGATGTGTATTACTCAAAAATTAATTTTTAACTTTGCATCAGTCCAATGCATGATCCAAACCATGCCATGGGAGGTGATTTGGAAAAGTTTGACAAAGACCAACTTTCTCAAAAAGGAAATAACATCACAGTCAAGGAACATATTCTAATAATGTTAATTTCACAATTAAAAGACAACAAAAGAATGGATTAAAACATAAAAAGAGATTAGTTTACACTGGAGCTTTATTAAAAAAAGCAAACTTCCTTTATGTTATCTCATTTTGTGTTCAGATAGTCTCTTCTGCATGGCCATTACTTGTCTTTCACTTAGAAAACCTCTTTTAGGAGGAAGATAGTGGCAGATTTCCTGCTTAAAAATCTAACTCCCAGCACTATTGTTTGATCTGCCAATTAGATTTTACCTTGCATAATGACAGAAATCAAGCTGTCAAAGCAGTGTTTTCTCTAAACAAATATTTCCACTGACTAGAAGCCTTGTGGTCTTGGAGAAAATTGATTGGACAACACTCAGAAAAAAAGGGAAAGTAAATAACTTTCAACTTCATTCATCAAGGACACAAAAAAAGACAATTTAGTTGCATCACCTCTGTGTAGCCAAAGAAGAAAAATCCTTTGCACTCATGTCACTCACAATTTCCTGTGACCAAAAACAGCAAAAGAACTAAATATCTTCATTTGAAGCAGGGGAGGTCATCACTTTAGTCTTTCATATGAAGAGGAACTGTGAGCTCTGTTCTACAGAAGTAGTTCTTTTAATTTCAAACACTACACAATGTTTCCTCATGTGCAAAGTTATTTCCCTTTGAGGATGCCTTGGCTTTAATCTGTTCACACAAGAAAACTCCCAACATGAATAGTGTCCCTTGAATCTAATAATTTTCACTGCCATTCTCTGAAGTGTTAATCTTGCTGGTGTGTTCATTCATCGTTAGAGGATCACATTTGTATTATGTGATGTGTTGTACAAGTATGCAATATTAAAGTGGCTTTATTACAGCCACAAATAGACACTGGAGCTCATTGATCATTTCTCCTAGTTCCTTCTAGTTCAAATTACAGTACATAAAACTGAAATATGTTTATGAGCATCTCAAAAGAATATGGTTAAATTTTGTATTGTGAGTAAATGGTGGAACATCCCTTAAAAGGTTGAAATATATAAAATGCACATTTTTATAATCCCAAAAGAAGATGTTATGATGAGATAACATAATACTTTAAGCACTTGCTTGAAGGTAAAACTAAATTTTGAATCAAGGAGATTTTGTTGTTGTATCACAGACAGATTTATGCACCCTTCATGGGTTCAAACTTGAATAGAATTTCAAACTATTGTATTAATTTCTTTTTTAACTGATAATACAAGCCATCAGCTATGCCCACTAGACAGTTCTTTTTCATACAAAGGGAATTAAAATATATAGTAAACAATATGCAATGTAAAGTGCATTTGCAAGAGTGTTTCCTTTATTGCTCCTGCGCTGATCATTTCAAAGAAGAATGGAGCAATTAAATTGTCCTCACCAGCTGACCTGAAACTATTCAAGTACCATATGAGAAGAGGCAACTTTGAAAAGTAATTCATTATTTCATATTTTCCATTTCACTCTATTATAGTGTAATATTTTAATGAATTTATCAAGAAACATTGAGAGAACATATACAAAATTAAAACGCCCTTCAGGCTTTGTGAAGATGTTGCTGTTTCCCCATCTTACACAGCAATGCTTCTTGATCCAGAGATGCTACTTTGGCATTTCTCAAAATGCCTGGAAGTTTTAAAGTCTGAAAGATGAATCTATGATGGCATCCAAGGAATGCATTAGTTAGAGGCATAGAAGGCCAATCTCCATCAAGACAGATGGTCACACACCAGGGATTTCTTCTGTATCCTGACTTTCCCACTGTATTATCATACTATAAGAATGAATAAATGATTACTCTTTCCATTAGCAAAATCTGGTGTAGATCTAGAAATACAGTTATAAAGAAATGCCACTTTTATGAGAGACTAAACAAAAAAATATGTTACAGTATGAACATCTAATGGAGACAAAATGGTCAGAATTTTATTTATTCATCAGTTTTCTCTGGTATTTACTCTAACACTCATTTTCTTCCCACTAAAAATAAAGCACAACTATTTCCCTCATTGAGGAAATTCCTCTGTGAATTGCTGTGACATTAGACTGACAAAGCCCAAGCAACTCATCACAGTAACACTGTTAGGTGAAGAAAACTTTACTAATTATGTTACAAAAACAATTAAGTAAAAAAACTGCTTATGAAACACTGACTATATCTGGGGTGTCAACAGTTACAAGAGTTTGCTGAATAACCTACAGAAAACAGTTTAATGGTAGAGCTATTTGAGCTATACTTTGCTGGGGAAAGATCTGCATCCATCATTATTCTCTTCACATCTGTTGCTCTTCTCAGCAGGGAGACCCAATGACCCAGCAGGCTGCCTCCTTTAGAAGCCTGGAAAATTAGCCATTGCTTCAGAACTTGCCCTTCAAATTTACAGTGAGCAGACTTTATCTTACCACTAAGCCCACTGATTTAAAATGATGGTTTTATGGTACTGGAGAATACAAAAGAGCTGAACGAACTTTGTACTATTTGAGATCTAACTCTTGAGTTAGTCAGGATATGAGATATTTAGAAGCCATCTCTAGTTTCTAACAGAAATTCCTGAGAGATTTGCTTAACTGACGGTGATTTGGAGTGTTTTTCCTCTCTTTCTGGTATCTCTGCATTGGAATTCTGTTAGCAAAATGTATCCTCCAGGCCAGTTCATCCACAGAAGTTATTACTTGGCCAGGTTGACAAAGTGAGTAACAGTCCCTTGTAGCATAATTTCTCTCCCTTTAAACTCCCTTTCTCCTTTTGACTCAGCTATTGTTCCAAAATAGAGGACGACAAATTGCTACTAGAAAAAAAAAGATGTAAAACATTATGAACTTCTCCATCCAGATCACAAAAGGAGTAAAATGAAACTTTTCACTAATGACAGCAGGAAGGATTCTCTTCTCTTTTTTGTTAGGCTAAACAAACCCACTCTGCCTTTCAGCTCCCACTGACTCTGACTCTGGATTGGCTTTGGTGTAACAGAGAATAGAATTTGACCTGGAGACATTGACATGCCAGACATCAGGAATGATTGAAAATCTGCAACTGAGACTCAAGTATTAAAAAATACGTATTGAATTTCTGTAAGCTTGATCCTTCTACTTAATCTCAGCAATAACCATGGTGACCATTGCAGAAAAACGCCCACAGAGGTCAAATGCAATAAAGCCCATGTGTTAGAAAGCAATAACTGATTTAACTCTTCTCAAGCTGTTCTTAGCACTTCTCCATAATTAAAGGATTTATATATATATATATATAATGTTGAGTATTGTGTCTATGATAGTATACAACTGAATTTGGAGTTGTCTGTATTAACCAGATGTATTGTGTTTGTGTGGCCAGGTTTTAGTAACAGAGGAGCTACAGAGGTGGCTTCTGTGAGAACCAGTCATAAGCTTCCCCTATGTCTGACAGAGCCAATGCCAAGTGGCTCCAAGATGGGCCCACTGCTGGCCAAGGCCAAGGCCATCAGCAACGGTGGGAGTGCCTCTGGGATAACATATTTCATAAGGGTAAAAAACCCCTGAGCAACTGTAGCTGAAGAGTGGAGTGAGAATATCTGAGAAAAACAGCTCTACAGACACCAAGGTCAGTGAAGAAGGAGGAGAGAAGATGCTTCAAGCACTATAACAGAGAATTCCCTGGAGTCCATGATGATGATCATGGTGAGACAGCTGTCCCCCTGCAGCCCATGGAGGTCTAATGGTCGAGGAGAGATCAACCTGCAGACCCTGGAGGACCCTACACTGGAGCAGAGGGATGCCTGAAGGACACTTTGACCCTGTGGGAAACTCACATTGGAGTAAGCTTCCCATAGGCAGGACCCATGGAGGGAGGAGCTCCTGCTGGAGCAGGTTTGCTGACAATCTGTGATACCACAGGGGACCTGTGGAAAGGGACCCATGCTGAAGCAGTCTGTACAGAACTGAAGCCTGTGGAAAGGACTCACACTGGAGAAGTTTGTGAAGGACTGTCTCCTGTGGAAAGGACTCTGCACTGGGGCAGGTGAAGAGTGTGAGGAGTGGCAAAGTGTGATGAGCTGATCACAACCCCCATTCCCCATCTCACTGAGCATCTGTGGGGAGGAGGTAGAAAATTGACAATAAAATCAGGCCTGGGAAGAGGGAGAAAGGTGTTTTAAGATTTGGTTTTATTTCTTATTATCCTACTCTGGATTGACTGGTAAATAAATTCAGTTTATTTCCCCAAGTCTGTTTTGCCTGTGATGGTAATTGGTGAATGATCTCTCCTTGTCCTTATCTGAACCCATGAGCCTTTCACTGTAATTTTTTGCCCACGTCCAGGTGAAGAAGGGAGTGACAGAGCAGCTTTGGTGGGCAACTGGCATCCAGACAGGGTCAATCCACTGCACCAAATATTGTATTTTATGATATGATACATCCCAGTGGCAAATAAGCAACCTGCATGATACTTGCCATATCATCATATAGCATGCATTAACAGCTAGAGGGTTTTGGCACTGCTTAATCTCCAAAACAATTGTTTACCAATGTCTTCTGTTACATTAATCCAAGCAATTCATATTCATTTCAGATTTCTCTATACAAAGCAGTAGTCTGCCTGTCTAAAGGGTTTAAACTTATGTGCAATAAAATGATATTATGTTTCACTCTGATTGAAAAGTTGTGCTATCTAGGGGATTATGGAAGTCCTGCAAGTGGCACCAGTCATCAAATAAAGTCCAAAGGGGAAGAGAAGGATTTGTCCTTTTTCTCCCTGTATGAATTACAAAATAAAAAAAAAAAAAGAATTTTTTGGTTCCTTCCCTCCCCCAGTTTTGTCTTTCATAAGCGCTAATCCTCTCTTGGGTTTTCTCCAAAGGTTTTATGGACCACTGTATGAAACATGCTGTCATACTGATCATTGCAAGATGACACTTTAAAAATATAAATCCAGAGAGAGTGTGATAACCTTCATTGTCAAATGGAAGGCAAAAAGGCAGCAAATGCACTCAACTGAGTTTTTAAAGCTAAGTATGAAGGTGACAGAAAGACTGAAGAGCTAGTCAGCCTGGCTATGCCTGGTGGTTGGAAAGAGTAAAAGAAGTCTGAAGTGATTATTTTTGGAATTTAAAATATTGTAGATGGTGATATCGTGTCTAAAGAAAATCTCCATTGAAGAACCTACTTTATTTAATAAGGAATGAACAAAGAATACTAACTCAAACCAGTAGAGAGTGTTGCTTGACATCACCCCCTGAAATAGCCATCTGGATTAGAGATGAAAATATTAGGTTCTTCAGAATTATTTTTAATATGGAAAGCAACAAAAAATTATGTCAGGGGCAGAAGGAAGCCCAGAGAGCAAAACAAACAAATGGATTATCCTCTCCCTTAGGGTATATTGGCCTGGAGCAAAAGTCACATTGTGCAAGACAAAGAGAATCAGCCGATGATGTATGAACATCATAGCAATGTTTATGTGGGAAAATGGAAAATAAAAGTAATGAAAAATATATACTGATCTTTTTGAAATGAATCGATTTACTTAATTTTCATTGAAGTTTTCTTTGTTTCCATCCTTCTTTCTTAATTTAGACCCTCTGGCCAAGTAATATATAACATTTAATGGGATCTGCATTAATGCTAATTGTTTTCAAAGCAGTTGTGATCTTTAAACTGATTTGATTTCTATTGCCTGCTTTATTAATTTAATATGAGTTAATTCTCCTTTTGGGTGTTTCTTTTAAACTATATAATCCTTAGCTAAATGAAGTAATGTCTTTTGAAGTTGAAAATATAGCCCCAAGAGAATGAGGCAGCTAATTTTTATTCAGTAGTTAGTTGTAGGTGATTTTTGTGTCTGCTTTAGTCACAATGGTGGAGTTATAAAGGAGGAGTTCTTTCTCAGTATGGCACTTCAGTTTTAAACTCCAGGGAAAAAAATGTACAGACACACAAAAATATGGTGTAAAGCAATTTCCATTCACCTACCAATAATTATCCTTTTATCTGAGCTAAAAAAAGCTAAAGCTTGCCATGGCTGGACACAGCTGCCCAGGCAGCCAGCAGCTTCTTCCCTATCACATGATTAACAGGAAAGTGGAAGAGCCACCCTACATCACAATTCCAGATAAATCCACTTCAGGTATTCCATACATTTAGTTACAGTACCATTCTTTTCCCAAGTTCTCCAAAAACTGTTTTTCTCTTTGGTGGTCATATTTGGCTACTATTCCATAATGCATTCACAAACATCAGTGTGTGAATTCCAATAAGAGGTACATATTTTGCACATTTTTTTTTTCTGAACATATAATTAACTGTGACAAAAGCCTGTCAAAGTAATGGATGACCCTAGTCAAACTTCCTTCAGTCCCATGGCCTGAATCAAACCAATGGTGGTGACTACAGAAATAAGTGAAAAACCTATGAGACAGACAGAAATCTCCTGTCCTTTCCCTGAACATGTCTCCCCATGCAGCCAATGGATTTAGCGTGCATCAGTCACTTTGTATCAGCAGATGGACCTCAGATTCTACATACATAAAAAAGAACAACCTCTGAGAATGAGGTTTTTTATCAGTGCCAACTGTTTAGCTAAATGAAAATCTTCAAATATAATTGCTGTTGTAATAATAATAATTATAATAATAACACCACCACCACCTGAGTATTTAGTAGTCTTTTTTAGGCTTTTTTAGGAAGGATGAAATTGTAGAAAACTTCAGACTAAGAAAAAAGCAAATCACACTTGATTCAAGCGTTGCTCATCTATGATCAAAAGTATATTTGTAAAACAAATTCCAGGGAATTAGGCATGTGAACTAACCTTGTCTTATAAAAACTGTGTTTTAACAGGGATAGCCTGCTTTTCTGGTTTCTTTATCAACATTGTAAATGCATGAAGAAAGCATCAGCTTTGCTCCCTTTTCCTTCTCTCCTAGAGGCTTTTTAAATTTTGTTCAAAAGATGGAAAAGGGAGAAAAAGGTACATTTTAAGGCACTCTTAAAAGCAAAAATAGACTTTGAATAGCCATTCCCCAAATTTTTTTCTTGTGCTTTGAAATAGAACTAAGTTACAGTTACAATGGAAATTATATCTTTAAAATAGCTATTCAGAATTTTACAGTATAACAGCTTTAACTAAAATCTACATTGATCAAGCTTTTGATATTTTCTTTCACCTCCATAAACCCAATTAGCTATGTCCCAATTTAAGGAATGCATTTGAAATTAAGCTTAATTCTGTTTCCTAGTTTCTCTGTTGTTTATGAGGCTCAATGAGAAACAACGGAGGAGATGATATTTCATAATCTGTAAAGCTGCAGGAGTAGATAGCTTTCCTTAGAATCACTAATTTAACATTGCATTTACAAATTAGTGTTTCTGCTCCCTAGCAATACATCGCTATCCAATTCAGTTCAGTTCAGTTCATCGAGAATGTTAGACATCAAGCAAGTAATGCACAAAAACACACCTTTTTCAGTTTAGAAACTACTTCAACATCAGCCATCAATCTAAAAAAAAAAAAAAGAAAGAAAGAAAGAAAGAAAGAAAGAAAGAAAGAAAGAAAGAAAGAAAGAAAGAAAGAAAGAAA
>JAWWEU010000158.1:46207899-46227016 GCA_035583155.1 Acropternis orthonyx | reverse complement strand
TTTTTTGGTTGGTTGGTTGGTTGGTTGGTTGGTTGGTTGGTTGGTTGGTTGGTTGGTTTTTGGGGGTGGTTTTGGTGGTGGGGGGGTATTTTTGGAGTTCTTTGTTTTTTTACTTGCTTGATTTCACTTAAAATATAAATAGATAATCAAACATCTGTACAGTATCTGTGTTTACTTTACCTTGCAGGTCACAACCATGTCTAGCAATTTCCCTAGTACCAAACCCTGCTGATTATTAATACAACTATTGAATTGTCACATTTAAATTGTTACATTTCAAGAACACTGAGAGTGAGTAAAGGGTCAGGCACATGCACTACAAATTCAAAACTTACTGTAAATGGAGACATTTCTGAGCGGGTAAGTTTGTATATTCCAGGCACCAAACAAGTAATCTTTGCAAGCATCTACTTGATACCAGGAACTAGAATTTACATTTTACTTACTAAATAAAAAAATTTAAAAGAATGGTGACAATGTATTTATTGTAACCAGTCTGTCATATTTTATTTGAAACTTGAGATTTATCCATTAGCTCAATAACTGAGCATGGGTCAGATGTTACAGACCAACAGAGGCAATTAGCTGTCCTAGCATGAGTTCTGAATGGAAATTAAACTTATAATAACTGGCTGCTGTTTATCCTGTTAATGCAAAAACTGTTATACTTTTTCTTGGCTTCTTAATCTCTTTGTACAAGATGACCTACCTAACAAGCAGTATTTGCCTTTTTAGGTAGGAAACTTATGAAGACTATAAGAAAACTATGTGTGGAAAGAGAAAACTAGGTTTTTTAAAAGAGAGAAAACAGTTACAAAAAGGTATTAAAAATTCTCATTCTATTTCTACTTTTCTTCTGCAGAAACAGCAGTGAAAACATCAGAATTTGTATTTCAGGTAAAAGTCATCACATGTAGTATCTTCTGTATGCTGTTTTGATGAAGCAGAAAGATTTTTTGAGCAGTAGAAGAAAGCAGAAATATAGGATTATCTTAATTTTAAATGGAAATTATGAAACATTTCTTGCAAAATTCTGCAGACACTCTATGTTCATTAGTTTTGTTTGTAACACATCAAAGAGTGCCCTAAGAACAGTCTGCCCTCCATATATCTCCATTAGGTTTCTGCAATAATTATTGACTACATAAAAAAGGAGCAGGAAAAAGGAAGGAAAATAAGGGAAGAACTATCTAGTACTTTTGCCTCAAATCTTGATCGGTGCAACAGCAAACAGGCACTGTCTGTGTCTGGCAACTACATATGCTCAAGAGTAAAGACATACTATACATTAGTAGCAGTAGATAAACAAGTCTGTAGATATAGGATTAAATCTCACATGTGTACACGTCAAGATCAGAAAGCTGAGAGATGAAAATCAACTAAGAAGACGAGTACATTGAGAAGAGTGTGTGTGGGGGGGAGTATTTAACTCTCCTTCTCTTTTTTTTGCACATTATATTTTTCATGCTTTATTTCTGTATGGATTTTCACTGCTCTGCTATAAAAACACGATCATCCAGTGCACTGGGCACTCTCAGTATAAGTAAATATATACTAAATAACATTTCTGTCAATTATGCCTGTGTTCAAACCAACTCACTCCTCATCAGTGTAGATACAACAAACAAGTTAATTAACCCTGTGAAAAATTCCCCTGGAGGATCCTAAGCCATTACCACGTGTGGCTGGACGATATGTATCTCTTTATGTTCATAGAATCCTCGAATCTCCTTAGCTGGAAGGGACCCACAAGGATATTTGAAGTCCAGCATCTCAAGACAAAGTATAAAATGGGTTCCAAGGAAAATGTTTAGTGGGTAGGATGTGTTACAGAGGGCTAACTGGATTGGATTATTGCACATTGCCATACAAAACCCTGGGAAAACTGATAATCCTTGGTCATTGGTCCAGGGGAACTGAGAGACAACTTGGATTCTATATGAAAGACCAGAAGGATACTTTAGCCTAAAATCTTTCTACAATTTTTTTCCAGTGAAATGAGACCAACTTCAGAAAAAATGACCCCTGAAACAACCACCTCAGTATTTCAAAATTTTCTTTTTCTGCACTGAAAGCAAAGAAAAACTGGTTTTCTTTTCTCCATGGCTGGCTCAGAGTAAGGTCATAAAGAAGGCCATAAAGGCTTAAAGAACATACTTCTGTACTTCTTCTTTAAAATTTCTTTTCAGACTTCCTCATAATTGCCATCAGCTTCATAAAGGAAATCATATTGTTATATTGATTAACAGTGGCTGCATTTTCCAATTATTTCTATAATGAGTTTAGTGGCAATGACCCAGCAAATGGACAAAGACCTCACTTCAGATTAATGTTAATTTGATGTAAATTGTTATTTTTTCCCTTCTCACCAGCAAATGATGATGATAGATCCCCACTGTTAATTACTCAAAACTTCTTAAAATAGAATTCACCAGGTGGAAATAATTAGCAGTTAATTGTCTTTTGTTTATTACTCTTCAGAGATGTAAACAACAGTCTGGTTTTATTTGACAGTATTTACTAAAAGGACCTTTAATAAATAAATTAGTGGCACAAATGTTGTAGTTATGGTAGGAATACTCATCATTGTGCATTTGTTTTATGAGACAATTCAATGTACAAAGAATCAGCAATTTTCCCTCTAGAAAGGCAGAATTTCAGTAGGTGCAAACATTTGCCTTTTGTTTCATATGCAAAATTTCCTTTTGTTTATTTTTACTTGCCTGAATAATTGAGTGGCAGAAAAACATGAACAGAGTATTCTAATGTGAAATCACACATAAGAAGGTTTTTGTCTCCTTTGCACTTTGATGGCTACAGAGGTTCTGTGTTTTAGAAAAGAACATGCTTTATTTGGGCAGAGTTGGAATTTACTAACAGATATATTGCTAACATGATGATAATGATGATAATGGTAATTACTATTTTTTGGAATTTGTGGGCAAATGTCCCTGAAGGGCCCAAATCCTGTTGTGAATTTACATCCACAAATGAGGCACTTTACCCAAATCAAAGAAAACTTTAGAATCCAGATTGTTGTTGTATTTACAGTAAAATAGATTACCATCAGATTAATAAATGAGGTTGTTTATAAGCTCTCTTTTTCAAAATAAAGGAGAGAGAGTAATTAACCAAAAAATTACAGTAACATTAAGATAATCAGCAGTCATCAGTCTGCAGTGTATTCCTGAAAGAGTATCATTGATCAGGCTATAGCCAATATTGAAATTCAAAATCCGTGTTACCTGGAGCAGCAGATTTTTATTCCAGGGACTCCTTTTTTAATCTCAGGAATGATGGCCATAAGAAGCAGTATCTTTTCATTTCCACCACACTATTATTTCACAGAGAATATTTCAGTTTTTTAATGTTGGGATGACAACCTACGATTTTTAAAATATGAGTGAGAAAACTCATCCAGAATTAAACTTTGGTAGGTTTTTTTTGGCAAATAGATCTGTCTGCTTGATTTTTGCTATTGCTGATATGATAGATATACCAAAATAATGGTGACAAACCAGAGTTTTAGTATTTTTTAAACCCTACAACTTTTGTGAATTACATAATAATTTAAAAAAAACCGGTCAATATTTACATGTGTGTATGTGCAACTTAGAGGAGAAATTTCCCATGCTGCAAACTCTCTCATATTCTTGCCATGTAGAGTAAACAGTTAATATGATCAGAAAAATGCAATCAAACTTTAAAACATTTCTTATTTTGTGTTTTTAAACTGTCACATTTAGTTCTGGACAACTTTATTGTTTTCTGCAAGGCCTCTCCTTGCAGTCAAACTTGTCTGTTTGGTACTGGCATAATTTTCTCTCAGATGTCATTAGATAAGATTCATTGTTTTATTTCTTTCTCCAATGTGACAATTTAATATTTGATTTAATTTTGGCCTATAAGGAAAATGCTGAATGCCTTGGAGAAAAAACCAAACACACACTTGTGTTTGCTTTATCAAATGGTACAGTAAAAACAAAAGGATAAACTTCAGCTGCCACTTAAAGGACTCAACTGTCAGTTGAGTGTGAATTAACTGTGAGTTAAGCCAGTGAGTTAAGCAAGGTGACGTCTCTGTAAGAGGAAGATTTACACTGTTTGGACCTTCTGGACCAAGGTGGTCAACTTCAAGATTAATCTAACAAATTAGAAACACAATGGCCTACCCCAAACATGTTCTTTTACATAATATTTCTTGTTTACTGGTCAGATTGGAGTTTTACTGCCATTTTGAGTGTCAGGAGAAAGTTCTACTGAACTTTATCTGACATTCATTATTTTGAAAAGACCTTTGGAAAAAACCCCACACTTCTTTTCTTTAAGAAAGTATTTCTTAAAGTATAAGTATTTCTCTACTAAAAATGCATGATTCTTATATCTAAATGGGTAAGATTCTTGAAATAGATCAGTCTGAATTCCCTAAAATAAATTTTTAATTTTTTTTTTCCTTGACTGTGATATTTTGTGGGTTATTTTTAGCTTTAAGGTTTCCAAAAAGCCATTTAGCACCATTTTCATTAGAATTTCTCTTTATGACTTTAAAATGTCCTGACTGTGACCATATATTAGTACTAAATGTAGCTACAGGACTGTTTTCTTAATGCTGTGTTTTAAATAGCAGGAGCTGACAGCCCATTAGCAGGTTTTTATATGTGTATATGCTTATATACACACCTACAAACTTCCACATACAAGCACATGCACATACACACACACATAAACTGCTAGGTTAGTATTAAGGTTGTAATTTCATCTGTAGGTTTGTGCACAGAATTTAAGACATCACTCCTCTCTACTGAAATTAGACTGTGAAGCTCCCACAGTGGTTCATTCTATTTGTCAGTCCAAATTTAGCATATAGTACTGAAATATATACCAAAAACTGTTTTAAGAAACCCTACTGACATCTAAATGATATAGATATATATATATAATTCACTGTCATGACATTCCATATGATAATTTAATAATAAGATTGCTCCAGTTTTATTATCCTCTCCTTGATTTTTCTTTCACTTGCTTGATGCAATCTCAGTCAGAGAGTAGAAAAAACAAAACAAACAAACAAACAAACAAACAACAACAACAAAAACAAACAACAAATAAAACAGGTGGATTTGGAAGCTTTATTTTTTGGGTTAAACAGAAACATGTAATATTCAAATAGTTTCATTCAACCTTAGAATTAGAGACCTTGAAATGAATACTGATTTTTCACTTTCCTGTAACAATATTTTTATGAGTGAAATTGGAAGAGCAGCACTCAATGGAAGAAGAGGGGAAATGGACCTGGCTGCTGCTACAGGGGAGTTTGATGTGTTGCTTGGAGAACAAAGGAGAAGTAGATATTTATGCAAATACCTACAAAAAAAATCTTTTTGCTCTGCAGGGCATATTCTTCTCATTCTCCTTCTTGCCTGAATTTTCCTCTCCCTTTCTACCAAATGGTGAAAAAATAGGTTTAAGTTTTTTAGGGATACAGCTGACCAGTTTTAAATGTTGGCAGTGACTGTAGCTGAACAAATGGAAATCATTTATACGCCCACTTATAACATAAAATATTTTATATGGAGATTTCTGAAACTTGGAGAGGTGATAGGTAAAATGTTCCATACTTAACAGGTAAGGAACTGAAACAAAGAATCAGGGTTAGTCTATAGCCCGGTAACTTCTTCCTAGTCTATTAGGCAGTGTGCAATTCACTTCTCTTTCCATGTCTCTCCAACAACAGTTGAAAGGGCAGATCATAGATTATGTCAGAATACTGGTCAGGGGAGAGTTTTTAGGAGCGATTGGGACTCTTGCACAGTCAAGATGGTTGGCCCTCAATAATTTTTTTCTGGAAATCCATTCAAGTTTATATCAATAGCACTGAGAGAAGCATTTAGGTTCGGGCAATTATTCCTTCCTCTGCAATTCATGTTCCAATTGTTCTTTTTTTAAAAAATCTTAGGAGTCAAATATTCCACTGCTTTATGTAATGTTAGTTTGTCCTACCTGAAGTTTGTACTCATTTGTAATAATTTGCATAGCCTAATTCATTTATTGTCTTTGATATATAAATATTTTATATACATTGTTCGTAAAAAAAGTTGTCAAAAAACCTGCAAGAGAATGAAAAAGTTGGTTATCCTGAGTCATGAGGTGCTGAAAATAAGGGACTACTTCTGAATTCTTTGTGAAATAAAAATGTTTTAAAATTCCAGCTCCTACTTAGAATAACTTCTGAGTTTTGGAAAGGTAACAAATATTGTCTTTAAAAAAACCCTGCATTTGGGGTCTCATCAAGACAGTTCTACCAAGTTAAGAGAATTCTTTGTGTTCCTACTGGTTTTGAAGCAGGGAAGTGATCACAGCACCAAGTCTGACAGAATTGAAGAAGCATTTGGACAATGCTCTGAGGCACGTGGTGTGACTCTTGGGGCTGTCCTGTACAGGGCCAGGAGTTAGACTTCAATGGTCCTTGTGGGTCCCTTCCAGCTCAGCATATTCTATAATAGTCTGATTCTATGATGGAAAATCTGTGACTGTAATATCCAATAAAAATAGCCAAGCTACCTCAGTAACTGAGTACCAACTACTTCATATTTACGTGAACAGTAAATATTTTGGACTAAGACTCTCTGCAGTACATGCATACATATAGATGACTGAATGAATGAACAAATGAATGAATAAATAATCTTGCCACGTCTGACAGGCCAAAGAGATTCTCTATAGTTAAGCTGAGGCTTATTTTGGTAGTGAAAATGTAATCATAAGTTTTTGCCAAACTGTAAATAAATTCAGCAGATGACTTGATTGTTTTAAGTGCACTGGAAGCACACTAAAATAAGAAGGAAAGAGGAAGGAAGTATTCTCCCTGTGAAGCACAGGACTAGCAGCTGTGTGCTACTCCATAGCTTTAGCTTGTCTCCCTCAAACACCGTGAAACTCCAGTAGATAACAAGAGGTTATGAGATGAATTGACATGAAGGTTCATAGGTATAACTCACCAACACCAAGTGAAGTGTATTTTGTGGGAGTTTCATAAATAGACCAAGAGTGATCTTCCTGGAGCTGTTTCTAGCCTTCTCTAAACATCAGGAGAAAATAGTTGGTGAGAAAATGTACTGTGACTTTAAAGCTGGAAGATGTTGGGGTAGGAGGGCAAGAAATCAAAGACCCTTAATCATTAATGGTGGTGTCAAAACTAGGATAAGGAAATCATATGTGAAGGATAAAAAAGAAATTGTTTTCTTCAGATGAAGTAAAAGTAGAATTGTGAGAAGACATCTGCTCCTACAGCATGATGCTTTGTCATAGCATTGAGTGAATCCTCTAAAGCACTGGCTAGAGCCATATCCATATCTAACATATCAGACTCCACCTCCTGCATCCCAATTATTTCCTCATTTTGACCTGACAATTTTTTGTGCCCAGTAAGGAGTAAATTTGGCTAGGTTTCCAGGTACCTAGCATTCCTGCAGAAGTGGTACCAGTAGCTCCAATGAAAACAACAGATGTCTGAAAGTCCTGGAGAAAGAGCTGTTCTCTGTGAGCATCTTGGACATGCTGACCTCACCACATGTGTGATGTAGAGTTCAGAGCCACCTTCTCAAAAACTGCAGCTTATACAGAATATCCTTGCCATCTGTGCAGATCCACACCATGTTCTTGTCCAAAACTGCTAAGAAAAAGAGAACAGAACTTCATGAAAGAAAAACAGCTAAATAAGAGGCAGGTGTTCCATAAAATTTAAGGTGAAAAGTTGGGGTGAGGGAGTAGTGAGCTGACTGGGAAAATAAGTTTTATCACTTAATTATTCAGTTCTAGACTGAGTTGTTAATGATTAAACATAATTTCTATCAATGTGACTGTGCAGTGGACTGTGTTGAGTGAGATGGTGGCTTAGCTCAGAGATGTGAAGCTATGTCTCCATGACATTGGAAAAAGGAGTTTGTCAAACAGACAGGGTTTGGTTGCCTCAGCAGAGAGATAACAGTAACTCAAAGGTGATCTTGAACAGATCCCATGTGAGCTGTTCTGATAGGAGAGCTGCTGGAGAGGTTTGTGTTACTACTTCTATGCTGTACATCCTCTTATTCTTCCCCAACGCCTTACCAGTCTTGGACTGGTTGCTGGATCATAACTCTGCTAAGAAACAGAAAAGGAGAAAAAAAAAAAGGAAACAAAAGGGAACAGTGGCTCGATAAGAGGAAAAAATTCAGTAGAGCTAAAAACTCAAAGCCCAGTTAAAGGTAGTGAAAACTGATTAAAGCACAGTCAAGTTGTATTCACTGTCCAATCCTGTAATCATAGGGCAGGAATTTTACTGTGATGATATAGGGGATAAAAACCATGAGGACATCAGATTCAAAAATTTATTTAATGCATAAAGCAAATTCTAATAAGATTAAAGAAAACAACAAGATGTATGGAGGCCTTAAGCTGTCTGTGTAGAAAGAAGTTGGATATAATTCTTTTTGTTTAGTTGCCTTCAGATGTGGGACTTTGAGTAACATTAACCTGAAAAATCTAGAAGTAACCCTTTTATGATTGATTTGCCTTGAGAGTCTACTAGGTCCTTCATCACACAGCCGTGGCTGGGTGGTGCTTGAGGAAAGAAGCCAAAGTCAACAGGATAAGAAGTTAACAGCTCCAGTGTACAAAATAGAGTTATCCATTACCAACACAATATTTAAAAATAACTTAAATTGCCTGGTGTGTATCACAGACCCATTCGCAATAATTTTAAGCTACACACCGACAAGTTATGTGGATTTTCACATGCTAATGTACCAGTTCAATAAAAAAAATAAATGAATAGCCCAGTGTATATCCTTGTCTAGATCCCAAGCAACTTTAACTTACACTGACAAGTTATGTGGGTTTTACCAAGCTTATTTACCACTCAAAATCAAAATGTATCTACCATAGTAGCCCCGTATCAAATTACATGCAGAATGTGCTTCTTGTAACACTCAATAAATGATCTCATATGTGTACCATAAAACTTCACTCATTTGCCAAAACTTAAGAAAAAGAGCAGTAATGTAGAAACTGATCCTTAACATTAATATTGAACAAAAGGGTCTGACAAAGAATGACAAAAACAGTTCTAACCAGCTCAAAAAGCAATGTACACCAGCATGACCTCATAACAACAACAGTTTGAGTCTCTGCAGGCTTCTTAATTAGGAACATCAGAGACTTATTCAAACAAGCATGTGCAAATGTAACTTCATTCATGCAAAATGCTTGAAT
Source organism: Acropternis orthonyx (assembly GCA_035583155.1). Classification (NCBI taxonomy): domain Eukaryota; kingdom Metazoa; phylum Chordata; class Aves; order Passeriformes; family Rhinocryptidae; genus Acropternis; species Acropternis orthonyx. Next base: position 46,217,764 of record JAWWEU010000158.1, on the reverse strand, counting down.
CAAGGAAAAAGAAAGTCTAAAAGCAGATTACTTAAAGGTAGCCTCTGGTTTGTATTTTTACAAGTTAAAAGTGTATATCAAACTAACTCACCAATTAATTACCTAACCCTCTCCCCCCAAAAAAAATCCATAGCAATTTCAAAAGGTCATGTCCTAAAATACTTTTGTTAATAAAGCAACTCACAATTCTTTTGTAGAATAGAATGCAGCCAGTAAGAAGCTTTTTACAACTACTAGTAAAGCCAGAACCCATAATGGAAATGATTGCATAAGTTCATTGGTCTGAATGGAAGGAACTGGATCTCCTTTGAGATGAAGGTTCTGATTAAATGAAAAAGAAGTAATTATCTCCATTCTTCTCCTCCCAAAAGAGAAAGAAAAAATTAAAATAAAATTCAGTGGTTAATATTTGGCACAATACAGAATCTCATCTGTTTTGTACATACATGTTTCTCAGTAACTTTTGGACAGTGAAAAGTAGCAGTGATGCCCTGATACACAAAATCAGCATGACAAAAGGTTGAAATAGTCAAACGTTCATCTGTTCTGGTTTTAGTAGGCTTGGAAATACCAGAGATCTGTTCAACTGATTAAATACTTAGATGGTCTTTCCCTCCAAGTATGGATATTTACTTACCCTGTCTTTCCATGAGATATTGGTTGCTTTGTAGAAAGATAATTTTCTTAAGGGAAATTTTACTATTTCCATCCAGATTCCAGTTCCTTCAGTCAAGTAACTAATGAATTTTTAAGGTCCAGGCTGTATTTTAGTCCCATCATGACTATGTGATGCATGTGTGGCTGAAATACACCCAAAAAAATCTCCTTCTAGAAGTACTCTGTATTATTCTGGAAGACTTTCAAATTAGGACATATTATGCAATTAAAAAAAAAAAAAAAAGAAAGTGAGTATAATAAATAAAAAGCAATTTTACCATTGGTATTGGTCTCTAAAAAAATTAGAAAGAAAATTAACTGAAAAACCAACCAGCTCATGGAAAGGGTGAATATCATATCTGCAGAAAGTAAATGCAAGATTTCAGTATCTTTTCCTAAACTTTTCCCTGAGCTGAAGCAAAAATGCCATGCTCCTGATTCTAAAAGAAAGAAGCTCGTCTCTCCCTTTCCTGCTGTTTGAAATCACACTAAAAGCAATTTAACTGTTTCTTCATTACTGTAGCATTTTGGAAGAGGAGCCGATAGGCAGGTGTTCATTCTGTAAATGGCTGTGTTTGTTGAAGACCTCCATTCCTCTGTGAGAAGTGTTCTTTCTCCCACACTATTGCTCATGGGGAGCTGTATGTGAACAATACTGCTTCAAGCTAAATCTGAAATTTTTATTTAGTTTAGTAACGAGGCTTGAGTTACCCATCTGTTTCTACATACCCAAAACTTTCTAAGCTGCTGACTGCTCCAGGAAGAGGTCTCTGAACTGGACTAGAACTGTGACAGTGGCTCTTACATTTACCCGTTCCTTCGCAGTACTCTAGTGCTGCTTCTGTTAGGTTTGTTTGTTTGTTTTATTTTGGGACTGGACACTACAGATGTAAGTTGAACCTGTACTCAACTCATTCTTAGGGTGTCAATAAATATGCATTAAATTCAGTAGCTATAGTGATGTATGTAAAGAATGTTTGCCGTCTCTAACCCTTTTCCTGTTAAATAAATAAATTCAGAGCATCTGATTGAATGTCCCCTAATTCTTTATTATGTTACTGTAAGGGAAAAAAAATCTGTACTAAAATAAATAATATATTGTTATTGACTCATTCTAACCTACGTCATTTCATGTAATTCCAAAGTGACATTGAAATACCACTAATGCAACAGTGACTCTATTTTTAGTTTAGTAATAGTAACAGCTACTGGTTGGAACAATTTGTGGGAGAATTCAGAAACCACTTCTGCAGTTATTAAGCACTGCCACATTCTTTCCAAGCGCCAGTAATGGTATTAATTTAGTTCTATTCATCTCAGAATAATATTTTCCAGATAAGCCATTTTCAAACCTAATGGTTCAGGCTTAGCATTTCTGGAAGTAACATAGAAGGGCAGGACTGGCTGATGGAGCTGGTCTTGAAACACTTGCATAAAGAATTTCATAAATAGTTCTTTAAAAACCAGTGCGCCCACATGTTAAACTGATCATCGTCAGGAAATGTGCATAGGAAGAATGCATTCCAGCTATCATCTTGACTCCATTTTGGGATAATGTTTTCTTCTTCTGGACTAATTTCTCCTTCTAGAAATATCTGTGGTTCAGGTATCTCCTAGCTGAAAGGTCAGTGAAAACACCAGAAATGAGCAGAGTTCAGTGCTTTCTGCAGTAGGGACCAGAACAAAATTCTAGTCCTGTTTTTGCAGTTGCTGTGTAACTATGGCAAAACACTTTCCTCGTGCACTGGCTGGCATACTTTTACCTGAAAAAGGGATTAATGACACAATTGGCAAGCTGAATATCATTATTAATAAGTACAAGGAAATACCTTGTAGTCACTGGTGCCCTATTAGAAGATTGATTATCTTGTCTAAGGACCATTTTCTATCAAGGACTGACTCACTGTACATTCAAACTATCTGAGGTTTTTTAGCCATTCTGCTCTTTTTGACATGAGAAATAAGAATCTTAAAACTAGGTCTTGCAATGAAAAGCTATTGCATTTCTCAGAAAATCCTAAACCTATAAAGAGATAACTCTAACACGCCATTTTTTAGTGGCAGTTTGTAGCTTTACTATTACTGTGTTTCCTGAGATGCCAATGTCTATAATCTGATTATATTGCTCTGGCAAGAGACAATTTTGTGATGAATTACATATTCAAGATGCACATGAAGTAGGAATATAGTGTAAGATGTTACCGAGATTAATGAGCATTTTATGAGCATGCATCAAAGAATTTCAAAATGAGTGAATTTGATATCCTAATACAGTCAAGTTGATGGGCAAATTTCTTCTCTCACGAGTAGGTTTCAGATCTGATCAGTGGAGCTTTATAGTCCTTTTATCCATTATTGGATTATTACCTCAGTGGATTGATTATGATTGATTATGATTATTGCTTTAAAAAGAAAAAAAAAACACCAAGAAGAAATTAGAATATTCTTCTCAAAGATTCTTAGAGTTATTTTGTATATAAGGTCCAAGTTAAAAAATAAGTTGACTTTTTTGTGTTTTTAAATGAGTTTCTGATCAATGGTCTACAATGCCTTCAAACTGCAAAGCTGATAAAGATTTTCACAAATACTTAGGGCTCATTCACAAATTCCTTGTGCTTCACTAGCTTTATTTTACAGTGGATCATATTCAAAATATGTGTGCATTGCTGAAAAATAATGAATCAGGTATATATATGACATAGCATTTCAGTATTTATGGGGCCTGATGGGATTCATCCCAGAATCCTTAAAGAGCTGGCTGATGTCATCACAAAACATCTCAATGATTTTTGAGTGGTCTTGGGATTCCAGAGAGGTCCCAGCTGACTGGAAGCTGGCAAATATTGTCCTGATTTTCAAGAAGGACAAAAACCAGGACCCTGGAAACTACAGGCCTGTCAGTCTCACTTCAGTGCCAGGTAAAGTTATGGAGGAGATTATTCTGGGAAATACTGAAAAACATCTGAAAGACAATGCAGTCATTGGTCACAGCTAGCACAGCCTCATGAGAGGAAAGTCCTTCTTATCCAGCATTATTTCCTTCTTTGACCAGGTAACCCACCTTGGTGATCACGGGAAGTGAGTTGATGTAATATTTTGGGATTTTGGTAAAGCTTTCAATACTGTCTCTCACAGGATCCTTCTGGACAGAATGTCCAGTACACAGCTGGATAAACATATCATGTGGTGGGTGATCTATTGACTCTCAGGTCAAGCACAGAGAGTAATAGTGAATGGGATAACATCAGACTGGTGACCTGTCACCAGTGGAGCTCCACAAGGATCCATCTTAGGTCCTGTGCTCTTCAACACCTTTAAATGACTTGGGCACAGGACTGGAAGACATTCTAAGCAAGTTTGCAGATTACACAAAACTTGGAGGACCTGTTGACTCCCTTGAAGGCAGGAAGACCCTGCAGAGAGAGCTTGACAAATTAGAGGGCTGGGCAATCACCAACCATATGAAGTTCAACAAGAGGAAGTGCCGGATTCTGCACCTGGGATGAGGCAGTCCTGGGTGTTTGTACAGACTGGGGAATGAGATGCTGGAAAGCAGTGCCATGGAAAGGGACCTGGGGATCCTGGTCAATGGCAAGTTGAATCTGAATCAGCAGTGCCCTGGCAGCCAGGAGGGCCAGCTGTGTCCTGGGGGCATCAGGCACAGCATCGCCAGCCTGTTGAGGAAGGGGATTGTCCCGCTCTGCTCTGCCCTGGGGCGGCCTCACCTTGAATATTGTGTGCAGTTTTGGGCACCACAATAGAGAATGATATTAAGCTATTAGAGACCATCCAAAGGAGAGCAATGAAGATGGTGAAGGGCCTTGAGAGGAAGCTATAAGAGAAGTGGCTAAGGTCACTTGGTCTGTTCAACCTGGAGAAGAGAAGACTAGAGAGGGGGACCTCATTGCAGTTACAACTTCCTTGTGAGGGAAGAGATGCAGACATTGATCTCTTCTCTGTGGTGACCAGTGACAGGATCTGAGGGAATGGCCTGAAGTTGTGTCAGGAGAGGTTTAGGCTGGATATTAGAACAGGGTTCTTCCCCCAGAGGGTGGTTGAGCACTGGAACAGGCTCCCCAGGGAAGTGGTCACAGCACCACACCTGCCAGACATCAAGAAGGATTTGGATGCTACTCTCAGGCACATGGTGTGACTTCCAGATGGTCTTGTGCAGGGCTAAGAGCTGGACTCAATGATTCTTGTGGGTCCCTTCCAACTCAGCATAATCTGTATTTCTGTGATTTGCTATGCCATATGTATGCATGATAATTATTTTTAGCATAGTAATGTCTTCAAGTGAGGAATTTTTCCCAAGAAATATAAACTCTACTTCTCTGCATACCCTTTGTTCTGCAGACTAAAGACAAACATGTTACTTTTATTGATACTAGAAGAAGAAAACAGAGAAATCTTATACTCCTAGTATTTAAATGAGACAGTATTTTGGGTAGAGTTTGACTTCTCAATATAGGATATAACTACCAAGTCCACACATTTAAGCTTCACTCACGTCTATCAAAGTTCAAATTGTTCATTAATGTAAGGCCATGTGGTAATCTACTTTTAAGGGCTGTGTAGCAACTCTCTCTGTGAAAATGGTCAGTGTAAACAATAGGACTATTTTAAGTAGAAGCCATTCCTTTGAAGGTATTAAAGTATCAAAATCCATTCCTTATTTAAAATCCTGTCTAGATCAGTTTTTTAGCATGCTCTGCTGCCAAGCAAAACAGATAAAATCATTGGCAGAATAGATTTGACAAGCCATTAAAAAAAAAATGAATCTTTTCCTCTGTCCCTGAAGAAATTAACATTTATTGTTTTATAAAATATGCCTTCATAATGATTATGTCATGTGTCATGATCATGGCATAGTGCATTCCATAAAAATTATTTCACATTCCTTCATGCTTATTTGAGAATAGCCTGTGATTATGAACTAGTACATACATAGACAATTAATGACCAGCATTTATTTTAAGTGTTGATATCTATGATAGTCAAAGCCAAATAAATCATGTGTGCTCAGCTTTTGGTATACCCAGGAAATCCAAGGCACTGAGCTCACTTAATGTGCTACATGAAGTTGTTCCCTACGTATACAGGTCAGCTATGCCAGACCCTGTTTATCTCCTCAAATGCAATTGCCATTTTTCGTACTAGTTGGTGAGCATTTTTAAAACAGAAAGTTGTCATGGTTATAGAAGCATAGCTATATCCTGTCAGACTTTCACATAGGTTATGGCACCAGTAATATATTTCGGGTTGGCACTTGCAAACAACTTATCTCTTTGCTCCCTCCATGATGATAACTAGCTACGATCCAGAGGGTGATGAACTTCACAGATTTATCCAAGATCCTACATAAATAAGGTCATATCAAGTCTGGTTTCTACCATACAGAGACCTTCAGAACAACTCTGCCATGAAACGTAAACAGACCCTGTGAGCCTACTACCATATTTGAGGTCACACAGCAAAGATATCATAACATTCCATCCTCTCCCCTGAAGGTAACACTTTAGAAATGTGAAGATAGAAGCAGAGAAAGACAACTCATAATATTTGAGATATCTGGCAACATTAGTTGGTACAGAGTTTTCTAGACACCATTTCCAAAGTGAAGAACCTTTCTGGCTCTTCTATCTAATGCCAGGACACTTAAAAAGCAATCTCTGAGTAAATATATACTGTCTCCATCCTATCGGCCTTGCAGAAGATCTATGAAGCTGACAGTATGGTTCCACAGAAACAGAATTATGTAGCTACCTTTGCAAGTTATTAATTATGCAGTGTCATATTTACTTGCCTTTGTGGATACACCCTGTGTGGCCTGAGGAAAGTGTCTGGTAAAGTAAGCTTTTTGTAAACCTTAATATAATTTAATATAAGTCTTCCCATTGTCCCCTACTGTATGTACACGGAATTCAAGACAGTTGCTTGTATTATTTTGCTTGGTCTACTTGTATAGATATCATTATTTTGGCTGGAGCTAACAATGTTTCTACTTTTCCACAGCCCAGTATGAAGAAAAAAGGATATTCTATAAACTCATGTTTTTGGAATTGCTTTAACTATTGCAATCAGTTAAAAATTATATAATTAAAAAAATAGTGCCTATTTTAATAATAAAGGCTAAAGGGAAAAGAAGAGAGAGCTTTGTTTGGCTGAGAGATATAGGAACTAAGATGTGATTAACAACTGACATTTTAATGTTTTTTACAGCCAGATATAATATACTTAGACTTATATTTCACAAAAGAGATGGCTGGAGTCTGCTTAGTCAAAGACTAACATATATAATAACGTAAAGAAATTAATAATGTATGCCCTATTGAAATAGTACTTTATGCTTGTTTTCAAGGGTTTCATGCAGTTAGTAGCAAAGCAGCACAAGAATGACACACCACGGTTGCTGCATTAACTTGTAAAGAAAAATGGATGGATTTCTCTGGTGCTTTTGTTAGAAATGCATTTATAGAAACATTTTTTAATTGTGATATACAGAAGATTAAGTTATAGTTGGGCTTTGGGCCTTCTAATTTTCTTCTTGTGTGATCTCACAATATTCTCATAGTCCTTCTCAGATGCTTGGCCCTTCTTCCAAGGTTCATAAATTCTTCCTTTTCAAGGCCATACTTCTTCCCTGACAGATTATCCATTTTGGAACACTGGAACAGCCTGCTCCTGCATTTTTAAGATTTTCTTCTGGAAGAATGTCCAGCCTTCCTGGACTCCTTTGTCTTTCGGTACTACCTCCCAAGGGACTCTGTCAACGAGACCCCTAAACAGGCTGAAGTCTGCCTTCCGCACTATTACTATCTTGTATTGGTATTGACTACCTTCCCTACTCTTGTAGTGGCCCTCTCCATTCTCACGCTAAACGTTTATCAGTTTTTTTAAGACAAGTTTTGCAAATCAACAGTCAAGGCACTGACAGATCCTGGAAGCACAAACAAAGTGTAAAAGTATCTTGCAAATGAAGGCACCAAAATCTATTCAGATTGCCTTCAGTAAATTGATTAGGGATATGTTTATAAAAATTCAGTTATGAAAGATTACATTTTTCTTGGTGTTTCCAAGCTCTGTACAGAACAACACAGCAGGATCGATCCTCAGCCAAAAGGTACTTTATATCATGCACAGTAGGCAGAAATAATAATAAAATAAATTAATTAATAAATCCTCCCCAAATAATTCATTCTCCAGATGAAGCTCAAGTCTGCACTTAAAGCACAAAGGAGCTGACACAACATTTCAATAAATTGCCTTTTATAAGGGAAGGTAACAGCTTCTGTGTCATCCAGGTGTATCTGTCTCTTAAATGAGCATTTCTCCCTTGTATTAATTACTAAAAATTGATCCCCTGGCCCATGTATAGATAGTCTCTTCATCAGCAGTTAAATATGTTTCCAAATCCCTTTTTATCCCTTGGAAAATCTGTAGTTGAATTACAGTGGGTGGCTAGGCAGGAAAAAATGTTCAGCATCAGTTATAGTCTCCCCTTCTCACCCTCAGTTGTTCCCTTTCTCTGTAGAAGAGACTGTAGTCTCTTATAAAAACTACAAGCCACCCAGGCTGAAGATGTCAGTAGTGAAGAGGCCCTTTGAAGATTATGAACCATCAACTATTTCAAATAATATGGATAGAATTATAGTGTGTGAGCATGCAAAGGTGAAATATTAAGCACTCAAAGGTTACAAAAATGCTGAACTATTTCAGAAAAGCTTTTCAAATTCAGTTTCATGTTTGTCAGATCAACAGCTCTAAAGATCAAAATAATTTTCTGAATTGTTGCCACCAGAACAGCCTTATTCCTCTGCTGAAATGTACCCATCCAAAACTGGAAAGCTCACTTCTCCAGAGACAAGCATTAGATTAAACAGGTAACATATGGCTGAGACTTCTTTACACAGGCAGTCAAACCATTCAGTTTTCCAAGTTCGACATGTGGTGTTTATCTGAAAATGATTGGAAAATAATCTTGAAGGCTTAAACTTATGGGCTTGATGAGTGGTGGAGAATGATGAATGATTATTCGTTAAGTCCTTGTGATTTGCTAAGTACCACAAGAAAGATATGGGATGAAATAAATGGTGCTATTTCTACTGTGAAATTTAAATACAATATTTTTTAGATGTAAAATGTCCTAATATCTAAAGCAGCTTTACCTCATACATGTTTTTTTTTAATTTATCTTTATTTGAGGGACTAGTGTACTTTTTTAAAGTGAGTACCTTCCAGTACTTGCACAGGCTGCATTTCTCTGACAACTAGTACTATTTGCTTGTCAGTAAGAGACAAGGTACTTGCAGAGATGTGGGGCAAAATTTTAGAGTCAAGTCCTGAGACTTGAGAATAGGAATATCCTTTTCTGATATAACAAGGATAAGAACCACCAGAAATGGTCACAGAGACATTTCTTTGTAGTCAGAAGAAAGATCCTGGAAAAGAGCCTGTTTTTTGAACAGCTTGCTAGACAAATTCTCAGTGATTGACCAAGTGGAAATGTGGGATGTCTGTTCAGTTTAAAATCCATTCTACTATCTTAATCCGGATAAAAGACTGTAGGTAGCTAGTGTTTAAGTAATTTAGCTTTCTTTCTAGAGAGTAACCCTGAAGAAACAAAGTTCTTCATAATTAGAGAGGCATGCCAAAATAGAAACAAAATGGAGGGAGTGAGTAAAACTAATGAAATATTGCTCCTCTTCAGTGGATTCTTGGGACACATATAATATCAATATGACAGTTCTTATTATCTTCCAGTTCTTTCTTAAGCACGCAGAAGTGGGAAATAGGAGCGGGACACAAACAGGCAATTCATTCTCAAGTTGTTGTGTTCATTTTAACATATTCAGGAGAATATCTTTAATCGTTTGTGGTGGGTTGACCTTGGCTGGATGCCAGGTACCCACCAAGCTGCTCTACCACTCCCGTTCCCAGTGGAATAGTGGAGAGAAAATAAGATGAAAAGCAACTCATAGATTGAGATAAGGCAGTTTACTAAGGCAAAACTGAAAGCTTTGTGCACAGACAAGCAAAGACAAAAAAAAGTTTATTCTGTACTTCCCATCAGCAAGCAATGTTCAGCCTCTTCCCATGAAGCAGGGCTTCAGCATGGGTAGTGGTTGCTCGGTGTTATTGTTTTGGTTTGACTCTTGGCAAAATGCCAACCACCTCCCAATGCGACAGAGTTTCAGTTAAAAGAAGT
>JAWWEU010000158.1:46173775-46205764 GCA_035583155.1 Acropternis orthonyx | reverse complement strand
GCAAGCTGCTGCAAATGATTCATTGTTAGCAGTTCATGAGGGGGCCAGGTGGAACTCTTTTCTATGGGGCATGCAGTGTCTTTCCTGGTTCCATGGTTGAAGAGGAGAGAGGAGGTGATCTCTCTGAGGTGCAGGGTTGGTATATGAAAGAAAAATTCCAAGATTTTAAATCCATAACAGTTTCAAATACCACTTGCTAGACACCTGCTACTAAGACCAAAATGGGAAACAACATAGTTTTAAAATACTGCATATACAAATAGAGTTACTTTACATCAATATACTTTATACAAGGATTATATCTTCCTTTTTCCTACTCTCTGAAGGAAAAAAACCCATATCCTTTCCAGGAGTAATTGGCAGTATATTGCCAAGAGAGAAGAAAAAAGTTTGAAGTTTATTTACTTCTCACCTTGGCAGAAGTGGAATGTCAATTAAAAAAAAAATTAAAATCCAGTAAATCATATTATTTCCTTTTTTTCAATTTAAGATCTTGTTCTGACATCAATAAAAGTTGCCAAATTATAGATCTAAAAGACATCTCTTCTCAAAGATCACCTTTTCCATGGAAGACCAAAACAAATTTTGAGTGTCTTTAAGGAACTATCCTGACATTGATTTCCACATAAGAGGTGTTCAGACATCATATGGGCAATCCCCACACAGGAATTAGGAAAAAACACCAGAATTAAATTTGTAAAAGTACATTTTCTTGAAAATTGACACCAAACAAATCAAGGTGAAGTAAAAAATCATCACCTGCTCACAGCTCTTTTTCTACCAAATCTTCTCCTTGATCATATAAAACTAATAAAACAAAAACTCTTTCCAACACAAAACAGTTGTATACTCTCACACACTCATATTCTTTTTACTCTTTAACCATCTCAGGTAGTTCTGGAAAAGTCTCAGCCTATACTCATCCTCAAATAAATTGCCTTACTGCCAAGATTTTAATTTAATCTCCTATGTATCTTAAAAAAACTCCATCTGGTAAAATACTCCTTCTTCCTCTAGGAAGAGCTGAATCTGGTTTTTCCTTTTCTTAAATATGTCTCATGCCACAGTCTGCTTCCAGTACTGAAGATTAATTGGAGCAACCAGCCTACACTTCATTAGGTGCATGTGTTCACTCTGTCCCAGGCATCAAATAACCTTGTTACATTTACAGATAAAAATTTCCCGACTCTCAATTTTGCAATGCTTCAGTATATAGAAAGAAAGCATTTACATCCAAAGAGCAAAAAATCACTTAAAGAGCAAAATATTCCTCGTTCTTGTAAAATACAAGCCACAGAAAATCAATGTTTAAATTAAGTCATTAAACTATATTTAGAAATATTTCTGTGAGCTTTTACCAAAGAACTTTTCCCTCCTTTATTTTAGTATTTTTTGAAGAAACTAAATACATATCATTATGCAGTTTAATTTCTAGCTATGAAATCATTTTTTTAAACCACTTTTACAGTCCTTTAATTGAGGAGAACCTTTCTAAATTTCAAATATTTGGCAGAGGTAAGACTACCCAATTAGTCTTGTATAAGGAGGAAAAATTTTTTTCACAGTACTCTTGTAACTTATCTACTCTTTGGACAAATGTTGCTTATACACAGAGTGTATAATTTGTGCTCTTACAAAGTACAATAAATGACTACTAGAAGATATTAAATAAGAGACAAAAATCAATATAGTTATATAATATTTGTGTGCACATTTTAACACATAGAATAAAAATAACTTATGCAGAATACTAAAGGACAAAGGAAGTTTGGAAGCTATTTTTCAGGCTGAATATATATAAATATTTTGAATTAATATTTTTATTGTATCTGTGTGCTCTTTTGGCATTTAGAAGAAACTAGTAACAGATATTTTCCAGAAATATTTGGTGGTGACTTCAAGAATTAGAATAAACAATTAACCTACTGAAAAAAACAACTCAGCCCCCACCAAACAAATGAAACTACAGCTATGTGAATGTATTAACTAAATATAATTAAATTTTAAATAATTATGACTATTTCATAAGCTGTGAGAAAAGGCACTGTTGCACTAACAGAACTTATAAGCAGTGATATTTTTATGAATAATGCTGGGGTTTGCTTTATATTTATTCTTTTTTAAAGAATTATCTGTTCTGATGCCATTTGAGGAGGGTCCTGGTCATAATATTGTCATATCTTATCAGTTCTCAAGAAAATCATGACCTAAAACTTACATGGGATAACAAGTAGCTGGATTTTAACAAATATGAGGCAATAGCATGTAGCAGACTGTCTAAAACTTCCAGAGGTGAATAAACAAGAAAATGAGACTTAGTAGAAAAGTATTACTAAAAAATACAAAATTAATTGGTATATTTCTATCAGCAATATATAATAAACTCCCTTAAACTGGAAGTAACTAATGCAGATCATATTTTATTTTAAAGAGAGAAAACAATAACTCTCTCCTCAAAACTCTATTAATTCAATTTTAATGCTAAAATATTATACATCTAAACCTATTTTACCTAGTACCTTCAAGATTTTCTGGTTTTTTTTTTAATTTTAAATTTAAATTATAAATCACGCAATATTGACAACAGTTTACTTTTTTATTTTGAAGTATTTTTGTCAATCAAAATCAAACTAATATTAAAGGCATAAAAATAATACAAAAACCTTTTCATATGAAATAGTTTAAAGCTGAAAACATCTTTCCTTTTCCCCATGTTCATTTTTAATTAAGAAAAAATTAATATAATAAAGTTTAGTTTAATTTTATTTGTTGTACCAAAAAAAAAAAAAATCTGACCTCTGTAAACTGTACACAAAAATAGGTGATTTCTGTTGCTGTTTACTTTTATTTAAAAAGTAGAATATTCCAAGTATGACATTTAGGTCAACTCTTCTTGAGTTCCACTTTGATAGAAGTGATGGCAGCTTATATCCATCTGTCTCCAAGGTAGCGAAGTGCACCAGCAGCCTGAATGATGGATATTTTTTTAGGAACAGCAGAAACACGGAAGAGTTACACTGGGAATTATAACCATAGTAGATTTCTCCTTTTTCTAACCTTACAAGGGTAATGGGGACAAAACCATTACAAATCATTTGAGCATATGAACAGAGCAGGGAATGGTAAATACCTGTTACATTATAGCAGGTAGGTATAAAAAAGACATTTAAACAAAGAGTGCTCTGTAACAACTTCCTTTAAATTTCAGAAGGCAGGGCATTTTAAAGAAAAATCAGTCCAGTTCCTGATGCACCATAATCTTTGGAAAAGGCTGAAAGATATCATTCTTATGCCTCAGCAAATTGTTTCTCTGAAATTAACAGCAGCAGGTACAGAAGTGACCAAAGAGAACTAAGGAGATTTTTTTTTCCCTTTAATCAGGATGGATGAAAATTATTTTGAACATCAGCAAAGTTTCAGTTCAGGAATCTTAGTAAAGCACCTGTGTAGGTTTCATAATGGCATCTCTATAAAAGCAAAGAAAACCAAAGAAAATTTTTCTGTCTGCAATATATATTTTGTTTAGTGAACAAAAAAATCTCTGCTATTTCTGTCTGATTACCTGTAAGGAGAATGAAATATATAATACCTTTATAAGATGATATCCAAATTGTAACTATCCTATTTCAACACTAGATACAATGTGTTTTTTCCATTGTCCTCCTAGTACACTCCTTGAGGACATAAAATTACCAAATGGAATAAACATCAGCTCTGAACAGACACCTAGCAGTAGTTCAGAAAAACTTAATTTTGAAATCCCTTTATGAAAAGTCCTCATACTCATTTGCATCCATCTACAGCTGCTGTCCTTGAGTGTTGAAATTAGTTTGGCTTTGGCACTCTAGCACAAAAAGAAGCCACTGACGGTTCTTACAACAATTCAACCAAAGACAAGTTACACCTCTGGAATGTTACTAATTTTACTTTGAATGCTGAGCTTTAGGTTAAGGAAAAAAAGAAAAAACCCACAACCAAAAAACCCCCAAACCAACAAATCAAAACAAAAATAATTCCTATACTTAACTTTTTCCTGTTTTACATGTCTAGGAGCCAATCCTTCTGAATCGATCATCACTAGTCTCAACAAATTAAAGGTGTATTTGTGAACCTAATACCCCTCATACCCCTCGAAGGTGACTGCACTTTTTTTTTTCTCTTAACATACAGATGCATCAAAATTCATCATTTCATATGTGTAATAAATGTCTACACAGCAGTATACATTGTACAAAAATATTTTAATTTACATACATCAACCTGTACTTGATCAGTGAAATAGAAGTGAAAAGCAACTCTCAAATTATTAGAGGAATTCTTTTGCTTAATATAGGACCCAGACATCCAAGAAAAGGGATTTGAACTGATTATTTCAAAAGACATGGAGGACATAGTCCAGTCACTCACCTTATAACTATATCCCGAAGTCATGGATACATATCTTTCATAGACATCTACTTTTGATGCATTTTTTTTTTTTTTTTTTTTGTTCTAGTTCCTTACTACTTTGCCAGTATATAGAAGATGACTATACTTTTCATAGTTTAAAAAAAAATGTTAAAAAATACCCCAAAGAAAACCCTACACTTGATGTAATACTTAAATTAATAAAAAAGTAATTAAAAATAATGAAAAGAATATAAAGTTATCTGTCTTCCAGTTTAAGGAAAAAATTATTTAAAAAAAATTGATTTATCAATAATTTCAGTATTAGAGAATAACAACAATTTTATTCTTTAATATTGAAATTATCAGGGTTACAGAATCTAGTGAAAAAATCTTGTCCCCAAACTTAAATGTTAAAAAGATTCTCTAATGTCTTATCAAGTAATATTTATTGATTAACCACTATCTAACTGAATCTTCTCATCACATACCAAACACATCACTTTTTAGCCTGTTCTTTGTAGACATGAAAAAAGTTCTACACATAATTTTTTACAGAAGAAAAAAATAAATTATTTGAAGACATAACTACACTTAACTAGATATTTTTCTAGAGCAATTCAACTTATTCCAGCAGTTCTTGATAATTCTAACTTGTAAGTCATTCATCACTCTTGTTTTTCTCCTTTGTGCTTTCCAAGTTTATATGCTTGTTATTATAAAACTACATCTCAGTTGTAGAGTAAGTCCTTCGGATTTCTAGTCCCATTCTGTACTAATATTACCAGTATTATTAATATTCTACTTAATATTATTTCCTTCCTCTCTTTAGAAATCCTTTTTTTGGAAGCCCATCTTCCTGGCCGAAGTTTTCATTTTTAATCTATTGCTATTCTTCTGCTCTACTTTTAGATTAATTTGTGGAGAATTAACTTTATACTTTTCCCCCCCGTTTCACATATATACCATGTTTCCAAATGTTTCTTTCGCTTTACTCAGATGTATATTTCACATAGCACAGCCTAAGTTCTCTTAACATTTATAAAAGAAATATATACTTCAGCATTGTCCTCAATAATTTATTAGTAGTCTGTGACTATTTATAATGCATATTCAGCAGGCATTCTCCTTTTACCAGAAGGCTGTGTCCTTCAGGTATTGGACATCTGAAATAAAGGGCATCAGTTTTATTCTCTCTTACTGTGATACTACTTTGTTCTCTTCCCTTTTTATTTGAACGCTTTTAACAGATCTGCTCCTCTCTTCTGTCTGAATTACAGAGAAAGCATAAATATTTTCATCATACAGTAAAAAGCTAGTTTTTCTCCCTACCTCTCTTTCTGTGCTTCTGATTTAGGCCATCAAGTCTCTGAGAGGCCAATTAAGCTTTGTTTGTGCACTAAGACTTCTAGTCGTTATTGTTTGTTCTCAATACACTCTGCAGTACTGTATAGATGTCTAATATATTTTGTAAGTTCCCCTAATATTCTTTCTATGAGATATCTAATAATGTTGAAAATATTTTTATATGAAAATATGAAAGGATTTGTAGTTACTTACCCTGCAATCACCAGTCTAATGCACCCCAAACTCCTCATATATGGCTCTATCTTTTGGTCTTTCCATCACTATATTGTGACTTTTACTAATAAATCTGTTTATTTGGATTGTGTTATTGCAATCCCTTGCATACCAGTCTCCTTGAAACCAACCAAACTCAAAAATGTTATTTTTTTAGGAGAACAAAATATATGTGTTCTCAAGCATGCCTGCATTACTATTTATATAATATAAAGAGATATTAATAGCTTACAGATATATTACTTTTGTTAGTGATATTTCTTAATTACCTTTCACTCAACCTGCTTCCTGTAAGAAGCACTTACCTATTAAAGTAGGAATATAGTCTCTAGTCAGGCCTAAAGTTATGTATGTCTTTCATAAATTTGGTTTGATATATGTGAATATCCCATACATCAAAACTGTCTATCTCAAAATAATATCTTTTGAATATTTTGTGTTTGAAAGCATTACATTTGTCCGAACGTCTGTTCATTTTTTACCTTAAAATTTACAATATATATCTTGTCTTCATTATCTTTCATCTCCACATTCTGTTTTATCTTTTTGTGTAGACTCTGTCCAATTCTGTTTCTGCAGTAAATTAACTCTGGAGAAAAAATGGGTTTGCTTTCATTAGGAGAAGGTGAATGCTGAAAAGCATTTTCTACAGATAGTCAATTTTACATAGAAGTATTATTTGACTGTACCTCTGCTTTTTTTCCCCACAGGTAATCCTGCAAAAAGTTTGGCACTCATAAAATAATCAGTCATTAACTGAGTATGGGATGCAAACGTTTTACAATGCAGTAAGAGTGTAGCAATATAGTGATGAGACTCTGCAAACAACAGAACAATTGATATTCCTTCTTCAGGACACTCAGGACACTGATGAGTCTGACTACCCCTTGCCAGCCTCTTCAGAATATCCCTGACCCTGTCCATGGCCCAGGACTTCATGTCATCCCTCCAGAGCTCAGTGATGCCCCAGCAGGGCCAGTCTCCAGTTCCCCACAGCCCTGCTCTGCCCAGCCATGGACCTTGCTGAGCCCTCAGCCAATCCTGCCTTCATCCCATCCCTGGCCCCAGGAAGGTGCCCAATGCTGAGTGTGGGAGCTGTTCTTGGTGTCCCCAGATGTCCTGCTTGTGGGTGGGGTAGGACTGGGGCAGGGAGAGGTCCAGGTTGCCTCATGAAGATCCCTATGGAGGCCCACAGAGAGCCTCAGGTATTGTCTAAGGCCTCTGGACTGTGGCTATGCAGATGCTTTGAACTCCAGGAAACCATCCCTTTTGTGTTACTCCAGTCACTGTGCTGGTACTTATCTCTGTGCATATACACTCTTCAACAGTGTGATGAACAGAACAATATCTTTCACAAGGCTAGGAAAAAAAAAAAGTGTTTATGCAAAAGAAATTTTTCAGTCCTCAAGACATAAGCATGCCAATTTTGAAGACATTTATTTCATGAATTTTCTAAACCACAATAAGGAGTCCATACTAAGGATCTGATGTCTGGATGAGAGGCTGATGCAGGAGATATCTAGACAGGCACAAAAGTACTTCAAAACCACTTCAATTCCTCAGCACAGACATGAAGAGCAGCCTGGTCTGAGGCATTTTAACGTGGCTGTTCATGTAATTCCAAACAAACTGTGAACAAGATCTCTAATATTAACTTCTACAAAGCTAATAAAGCAGACCATGAAAGTTTTCGAGTGGTGAAGCTAAGTTTTGTAACAGGTCCACAGTTTTGCTGGCATTAGCACTGCTGTAGGTGATACTAGTTTTGCATGAACAGATTGATCTAAAGTGATTCCTCTGTTTCATTAGACTTTTGAAAGCTTGCTTTCATGTTAGATATGAGAGTGAATTACTTTCTCTACCTATCTTTCAAAAACCGTAATGAAGCCCATGCAAACAAAAACTGGAAGGGATGAAAGGAGGGGATGAAAATTCCTGCTTGATTTTTCTTTTTCATGATAACTTTGTAGTGGCAGAGCTTTTCTATCTTGTCTCTGTCTCAGCTATTAAGAAGGAGAAATAGAGGCTAGGGAGAAAAAATTGCTAAAGAGGAACTGTACTGAGTGCTTTCTTCTAATAGAGGAATTTGGAGGTGAAAGTCAGGAGCACACGCAGACACCTGTAACATGCTCCTTGGCCTTTCAAAGAACTTGACAGGGTAGGCTGCAGCTGGACAGCTGTGGAGGTCCCAGTATGAAGAGCAATTTGTCAAAGGCAGATTTAGACAAAAGGCAACAGATACTCAAACCCACTTTTCAAATGAATAATCTGCTTTTCATTGTCAGATATAAAATACCATTGTCCAAAAGGACTAAATTTGGCTTGCAAATGATCACATCAGCCCATATTAGAGGAATAGATACGTATTTTTCAGGAGAAACAAATGACCTAAATTGTGGTTTAAAGATAAGCAATTAAACAGTGACATAAGTTGTTAGGGGTTTTCTTTTCTGTCTTAACTTAGTAGTAATCAGTGTTTTCCTGTTCTCTCCTATTAAAATAAAATGGTATCTTAACAATTTTATTCCACTTAACAGTCACTATGGCCCAAAGGAAAAATGGGTTCTTTTTTCCTTGTTCTTTCCTTGTACTTGGTAGCCAATTGCTAACCAAACACTCCCAGACTGCAGTTCTTACTCTCACTTGTGCATCCTGTTCCACTTGCACATTTCTGCAATGTCTCTTTCATGTTGCAATCTCTCTGTTGGAAACTGGCAGCCTTTCCTTGGATTTTAGCTATTTAACCACTAATATTTCACTGCCCCCTGCCATTCTTATTCTCTTTCTTTACAATCAGCTTTCACTGTGATAGAAAAAAATATGTTTCTTTGATTAACTGGTTACAATATTGGCACAAGTTATATTTGGAAATTCTAGATAGTCTGGGGATGAATCATTACATTCTTCAGAATTTAAGATGAAATTACTTGTTTCTCAGAAGCAGGTTACGCTCATATTTCTGTTATTATTGCTTTCAAGCCTTCCTGAAGCCCAACTGCTGGGATCCAGAGAACATCCACCTTCTCGGAATTCAGCTGGAGAAGTTGCAGGGTTCAGCTGACTGAGACCAAGGCCAACTTCTTTGGTGATAAGAACTCCTGTGAGGAAAGCTAAAACAAGGTCCTGCCCCTCCTTTCCATCCAGAGCTGCTTGTAAACTGAGACTGTAGCATTGCCCCAATCTGTCCCACATCGCAGCTGTGTAGCAGTTCTGTCTATGCCTGAGCTTGTACCTCTGTGAAACTGATCCAGACTCACGGGTTTTACTTCCTGACTTGGCCTCAGACCCACCTCGTTGGTGCAGACTTGCTGATCAGTCTCTGGACCCTGTCCTGACCCAGACTAGCTGTTATGTGTCTGGCCCCTTTGTCAGCGAGGACACTACTCCTGTCTGTGTTACTGTGCTCAGCTCACAGTTCACCTTCCTTTGCAGTGCAGAACTACACTTCCTATCTTCTAAAGCAGAACCAGGATGAGGATTGCTTTCTGTGACTTCTACACAGACTTAAATATATTTTTCAAAGTGACATGCTATCAGTGTCTCGACCAATATGTCCACTACCTTCAGTTCTTGTCTGTAAAACAGCAATTTAATTAGAGGTAAGAGGTCCATTAGAATTTAGAGAAAACAAGACCTCCATTATACTTTTAGTTTAACAAATGTAGTCTGGTGATGTTCATCTAAGTAATTAATGACAACTTAATAGTTTAGAAAGGAAGAGGTGTAAATCAGTGAAAAAAAAATTAATTCTTTCCTATCAAACAGGCAGTATGACTAATGAAAAGATAGGATTTTTAAGTCTGAGGACATTTTTCATTGTATTTTCACTGTCCAATTCCCCAATACTTAAAGGTCTTTCTTCAACAATGGGAAAGAAACAAATGCTTTCCTGAAGTCCAAAAAGATTAGAGTTGCAAGAACACTTTATTTCATTTAATTATCTTATCTGAGAAAGCACCTTATCAAATATTAGTTCCCAAAACCACAGTTCTGCTTGTTCATGAGCTATTATAAAGACAGCAATGTTTTTGTGCTTCACCCAGTCACGCTGAAGAAATCTTAACCACTTTAATAATCCTGTGAGACACTATGAAAAAGTAGACTCAGAGGTGGAATGAAGAAAGCTTGTGTAGAGGCATGAAAACCAGAAAAGCTACAATATTTGCAAAGTCAATACCATTATTCTATTGCAGGGTTAAACCATTAAATAACTCCCTCTAGTACAGATGTACTTCATATTTAGTTATCATGAAATCTAAATTGTCCACAATTAAAATGTTAAACCTGTCTGTCCCATGTCTACAGTTTCTGAATGTCAATTATGAGTTTTGATTGATCTCCGTCATTCTGCTTAGTGCTTAGTACCTCTCATGCACCTGTCACATTAATGTTATTGATCTGTGGAATTTCTGAAAATAGTGCTTATAATCCTTGCTCCAGAGAAAGCATGTTTGAGTTAATAAAGAATAATTAATTATGAACCTTGGAAAAAGATAGCTAAACAGATGCAGATAATCATGTAGATGCCTGGTGTCCTGAGACATGAGACATCCAGTTATGGCTCCTGGTTAAGCAGCAGATTTCATATCATATCTTTTAGAAATGGAGTTTCTCATCTGCAAAGTGAAGACAACAATTCTCCAGCTCACAGAGGCAGACAGTTAAAACACTCATTACAGTTGTAAGGGTACTGTAAGCGAGAGAGATATTAATATTAGCTCCTTGCACCTTGTAAATTATGACATATGTAGGAACAACCTTGACTGAACTGAGCAATAAAACTGATTATTGCAATCACAACAGGTATGTTTTGTCTTGTTGGGGTCTTTTTTGTTTGTTTGGTGTTTTTTTGTTTGGTTGGGTTTGTTGTTTTTTTTTTGGGAGGGGGGGCGGGTGGGAGAGTCTGTTCTTCTGCTTTACAATACCTTCTTTACCTGGAGTTATTTATATGAGGAACTGAGAAGAGAGGGCAATAGCATTAGTCCAGATGTGCGAAATAATAAATTAGTTATGATTTAAACCACCTATGGATAACTGAAATTATTGACCAGCAGTGGTTGCCTGACCTGTATCCATCAAAATGTCAAACCATGTAGAGGTAGACAGCAGGTATGCATCCTAGAAAGAACAAAGAATACATAAATCTCTGATGCTGTTCCATGCTGCTTCAGGTAATTTTTACATAGGACACCTTACAATACTGTTCACTCACAAAAAAGAAAAGAAAGTAAAATATTAAAGGTCACACTAGCACATTGCTTATTTGTATTTAAAGTAGATATCATATTAGTTACTAGACAAACTGCCCTCTCAATCTATTGAAAAATACTTTTGAGTAAAAAGTATTTTATAACATACTTTCTGTTGTTAAGTCTTGTCATTGAATAGAGTGGTGCAATTCAAATATAAATAGTACTGAATAAAGAATTTTTAGTGAACCTAAAAAATAACAGTACATGACAACCTTATCCCAAAATTGTAAAGAATCATTCAAAATTCAAATTAAATTGACTTTTTTATTTAAATGCATTTTATAAATTATTCCTGTAATACTGTGCTAACATTTGTAATACTATGTTGTTTAATCTATATTATACTTCCTACATGAGTGTTAATAACACAAAATATTGATATTTCTAGGTCAGCAATGTTAGCTTTCTACATTCTAGAAAAATAATACTGAAAACACATTGCATAGCTCAGTCTTAACTATTTCCTTTTTGTCTTTTGATAACTCAAAATATAATTGCCAGAGATTATATAAAGTCCAGCTTTTTTTCTAGGCATTTCTTACCTCTGCAATATTAATATCAGAATTTGTTTCCATCTGCTTTATAAATAGCAAACATTCACAAAATTCTTTCATCTACCATTTGAGAATATAGAATCTTAGATTTATGAATTTTCAAGGATTTTGCTGCAGTTCCAGTACCTTACTTAAAAGATGATGGAAGTCAACAGAAAATTTTCCATTAACTTCATTGAAACAGGGCTAACAGTTGTTGTCTTGTTAACTATCATCCCTGATATGTACTAGAAAAAATTTATGTAGAAAGGAAGGGACTTTTCATATTTATGAGTTTTTTAATTTGGTTATTTCTGTAATAAGGGAGTGAAACTATAGGAGATACATGAGAATTTTTGAGGTGTGGAAAGGAGAATAGCTTTACAATTTTAGTTCTACCTACTTTTAGAGCATGTCCACCTTCTTGAATTTAGAAGTCTGACTTCATTGGATTAACCTCCCTTTAAAATGATTTTTAAAAAATTTCCAATTATCATGGCTTAACCCTAGCCAGGAATTAAGTACTAGGAAGCTCCTTGCTCACTTCTACCCTGCCACCACCATTCCCAGGGGAGGAGAACCAGGAAAAGGTAAAACCTGTGGGTTGAGATAAAAACTGTTTAATAACAGGGAAAAAAATATAATAATGAAAAGGGAAAAGAGAGAGGGGAATAAAACCAAAGGAAAAAAAAGTGATAAGCAATACAATCACTTACCACCTGCTGATTGATGCCCAGCCCATCTCCCAACAGCAATCAGCCCCACATGGTCAAATCCTCCCAGTTTATATACAGGGCATGATGTTCTATGGTATGGAATATCCCTTTGGTTGATTTGGGTCAGCTGTCCTGGCTGTGTTCCCTCCGTTTCTTGTGGACCTGCTCACTGGCAGAGTATGGCAAACAGAGAAGTCCTTTGCTTGGGGTAAGCACTGCTCAGCAAAAACTAAACTATCAGTGTGTTAAAAAAATTTTCCTCCCACTAAATACAAAACACAAAGTTTTCCAGCTACTAGGAAGAAAATTAACTCTATCCCACCTGAAACCAGGACACCAATTTTAAAAGCCTTTGCTTTAATTTTCTGCATTTATAATTTTAATTTGATTTTATGAATCTACCTTTTATATTTTCTGCTTTTATATTTTAGCCTGAAATTCTTGTTTTGTAGGTAAAAGACACGGGACAGATGGATGTACAGACACTGAAGAAATAAAATTAATATTACCTTGGCCTTTTATAGCTATTTAAAAACAAGTTTCCATTAAAATAAATATTAAACATTGGCCATTAGAAGTACCATACACTAGTCAAATTATATTACTAACTTCACTTCCCAGTGCCTATGCCAGGTTTTAAAACTGTTCCTTTAATATCAGTAATTGGAGACTGAAAGTAAATGACAAGATTTCAGTCACTTAAAAGCCATCCTGACAATAAAATGTGATGTGACTGGAAAGGTTGTATTTATACTTTTGACTGTGTAGGTCTCTTTTTCATTCCTTCATGACTAATTAGACATTGGTTTTGTATTCATGGATAGTGTATTAAAAGTTTCTTGAATTTTCACTTGATTCAGTTTGGTATGAAAATCTTATTACATAGCTATGGTTAGTCCTCTGCTTAGAAATTTCTAGTCATATAGTCAGGGTGCAGAAATAACAGCATTAGGCTTAGGTGATCTCTTGCATGCTGTGAATAGCAAATACCAAACAGTGAATACACAAAGCCAGCAGTTTACAAATAAGCTCCAGTGAAAATTATTCTTTCATATTTCTCAGTGAGTACCTCTGAATGTCAAAGATAATAGAAAAAACCCTCCAAATCAGCTCATGAATGATGGAATAACATAATTATAATGGAATATCAGAAATTAATAATGGATAATACAGATATTAAGTACCTCAAACAGTTCTAGTTACCTTGTGCAGACCTACAAATCAAAGGTGGTTTCAGTCAGTTTCTCTCACGCTCTGACTGTAGTCCTCTATTTTGTCCAGTCTGAAGTAAGACTAAAATAATCAGTGATATTCCTGCTGTCAGCTGGTCCCAGTGATAGAGGCACACAGGAGATTTTAGTAAATCCCATGGGGATTTCTAATCCTACAGGACTTTTTTCCCCAGGAGTTATGATCAAATAAGTCTTACACTACATACAGGAGACAGAGTGGAACAGAGAGAATAATGTTGTGTGAAAAAAAGCCCACAGCCCTCTGTAGCAGCCAAAAGGAATGGATGAAACTGAGAATGTATCAAAGGAGGAACAGGGACAATAACAGCCATTCTTTAGTTATTTGTTTGAATCAGAAACAGAGAAGAGGACAGATGCCCACAGGAAGATATTAAGCAGAAATAGATGAGCTGGAAAAAAGATGTCTGATATGAATTAGGCCTAAAGCAGCAAAAAAAGTGGTAGCAAATTTAGCAAGTTGATTTTTTGAATAATGTATCAGCTGAGCAAAACACTAAAAATTAAAAAGGACAGGGTGTTCTTTCCAATTTAGTATAAAATCTAAATGAATATGTACAAAGCCCTGACCTCTCCAAGGACCACAAAGATTGTTGTTTAGTTTGTTCCTTAAAAGTCTGCTGATTTGTCTTCCATCCTTCAGCTGCTGTTCTCTTGATATTTCCTAGCTTCTTCTTCTCCTCTATAATAGGTCTTCAATTTATAAACCACGTTATTAAATGGGGCGTAGTTAAAGATAAATCTCATGCTTTATAGTACTTGAACTACCTCTAAAGTTTGGAAAAAAGCTATTGCCCCTGCTCTGAAAGGACTTTCTGCTTGAATTAACCATCTTGTAATCTTTAGGAAAAACACAACTATAATAATCAGGCAAGCAAGTAGACCATATAATATTAATAAACTATTACAGGCATCCCACACATTCTTCACACTTGGCTGTCTAAACAAATCAATACAAAGGGAAAGATCTAGTTAAGGCTGGGATGAAAATCTAGTGCTTTATCTTTAAAGCAAGTCAAAACAGAACAATTCAACTTTATTATGTATAGTGTGGTTCATAGAGATTGCATCCCAAAGGCTTTATGGAGGTAGATAATACTCTTCCAGGGTAAGATAACAATAATAAAAATTGAAAGAGAGAAATTAAATCCACAGTCACGTCCCACTATCAGTGGTGTAAATTGAAACTAGCACTACTGAAATCAACATGCTTTACACTGATACAGAATTGCTCTATACACTGATACAGAGATTAGGATTGGACCCTGCTTAAATAGCAGAGAAACTTAGAATTGCAATGGAAGTCAGTGAAGCAGAGACATGGGATGAAAGTTTTCAGACAGCTTGAAACTTAAGTGAGGAAATAAAAAATAAAACATAAGAAGCAGCAAAGCAATATGAATGAAGCCTATCAGGGTTTTTAAACTCAAGAGGAATATGTGGAAACTCAACATAAAACAATTTTTGGAAGGATATATGTGATTGTTGTCTCTGTCATGTAGAACTCAATGAGAGTTTTTCATAAACTTCTGAATTTTACTCTGTATCACAAACAGATTGCTGGAGTACAGAGAGTGCTCAAGGCACCAGAAAAGGAAACAAACAAATAAGATATAATAGTTTATTTACAGATACAATAAAATTGAGGAGGCATGTTCCTTCAGTAGATAAGAGCACAGCAAACTTCTCAATTCTGTGAGTTCTCTATCAAAAAAATCCTCAACAACAAAAAGCAAAATTTAGTATTTTTAGTGATCTCCAAAATAGCAGAGTGATTTTAAACAATTGGAGGTTGAAGTAGCACCACCTTCTCTTGGCAGCTGGCTGAATTCTTGCTAACACCCACATATTCTCTTATGCAGTCCTCTATTCTGAGAGAAGAA
Source organism: Acropternis orthonyx (assembly GCA_035583155.1). Classification (NCBI taxonomy): domain Eukaryota; kingdom Metazoa; phylum Chordata; class Aves; order Passeriformes; family Rhinocryptidae; genus Acropternis; species Acropternis orthonyx. The sequence continues at coordinate 46,190,163 of JAWWEU010000158.1, read as the reverse complement.
GGTATCCTTCAGGCCTGATGCCTGATTCTGTTTCACCATGTTGTACTTAGATATTCAAATACAAAATGCACACAAACACATAGCATCCATCCTGCCAGCCCACCACACACACACAAAATCCCACCCCAAATAAAATGGGTAATTACCTACAGAGTAATATGAATGTTTCTGTGTCCCCTACTTTTTTTAAATATTTAAGAAAAATTTGTGTTTTTTTCCCCTCCAGTGGTATTTTCTCCTCTGTTTATGCAGTAGCTGGATTGTGATTTGAGGTCAGGTAATTATTCCTATAGCCATTGGCCAAGGGAAAAACCATTATCAAGTGGCAATGAAATTTTTAACATTTTTATTCCAGAATTTCATGTTGTTTTATTTTTCTTGTGAGCTTAGAAGCACTCTCTTTCCCTTGTTCAAGGTGGAAGGGACACCCTAACAGAGTCTTAGACGTTAACAATGAAACATCATGCATTTTGCTCATGATCTGCCACTCTAGCGGTGTGCTGAGCCCGTGTCTGAGGACTGTATGATTCTAAAATATCTAAGCAGTATTCCCTTAAGAAAGAATGCATTTGAGAGATCAATACTTTTGCCTGTTGACCTTGTTGAAAAAAGATTAATGCATGTACAAAATCAGCCCAGCAGATGTGACTGTGAAGACTATCGGCCACAGACAGAGACATGTCTAATGGGGACAGCTCTCTGTATAGCTCTAAGGTGTGGCATTAAGTACTGCAATTCACTTGACTCACATAGGGGTTGTGATATCTCCAGCTGTGTGATGGTAATCTGTGGTGTGTTTTAGCCCATTTAGCTAATTTATGCTCCTCATGCAAAGTTAGGGGTACTTTAGCTATTAGATCCTTTATTCCTTCTTCAAAGTGGGACATTAATCAAGTGAAGATGACAGTTATGCACATCTCAGAGAATTCTCCTGGCAGACCCCAGGTACCCTGCAGAGAAAGTATTAATGTATGACAAGCCTTTGCCAACATTTGGCACCTTGATGCTATTGCCTGGCCTGTTTTCTGTGTAGTTGGTATTGTCAGCTTTCCTGATGGAGTTGGAGATGCTATTTAATTTCACTGCATAAGGGAGAGAGAAATCCATTAGTGTTTGTTGTCTGTCAATGAAGATTGTGTCACTAGATAGTAGAAACCGCAAATGTGCCAGATTGCCCAGCAGAAACTGGAGTGCCGGGTGACTGAAGCTAACAAAGTCACATGATATTTGTCCTCTTTCTTTCTCACAAAATGTTGTTTCCTTTCAGGAAAACTCACAAAAGGCACATATTTCTCCTCAGCAATCATTGAAAGCAGAGGAAAAATGTTATGCTGAAACAGAGCAAAATACAGTGCTTAAACTGGATTCTCAAAGGGAACTTAGGCACCAAATTACCTTCTTAAAAGCCAAAAATCCCAATATGTCAAAACCTTGAAAGGGGTTATGTCCCTCAGCACCTGTACTTCTGCTGAACTGTGTAACATCTAAGAGCAGCATTACATCATGTCTTAGAAGAATATACAAAACAGGTATTTCCCTTCTCAAGTCAAGCTCATAATAACACTCAGAGAACACCTGCTGAGGTGTGAAGAGCAGTTTGTTTTGCCTATCTTGTTCTCCTTATTTATTAAGAGCAAAATTCTAGCTTCTCAACATATGACATGAAGGAAGGAGTCCAGTTGGGCTCTTACATTTTGTGAAGAAATATCTTTAATAATTAAGCAGCTCAATTTCAGCCATTCTGAGCTGCTTTTGAGTTTGAAAGGCATACAAGACTTTATAAATACTGAGCACCAACTTGGGATTGGGAATTCCACTATTCATGCATCAGGAGATCTAAAAGTTTGTCATTGTAGTGCTGAACATTCGTTCTTGAAATTGTTCTTGCAAATTGAAGCCTTAATATTCCATAAGAAAATTTTTGGGCATTTCGAGACATTCTCCACTGGGTTCTTTCACAAATTACACCTCTTTTTCCACAAGAGAAAAATTCAGATCCCAGAAAAGACAATGTAAAAATGGGGTTCTCATACTGTTGCTATCTTATAATAAGTATTTCAACAAGATTCCTCAGTATGGAAAGATTAATTTGACCCTTTACAGTAGGATATAGTGTTTGATTATTTGATTACTGCAGCTCTTACCCTTCTTTACCAGCACACTAAGAAAAATGTGGACATATTTATTAATTTAGTACACTACTGCATATGTAAAGTGACATTAAGATAGTAACATGTTGCTAGGCATTTTGTCTAAATCTGAGCAATTTTTTTTCTGATGTTAATACATAATTATCAGTCTTTTAGCTAAGACTTGCCAAATCAGTTCTGACAAGCCTAATTCTAATCGTACCTTAGTTAACCTACCAGTTCATATGCACATACATGCTTTCTCCATTTCTTTATCCCTCTTACAGACATAGACTCAAAAAAACCCAAAACAAAGCAAAAAAACTCTGCCACATGTAAGTTACACACATAGAATTTTGCTTCCAGTGAATAGAAGTATAATTCTATGCGCATGGCAAGCAGGTGATACAAATCACTCTCTACATGATGCATCTTACTAACAACTCTGGTTGTTATAAATGCCTCCTGATAGACCAATTCTGATTTGGCCTGTCTGAGATGTGGTCAGGGCCAGTCTTTTCTCCTTAAACATTCCACAGAATTCCTTTGTTCTGCTGGAGAAGCCCCAATGTGATGGTAAAAAACTGCTTAAAAATAGGTGCTGCAATTTACACTATCAATACATAGATTAACATGCAAACGACTCCCTTTCAGTGTTTTGTTTTTATCACAACTCCATTTCAGCTCCTCATCTTCATCCTGTCATACTGGAACAATGTTTAATATGATATTTCCTGTGAGACAAATCACAATACAATTCTGTTATTTTCTTTTGTTAGGAAGAGGAGGTCTGGAATGAAAGTGTTAATGGGAGCAGCTGAGTACAGTACACTCTTAACCTTGAAACTTTTCTGAATAATTTGCTTTTCACTCTTGGCTGCTCAACATTAGTGCAGTACAATTATGAAGATGTAAACATCACAAGGACACCTGGCACACAGCCTGTCCCAATGAGTTAAACTTGAGTATTTGATTCCCTGAGCAACCATGGAGAGAGAATGAGCCACCTCATCAGGAATTCAACTGTGTCAGTTTAGGGGGAGGTGAGGCTGGGAGGAGTTGATCCATAAAGTTCAGACAAGACCCGGCCAACCTTCCATTTTCTACTTTCATTCAGGCAGTAGAAGCAGATCATAAATGGACCTGTCAAGTCCACAGTTAAATGAACTCTGGAGAGAGCCTGGAAGATACCTCAACCGGTACCTAAATACTCTGAAATACCCTTTTTTATCTCCTCCAGGGTAAATGCTGCAATTTGCTTGTTTTAAATGGCTATAGGGCACATAAAGAAGCAAACTGGCCAGAGAATGGAGCATTTAATTATTTTGTTTTCGTACCATTAGCAAATTTGAGTTGAGGTATACTGCAAGTTTGATGGACCACTAGGCTGCATCCATTCAGGGTCTTTCATTATCATATTAACCTTGCTTCTCCCTTTTCCCCAGACATAAAACTTAAAGATTTTTAACTGAAGGAATTGGTGTTACTGACTAGTAAATTAAATTTGGACTTTTAGTGATGTTTCTATATTAATATAATTTAATAACTCATAAAGTGAGCACTTTGCTGAATAAATCGATGTATCTAAAACAGTACTAGACGTTTCAGATGATTATTTAAGTCTTGTTCTTAATTAATTAGTAAATATCTTATGTTTTCAAATAGCTATGAAAAATAGGGCCTTTATTACCACATTTTTAAAAAATCTAATTTTCAACTCTTTTAATGGTGGTGCCATGTCAAGGTAACTTCACTGACTTCATTAAAGACTCAATAAATAAAGTTTTATGAAAATCACACATCAGAAAAAATAGAAAATCTGGTGGGGGGATGATATAATTTTTTTCATTACTGTTTTTCCAATGCTTTTCTCAATCCAGATTGTTTAAGCCTACCATACATACTCCCCTTTTTTCTCTCTCCATTTTCCTCTTTCTCTCTGTACGTGCTTGTACATATATTTTCAGCCTTTATATATATTGTCAGCATATAGATATCCTGGATAGCTATAGCTTATAATTACCATATTGCCTGAGCTATCCAACCCACAAAATGACAATAAATCTTGTATAAATATGTTATTCAAATACGCAGTCATATGGTAAACATCTTTGTAAAGTAATCTGAAATTTTGTGTTGTATTTGATATTTATCTTGACATATAATGTAAAACAATATTTTAAACTATAATAATCAAAATTCAGCCATAATTTCTGAACAAAAGGATGCTTACTTCCTCAGTTAAATCATTTTTAAGATAATCACACTACTTTTTGGAAATGTTTAAGAAGTGATTAAAAGTCACATCAAAGTTTCTCCAATAGCAAGTAATCATATTTATGAAGGACTGTGTTCCTTCATAAATTAACAGGAGTTGGCTTTATTACATTTTGTAGTACTCTTTACAACTCAACTTTGCATCTGCTGCAAGAATGAAAGGAAGTGGTGCTAGTGAAGGTGAACACAGAACACAATAAATGCAGGAAAAGGAGAAAGGAAAGGAGAAGGGAGAGGGAAGGGGAGATATCTCAACGCTTACCTACATTACTCTAAGAAAATATTAGCAGAGAAATAGAAATTAACCAGCTAAGTAGGTCTACTTGGGTTTTGATTTACTCACCTACACATAGACGTTTTATGATTGCTATATGGCTACAATGGCTCCACTATATTTTATCTTTACCAGCAATCTTTCCTACAGAGACAGGGAAAGAGAAAGATTATTTTCCAGCAAATTACTGCTGTTCAGTGAAAAAAAAACCAACAAAACCCAATTACAATGCAGTGATCAGAAAAATGCATGTGAATTTTATCATTACACATTAATTCCTTTTTTCACCATGATTCTTTGCACAGATACATTGAATCATATATATACATGGAACAAAACTAAACTTTGTATTCTGTGATAATTTTCTAAATGGTCTGTCTTCTGGATCTGATGTACTTACAGCTAATACCGCTTCTCCTTTTGCTTCACTGCTATGCTCTTATTCTTTTAAACACTTTCTTTAGTACTGCTACCTTAGTAGAAATATGACAAGTACAGACATTACTAATATTCCATTTTCCAGAGGCAGTGAAGGTTGAGTCATGATTTAGAAATACTTAGTGAGACCAAAATGAATTGCATTTTTAGGAAGAGTTTTCTTTATCCCAATCATCGACTGCTTCAGACTTTAATGGAAAGTATCTCCTTCTTTGGTTTTCTAATGTGGAAATGGTATATGCTTTTTAATAATTATTCATCAATGGGGATAGTAAGAACACTCACTGTTCTATTTCTTAAAGAAATATGTGCAATAACTTTCATTTGATATTTACTTATGTCTAATGAACATTTTATTCACAGCCCATAACATGTAATGGAGTGCTAGGAACTATCAGAGTGTGCTTTTACTTTTATTTTAGGCTTATCATCCTTTTCTAGAATGGTGTGCTTTGATGTTTCCCAGTCAAACCATTTTCCATGCAAGTTAAGTTAAAATTCTTACAAGATCAGTCAGTAAATTACACAAATAGATTTCATATTAGCAGTTACAAAAGTTTATAAAAAAAAATGGTGAAAGAAAAATAAGCAAAGCATTCTTTGTCTACTAACCTCAAAATAATATAACCTAAATCTCCAATTTTTCTAGGTGACTCATAACTGCACAGCTAAACATTTTGACCAGGAATTTCATATATCTCATATCTCACATCTCACATTCAAAGGAAGGAACAAGCTGGACTATAAATCAGCTTTTATATCCCATCACATCCTTTTCATCACTCCACTTCCTTGGACTTTAACATATTTTAAAATTCTCTCTTCCTTACCAACATTACTGACTTTTTACCTATTTGCTGTTCCTTGTGCTTATCTTGTTCTTTATTTTTCTGTCACCTTCATGACTTGTACATGCAGCTACAACCCCCCTCTGCCCATTCACGTGCTTATATAAAATGCTTGCACCCTGTGTCTACCTATGCCATAACTTTGCTACAGAACAGAGAAATGGGCAACCTTGCTGACAACTTGTTTTGTACAATTAAGATGTTGAAGTAGTGATAGTAGTAAAGGAGGGCATCTCAGTACTATATGGGCTGTGGTGTACAACTTGTACAACAAGCTTTGATCACAATTTATAGGAAAATAAATTGCATTGCCTTTAGCAACAGCGACAAGCTTATGCATGGCACTATATGTAGTTAACATAAAATCAACAATAATCAAAAAATCTATAAGCAGATTATATGGGAAAGTAAGTAATATCATTCACAGCATATGTTTGACCTGGTAACTGATAGATATTCCAAAGCAATTTACCATTAGTCACTCTATTCAAAGATTCTAATCATTTATTCAGTAACAAGTATGAAAAATAAGATATTCAGTTCTAAGTAGAAAACATTTTGCAAATAAATTAATGGTTTGATTTTCCAGAGGGACTGTTTCAGTGAAAGTGAGAGGTTGTTTTCTGCTTTAGAAAAAAAATTTCATTTTTACTCAGAAATCTACTTGAGGAATAAATTGATGTATTCAGACTGCTTTAAATACAACTTTTTTTGTCTGAATTTTACCATAATAAGCTTGATTAATGTTGCAATTTAGAAAACAGAAATCCTTAAACTATCATTCTGAGAGCATTCCACCTCCTCTTTAAAAATCATTTTGTGTGTTCACTATGAGAAAAGAGGGTATAGAGCTGTATTTGGTTTATGTGGCAGCATTTTGGTAGCAGGGGGTCTACAGGGGTAGCTTCTTTGAGAAGCTGCTAGAAGCTTCCATCATCTCTGACAGAGCCAGTGCAAGATGACTCTGCTGGACCCACCATTAGCCAAGGCTGAGCTCATCAGCAGTGATGGTAGTGCCTCAGGTATAATGTACATAAGAAGAAAAAAAAAAAATTAGTGCACAGAAGAAAACTGCGGCCAGCAAAGAGCGGAGTGCTAATATGTGAGAGAAACAACACTGAAGACACAAAGGCAGTAAAGAATGAGTGCAAGGAGGTGCTCCAGATGCTTCAGCTGAGATTCCCTTGAAGCCTGGGGTGAACATCATGATGAGGCAGTTGTGTCCCTGTAGCCTGTGGAGGCCCATGATGGATCAGAGATCCACCTGCAGCCTATGGTGGACTCCACACTGGAACATGTGGATGCCTGAAAGAGGTTGTGGCACTATTGAAGGCCTGTGCTGGAGCAAGCTTCTGGCAGGACCTGAAGCCCTGTGAAGAGAGGTGTCCAAGCTGGAAGGGGTTTCCTGGGACCACTTGTGCCCCCATAGGGGACTCACACTGGAGCAGTCTGTGCCTGAAGGACTGCAACCTATGGAAGGGATCCAGGCTGGAGCAGTTCACAAGGACCTGCAGCCCATGGGAAGGACTTACCTTGGAGTTTGTAGAATCATAAATCATTAAGGCTGGGAAAAACTTCCCAGATCATCAAACCCAACCTTTGACCAAACACCACCATGCCAACTAAACCATAGCACCGAGTGCCACAACCAATTATTTCATGAACACTTCCAAAGATGGTGACTACACCACCTCCCTGAGCAGCCTGTTGCAATGCTCTAACTACGCTTCCAGTGAAGAAATTCTTCCAGATGTGCAGCCTGAACCTCCCCTGGCACAACTTGATGCTAGTAACTCGTTGCCTGGGAGAAGGGGTTGATCCCCACATTGCTTTCTATCAGGCAGTTGTAGAGAGTGATAAGGCTTCCTCTCAGACTCCTTTTCTCCAGGCGAAACACACTCAGCTCCCTCAGGCCTCCTCATATGACTTAGTCTCCCTTTGCAAGCTGGACATGCTTCACAACCTCTTGCAGCGAGGGGCCTGGAACTGAACACAGCACTCGAGGTGAAGCCTCACCAGTGCAGACTACAGGGGGACAATCACTTCTCTGGTCCTGCTGGCCACATTATTTCTGATACAAGCCAGGATACCATGGGCTTTTTGGCCACCTGGGCACACGGCTGGTTCCTATTCAGCCAGCTGTTGACCAGCACCCACAGGTTCTTTTCTGCTGTAGCACTTCCCATCACTCTGTCCCAAACCTAAACCTAGAGCATTTCAGGGGATTGTTGTGAACCAAGTAAAGGACTTGACACTTTGCAATATTAAACCACACACAGTTGGCCTTGTCCTATGGATTCAGCCTAACCAGATCCCTCTGTGGAGCCTTCCTACCCTCCAGCAGATCAACACTCCTATCGAACTTAGTGTCATTTGTGAACTTACTGAGGGTGCGCTCAATTGCCTTGTCCAAATCATTGATAAAGACATCAACCAGGACTAGCACCAATACTGTACCTTTGGGAACCCCACTAGTGACAGGAGAAAATGGAGAACTGCCTTCTGTGGGTGGGACTCCACACTGCAGTAGGGGAATAGGGTGAGGAGGAAACAGAGGCAGAGATGAGTGATAAAATGATCACAACCACCATTCCCCATTCTCCTGCACCACTGGAGAGGAGGACGTAGAGAAATTTGGAATGAAGTTCAGCCTGGGAAAAACAGATGGGTGGGGCAAAGATGTTTTTAAAATCTGGTTTTCTTTCTCATTATCCTACTCTGATTTGATCAGTAATAAATTAAATTCATTTTTCTCAAGACAAGTTTGTTTTGGCCATGACTGTAATGTTACCCCACAGTTTTTTGTTGTATTTCTCTCCACTGTATATCTGAGGAGGGAGAAGTGATAGAGTGGATTTAGTGGGCACCCAGCATCCAGGCAGGGTCAAGCCACTACAAAAGCATAGAAAAAATGCTCTTTATAATGTATTAAATTCAATTGATAAATTGGTTTTAAGTGGCTCAGAATTATACCATTCTAGAAGACCAGACACAAGCAATGCTTTTTAATAACTTGTTTACCTTGATGCTATCCTCTATATTTCAACATTTATGCTTATTTTTTACACTTCTTGCCTTCCTTCCCCATGCCAAATAGAGGAAAATTACCCTTAAGTTATATAAGAAACTACAAACACATATTTAGTCTTGGAGTAATCTGAAAAAAAATCTGTACATGGTTCCAACACAGCAGTTCCCAAGCCAAAACTTGACTAGTATGTATTTAACTTACCTAATAAAATATACTGCCATCATATTACTTTTACTGAAATAACTGTGCACTGCTCAATTCCACTGCCTCTCTGGCATATCCATTCTGCTTCATGTATAGAAGAAGTTGATATAAATTCTTCTAATGTCTATTTATTCCTAATTCACTGATTTTAACCCATCCCTTCTAGTTTTAACCTAAAAATCTAATTTTAAAATTAACTCAAAGCAGTTGTGTCATCTTTTAATAATCAGGAACCTATCCCTTATAAGGTGGTTTGGTTAAAGTTCAAAACCCCAATGCCAGTTAAAATAGAAATGTGTAATTAGAGTCAAGGTATAATTTTGAGGTTAGGACTGCTTTAGGATTATCTCATGATATCTTGATTTTACCTGCAGTGAAGAAAACCAAAGGGAAGAACTTTTGTATTTCATAGGGCAGATAACACTTGGTCTGGATACTGTCACAGTGGAGTGACAGCTCTTGCTCTGCAGCTGCCAGGATCTAATTATACTGCCTGGGCCCAGAACAAGAAATTGCACAGCTGTGTGGAATTAGTAAGACATAGACCTGAAGGCATGTGTAGATATCAAGGATTGATCACTGAAATTTTCTAATGTTATTGCAGCAGAGATAAGGTAAGGAGAATGTCTCTGAGTGTGGTTATTACCGACTTCAGATGTGACAAGTCATAATGTGGCTTAACTGTCATGGTAGGAGCTGACCAGGTTAGACCAGAGGTCGAAGGAGCTTGCAGCAGTCTCAAGTCATGTTCCTAAAGGGAAGTATTTTGTACAGTGACATTGTAGTGGAAAGTATATGAAGTGTGCAATGGGAAGACAAATATCAGAAGCCAGACTCCCTGCTTTTCAGAGGTATCACTGAGCTGCAGGATGTAGTAAGTAAGGTTCCTTATTCATTTTCTCACTGGCCTTCCCACGCTGCACAGGTTCCAATAGAGAAATGATGAGGCCCTTCGATACTGGTTTTAATCCGGTAGGCAGAGCACGCTTTTCTTTAAAACTGAAATCATGTATATAAGCTCCAGAGGTTAAGGACCTTTTTCTCATTTGTTGGATCAATAAACTTTTGCTAACCAGCAGGAGGCAAAAGATCACCTCCTTTCAGAAGGGCTCATCAGCTTGGACGTCACTGTGTATTAATGTTGCTGTATGGCTTTGAGATTGGAACTGCTGTCATGTCTAATCAGCTTGAAATGAAAGGAGTGAGTTTGCATCAATATACTTGCATATCCTAATGTTAAACAGAGGAGGTTGAATCCAGACAGCTATCTCTAGCGTAAGAAGAGGGAGGGGAAAAGGATATGCTTTCCTCTTCTTTAAAGCAAACTTATGCAAGTAAATTGTATTAGGTCTTTTCCATGTATAATTTCTAACACTTAGAAAAGAAATTTGCTTTGTAGTCCAGATGGCCTCACAGGTAGAGGCTATAATTTTTCAGTTTAAACTTCATTAATTGGGACTTTATCATAATTTTTAAACAACTGGTTTCAAGCTTAATTAGTTGTTTTCAGTTTTCTTTCTTCTACAGTTTTGTTACACATTTCTCGCTAAGAAATCTTTGTTATGTATGTTATTTTAATAGTTCCCCATTACTTGACTAAATGCTTTATTAGAAAGGGTTTTGTTTTTAGACATCATACAATCTAGAAGCAAATGGCCTTTATACAGTTTCTGGATTGATTACAAATATTTTGTTATCTGAAAGGTCTTTCACCCTTTTGCCAGGAAGCTCTTCTTGTCTGCTTATCTGAGGGTTAAAACTAAAACCCATAGAGGTTAATACTTTCCAAAAATAGATTCCTGCTCTCAGCTTTTTGATCCTAGGAGTATTCCCAGAAGAATATAGGTTCCCAGGAAGAAAGCACAGAAGAACTCTAAGTTGCATTACAAATGCTACTGACTCTTGCCCAGTCTCTCTCTAGTCCTGTTAGTTCATGTAGTGAAGGCTCTCTTGTTCTTTAAATACAGTCAGACACAAACAAAATTGCCAAACTAGGTATCGCTTAAGTCAGAGCTTTAAATTTCCTTCAGTCACTGCTCACTATGTAACAGTAGCTGAGACCAAATGCTCAAGTAAGCACGTGGCAAAAAAGAGCTCATATGTTATTTCTGACTTTATTAGTTTGCCTTTATTTTCTTGCTAAAATCCTTTGTGTTTTATCTGTTCATATCTAATAGAAGAAAAAGGAATTGACTGAAAGAATAAGGGTTTGGGAGGTGGTTGGTTTAAAATCATAGTAATACTGGCTTCATATTTCTTACTTAAGATAAATTTGCTTTTCCTGAGACCATTTACATTACAGGTTTAAATCTGATGTTAAGCTTCTTTCAAAATTTGTCTCTAGTTTGCAGAAATGACCCTGTATGTTATGCAAACTCAAGATGCTTTATGTTTATGGTTACCTAACTATCAAATTTCATCCAGGTAAAGATGTCAATTTTAAATCACAAATAACTTTCTTCCAGTGTTTGATATGTTCCATTTATTTACAAGAATACTGAAAACATGGTGATAAACTTCTTTTCCAGGTAAGTTTCTGAATTGCAATGCAGTTCGTCACAGCTTACGTTACATAGGAAACTATTACTTACCCTGAGACCTAAGTAACTTAATTTTCAGATTCTAGGCAATCAAATTGCATATCTAATTAGAATAATATACAATTAATCAATAACTTGAAATGTAATGCTTTATAGAGTAGCAAGATTCTGTCTAAAGTTCCTGTGAAAAGTCTCTTGAATTTACATAACCATTTTAGCTAAAGAGCTCTCAGATTATCAAGTGGCTTTTCAAATGAGTAAGTTTCAATTTTCATTATGATTTTCAGTATTTTACTTAGGAATAGGAAGCCAGGTCCAAACTTAGCCACTGGCATATAGTGAGGATAATTCACTGATTTGATGTCAGGAATTAAACTAACTATAGGATGTTCACCAGCATCTAAATTGGATTTTGGTCTTAGTCATAAATATTTAAGTATTTAAAGGTAGCCTAAAGTCCTTCAATGTTTGATTAATGTAATGAGTGATCATCAATTATCAATGAGTGATCAATGATGATCACTCTTTTTAACAATTGAAAGTTGGAAGGTTCCCAATTATTTTAATGTAAAATGTTTTAAATTAGCATATTTTTTTTTTCAATTTTAAAAGAAGAGCTGATTGTTTTGGGGATCCATATTTTATTTGAGTTCCACTTATTTTGGTTTGTTTCTAATTAGAATTAGAATTCATTTCACCTTTTTTTTCTTCACACATATCTTTATCTTGAATGCAGGAATTGGGTGCATATGTTATCTTTTTGCTGCATACTCAGGGTAAGAAAGATCAAATTTTGTTTTGTTTTGTTTTTTATCGATGAGCGCCTTATTTTCTTTTGGTGTTAAGTCCTATTTTTTTAAATCTATTAATATTTTTCTGGTAAAAATTCTTTCTACATGCACACTCAGGGATAAAGAATTATGACTGAGAGGTGTAAAGAAAGCAGCTTTAGCAAAGAGATACCATATTTCCACTGGGATCAGACTTCATTATCTTACCAAAGAAAGGAAAATAATTGTTAGTAAATGGTTGCAAATTTTCTCATATTCTTTCTAGACAGATGTTTACTTAAAAATCAAAGACTTTGATGTCCTACTTATCATTGTTGCCACATTCTTTCTGCTTTTCAAAGAGATAGCAATTAAAAAAATTTTATTTCTAATTCTTTCTCTCTAGCCTCCCAGCAACTCATCCTAATGTATTCAGCAAAGTTTCCATGACAAACAACGTGCTAAACAATACATATAATTTCAGCCTTGAAGGCTTGGGAAAATTTCTTGGGTTTTGTTCTTTGGGGGTTTTTTGTTAGTTTGTTTGTTTTGACTTTTTTTGTGTTAGTTTAGTTTGGTTTTTGTTTTGTTTTGTTTTTTGTTATCTAGTATGCTTTGTTTAAAATAAAAACACTTTCTGCGTCATGGACCTTTTCCTCTCTTACTCATTTTAAACTGTCTCAGTGACAATGATCAGGCAATGGCAGAGTAATTTCAAATACTAACTGTGCAGAAGTGTGGAAAAAAAGAAAACAAACACTTTTGCCTATATCATTTAATAAAACGAATACTTCTGTCCTTTCAGTTGTTTTCTTATCATGAATGAATAGGCCTGCATTCAGCAAAGTTCATCTGGCTTACATCTTTACATCAGGGAAAGTTTATATGAAATGTAATATCAGGTTTCTGGGGCCACTTGAGTTGCCTTAGGACAAAAAGTTTCTGCAATCCAAACAAACTCTAAAAAGGTACTCTTATACACATACTAAAAAATGTATTACTTCAGATTTGACAGTAGTATAACAAACTACTATTTGGTGCTCTGGGGTGTGCCAAAGTGCCCTTTGTTTTCTGTTGGTTTTCCTAATGTAGCACATCTATTTGCATAAATAACATTTATAAAGTCATATATTTAAATCTTTGTGTCAGGTAGCATGTGAAAGGACAAGAGTCCTGCAGAAAAGGACAGGTCTCTTATAAGTGCATTTCCCATGCACTTGCATAAGTATCCTGCTTCCTTCTAACTCAGTTACATCAGCTGCATTTACATAATCTCCCCACGTATCAGTTATTTAATTATTGTTGTTGTCATTCTCTGCCATGCCCTAATTTACTATTGAAATTCCTAGCTCTAAATGTGGTGGTTTCAGTAATATCTGCAGAACCAAAGCTAGGCCAAAACAAAACAAAGAACCCTGCAAGATTCACTTAATTTTCTCCCAGATGCTGCAGTTCATTCACACACTGTTAGAAACCTTCTCAGCTCATGGAATATAGCTGGCACTGTCTGGTCTAAGGCAAGATGCAGTTATGCAGAAACTGTATGCTCTGCTACATAGGATTGCATGGGTCATTCCCTATCCATATGTATGCTTTCAGCAACTGGGGCAAATGTGAAAGAATGGGCTGTATAGGCTACACCCTAGGATGACAGAATGTTTAAAACAGACACTATTTTTAAAAGAAAGAAAAGAGAAAAAATTAAGATTGAGTTTCAAGCTGTGGGAGCCAGGACCTACAAGCACCTCACTTAAATAAAAGAGGCTGAAGTGTTGTTTCATTGATTGGAAACACATCTAAGCCATATTGCTGGTATTGATTTCCTTAGAAAATACCACTTAAAGTTGTCTATAGGTGGTATGATACCTTCTTTCCCACTGACTATGGAAGAGCTGGAGACATCAGCAAAGTTACATAGCTTTTCTAGATCACAAAATTAATGATCTCTGTTTAGGTAACATTCCAGGATGTTAATGTGTGTGTGTTTGCATGTGTGCCTCAATGAGATATCCTGGACAACTAACTCTAGAATTGAGGAGAGTAAGGGTCTAAGGACCATTTAAAACTCTAGTTAAAGTCTTGAAGAGTATTAATCTAAATAAAAAAAAAACCAAAAAAACCCCAAAAAACCAAACCAAACAAACAAACAAACAAACCAAACACCTTTCAAACCTGGCTCATGTATCTTTCACTTTTGAAATATTTCTATGTAGGAGCTTTCTTTGGAAAGGTTTGAAGACCTTTTGTTCATCTGGTGATTCTGATGAGTTGAAAAATGTATAGTTTTATCACACAGCTCATGTCCCAGTCAAATGCCATCGTTCAAAGTAAAAAAATGTATTTAAAATAAAATCAAGTGTTTTAAATTCCAGCTGACTGCTAGGAGGTATGACCATTGACCTGAAGGCACACAACCATATTACAAATAAATAGGGTTTAAAAAACATTAAATGCTCAGATTATGACCTTATTGTTAAGTTTATATTCAAACCAATAACAGAGTTTATATATTTGTACAAAAGCAAGCATTGGCAGTCTGGCAACTCATGAGCACAGAGGAGACAAGGCTTCCAAGTTCCTCCAGAGCTAAGATGCCTATGTGTACTGAGATGCTTGCTGAGAAAAATATATCCTCCTGAACATATCTCCATAATCTCACTTTGATGGTATCAATTATGACTGTTTTGGATCACTTAAAATAAGTATCTCCCAACATTCTGTTTACAAATATCTCAAATCTAAGGAAGGTTTAAAGATATTTGGCATTAGTTTGTTCTGTAGTCTGAAATCAGAGCCAGAACCCAAATGCCATGAGTTAGGGAGCTTTTTTATCTAGCTACAGTTAATCACAGGCAGATGTTTATGCCCTGCTAAAATCTAGATTTATACCACTCTTAAAAAGGACCTGTAAGAAAACTGCCTTCCACTTACCTTCCATCTGCAGAACCATAATGTGGATAGTGAGACCTGTCTCTCATAAGACTCACTGACATTACTTGAAGCCACAGCACATTAAAAAATCAGTAATAACTTTAGCTATTCCTGTTTGGCCTGATATGATGGCAAAGTATGTTGCTGTTTTCAGCATTGATACTCATGAATTATCTGAGGGAAAAGAGTCTTAAATCTATACACTGTGAAGACACCAGCTAAAATTTCACAAGCAGAATGATTCTGGGCCTTGGGAGATTGTAAGATCAGAAACAGAGATTTTCCAGCAGGCTACTAAGTCCTAAGAATTCAAAGACTGGACCAAACTTACACAGCAGATGCAGAAAGATTGCTACTTGCTTCACATTATCTTGTCTATAAAGAGAGGGATTGCTACTAGACAGATACTGGCAAAAAAAAAAAAATAAAAAATTCTTCTTTATCAAACTGCCTAGACTCTTAAAGGATGATTCTAACTCTATTAGATTACAGGCCACTGTGCTTGCTAAATCTCAGTGTTTGGCAATGTCATGAGTAAGAAGCTCTAAAAAAGAGGGAAGCCGCATGAGGAGCTATGGAAGTCACTTGGTCTCTTCAGCCTGGAGAAGAGGAGACTGAGGGGAGACCTCATTGTGGTCTACAACTTGTGAGGTGTAGCAGAGGGGGAGGGACCAGTCTCTCTGGGGATCAGTTACAGGATCCGAGGGAATGGTGTAAAGTTGCATCAGGGAGGCGGGGGGATAGGTTAGATTTTAGGAAAATGGTTCTTAACCCAGAAGGTTGTGTAGTACTGGAACAGGCTCCCCAGAGAAGGGGTCACAGCACTAAGCCTGACAGAGTAGAAGTGCTTGGGCAATGCTCTCAGGCACTGTTATTGTTTTGGTTTGACTCTTGGCAAAATGCCAACCACCTCCCAACGTGACAGAGTTTCAGTTAAAAGAAGTGA
>JAWWEU010000158.1:46163073-46173767 GCA_035583155.1 Acropternis orthonyx | reverse complement strand
AGATGGGATGAAATACCTCACTGGTCACTTAAGTCAGCTGATACTTGTCCCTAACCACATGACCCACAGAATTGGGGGCTAGCTAAAACTAAAACCTTAATCTGACTTTTTTGGGGTTTATCAAACCCATCACAGGCACATGGTGTGACTCTTGGGCATGGTCCTGTGCAGGGCCAGGAATTGGACTTGATCCTTTTGGGTCCCTTCCAACTGAGGATATTCTATGATTCTATAAAAAAATCCAAAAACATAGGACCTTTAAAGTTAAAATAAATTCTGAGATGTTTCTGTAAAGACAGAAAAGGGATGTAGTGATGAATACTTTATTTTGTTCCAAAGTTTACATGAAAAACATGGAGTTTAGTCATATATTGTCTATATAATTGCCTGTATAATATCATATGTTAATATATTTCAGTTGTGTTACCTCTATCTGATTCTGTGTTTAAAGTACATGTCAGCATATACTCTTGTCTTTGGTGCTAGTAGGGGCTAACATGATTCTTTTTCCTTACTTTGAAAAAAAGTTTTCTTAGTAATTTTGTTTGTTAGCTTAAAGGACGTCCTAGTCTTCCCAAACATGTAAAGCTGACATTTTCATGATAAGGCAGGAAGTCAGTTTCATGATTTTTAGTGATTAATTTTCAACCTGGCAAATTCAGTTTCCTGTTTTCAGCGAGTTTGCATTTATTGAATGTTGACAGCTGAAACAATGCAATCAAAGTAGGACTGGTTCAGGGTTTTATTTTCAATTAGGTACAGTAGAAATTTTGCCTTTTTGAAGTTATAGGCTTGAGCAAATTAACCTCTTCCCCAACTCCTGCCTTAAGTCCTGCTACTAAATTCCTGCCTGAATATACCAAATTTATAGTGAGACCATACCTGAAGATTATTCTTATTTTTATTTTAGAATACTTCTTAGGATCACTGGTAATGGATAAAATCTCTCTGCAGTTGTGTATAGAAAAACAGAAAAAAAGGAAATTTTTTCAATCTCCTAGAAATTTTATGCCTCTACATATGTGCCCTTATATTGAACATTGGCTGATTTTCTGGCCCTCCCTAGTTTAAAAAAAGAACTGTTCAGTGTGGAAAAGGACAGTTAAGCATGGGATAGATATCCAACACAGACAGATCAACACTTTGCTGCTTTTTTTGAATAAAATATCTAGGTAATAATGAAAGTAAAAATTGATTGGCTGAAATTGGGAAAATGAGTTTATGTGATGTGTATAGTTTGACTGATACAAGAATTTGTGGATGATAAAAATTTAAAAGTTATGTAGACATGCTTCTGAGGGAAAAAACCTCATCTAGGGTTATTGAACATAATAGTGGTTAACTGTGAGGGCTGTGACACTCCACCTATCTTGTAGAATTCCAACTCACTGACTACTGAGAGGGGCATTGAAGAAAATACTGCTAAAGCCTGTCTATTCTTCTGCCAGTATTATCACCTATCCTGTTGTTGGAGAGTTGGATAGATGTTCCTTTTCATTCTGACCTGGAATAGCTGTTCTTTTACCTTATTTTTCTTTTATAATGTTTTACCATCACATACTTACAGCGAAATACCATATTTGTTAGCATCATGCATAGATGACCTGTCTCTAGAAATATATGAGTAGGTGTTCCATAGTGTATTGTTGAGGTAGATATATGCACACAAGAGAGTTATAGTTTTCAACTGTCCGTAAAATTGTGGGAAAAAGGAATATCTGCTCTCCCGTGCAGTTCCCACATCCATATTGCCACTATATCCAGACAGTCCAGCATCTCATTTCCATTAGAGTACAAAAGGATTTATTTTACTCCTCAATATTAGAGTAATCTCACTTAAATTTGATCATATTAAAATGAAAATCAGACTAGCCTTTAAGAGATGCACTATCTCTCTGATAGTTCTATGGTTATCCTAGGTTTCACATGCAGTTCTAGAGGAGAAATAACTTGGATGGAAGCCATGTCTACCTTGGCAGTTGTCTTCTCAGTGTATATAGTCTATTGTAGCTGGGTGAACTGTGTGTAGGTTAGTGATGAACAGTTTTAGTTGCCTGCACATGTATATGCTGAAGACCTCTGAAGTTTATGAAGTTTTCTTGGCATAAAGATAATTACAATAGTTTATTTTCTTTCACAGGCCTGTATTAAATGGTATTAATTCACAATATATTCTATAGCAGAAATAAAATGTTTTATTTTAGTTACATAAAAAGGAGTCTTACTCTAAAGTAAATCTTTTCAAGTTTGTCTTCATAAAGAGTGCGTGAAACTTTGTTTATAGAGGACCTTATCACTCAGCTGTTTCGCATAGTCAACACAATATACACTTCTCTATAAATGTATTATATCACAGGAATTTTTTCAGAATAATGAACTACTCTAGCTATTTGATTTACGAAATTTGAATAGCTTTCTCTGGTACAAAGAGATTGTATTTATTAAAATCAAGCCATGTGTTTCAAATAAACTTATTACAGTAACTAGACTGTTTGTCATGGCACCCATCTAGCCATAAATATTTGCATTTGTCATAAGTCTTTTCCCACAGTTGGATTGAAGTAATTTAAATCAGAGAGCTTTGTCCCTTTTTGCAGTTTAAAATACTTTGTTATGGAGGTAGGAAGAGATTAAGGAG
Organism: Acropternis orthonyx; assembly: GCA_035583155.1. Classification (NCBI taxonomy): domain Eukaryota; kingdom Metazoa; phylum Chordata; class Aves; order Passeriformes; family Rhinocryptidae; genus Acropternis; species Acropternis orthonyx. The sequence continues at coordinate 46,171,129 of JAWWEU010000158.1, read as the reverse complement.
TATGGATTCTAATGCTCTGTCAAAATTGTATATTTCCAGATACAATTAATATATATTATACAAAGAAATAAAAATTAAATTGGCACAGGACTTTGTGGCACCCCTTTTAAATTCATGCACAGCAATGTTACTGAGTTTCTTGTGGCTTGTTGGTTTGCAGAAATAGGAGGGTTTACCAGGTATGACTGCATTTGTTCCATCTATTTGCAGTAATATTGCCTCAGAGCATAACAGAGATAATTAATCACACGGGAAAAGCAAAGCCAAAAGGAAAAGTGCCGGTGTGTTTGCCTGTGCATTATCCTCTGAGGAAAAGTTCAGTTGCATGTACATCAATATATATCCATCCACATACAGCAGAATAGTCATAAATACTCTGCCAAGAATAATAATGTTCCAAGGAGGAAGGAAACATGAAATTCCAAGAGAAAGACTTTTTTCCCCAGACCTGTATCCATTTTTGGCACTGAGTAAATTTATTTATGGCCCTTTGGGCCATGCTACTCCTGAATTAGAATCTTAAAAGCCTTGCCATTTGTGTTGTATTATCTTAGCATTTGATGTGGCTCATATGACATAAAAAGCTCTGTAATGATTTATGGATTTGGAAGATTCTGTCCAGCCAAAATATGAAGCAAAGATAGCCAGACAAAGAGATTAATATGAACCTCCCTTTGTGGCTTCAACACTGTCCTATTTCAAAAGCTATTTCACTTTTCCCATATTTGAAGAAAGTCTGTCTTGAATTCTTGTTATGGTCTAAATAAGGAGAAATCCCTAATGAGAGTATGTAATTTTTGGCAGAATCTTCTACTTTATGTTATAAAAACCAGTTTGGGGGTTGAGTTTTTGGTTTGGGTGTTTTGTGGGTTTATGGATTTTTTAACTACTTTGGAGTTTTGAGAAAGAGCTAAGTGATTTAAGAGCAAAGGATGGACATTTGAACTCTGAAAAAAAAAAAAAAGAAAAATCCAGATTTAGATCTCATTTTATCTTGTATTCCTGATCTATAAGACATTTGAGTCAAAAAAGGGATTGCATAGAGATACAAAAAAAAATGTGAACTATACTGCTGTTTTTCTAAACCATCAAGGAAAAATATTGTTTGACCTCAGCTGGGGAAATGTATCAGATTGTCTTTGAATTTTGAAGCTAAAACTACCAGTCCAGCCTAGACTTCTTCTACTATTCTGATGATATTCCAGCCATAAAACTCATTTCATAATTAGTTTGGTGGTCGGGAAATTTTATTCTGATGTAAACCTTGGCAGAATTAGCTCTGGTACTGTCAGATAACCTTTCCCCTGGTCATGTTGGAGGAAAAAATGAAGTGAACAAAGTGATTAAATGTAAGTTAAATGCATGTGTCAGCTGTTGACATGTCATAACTTGAAAAGTTGTGCCACTGTCAGAATAAGCCCTATACATGAGATAAATTTTATTAAAGCTATTAACATGCTTGAAAGGTATAGTTATGAATTATAAAATCCAGCATGCTTGGGTGCCAACCAAAACTAGTAACATCATGGATATTAACCAAATACTGTACATATTCTGAAGAATATCTTGCATCTAGGTATGGAAATTCATATATATGTATATAAATGTATGTATGTGTGCTTGCATGCATGCACACATTTAGAGAAAAAAAATATTTATCATGACAAGAGGAAATGTAACTATGTAATGAATTACCAAGTGTGTAACAAAATGCATAGGAGAGAGTTATACATAAAAATTTGCTTTAAATTAAAGCTGCTGGGTAACTCAGCTTCACTATACTGATGTCTTACGAACTGTGTACTTAGAACTTTCCTGTTCACTGCATTATCTCAATGAATGAAATTACGACACGATTTTGGTGTGAAGTATAGCTACTGGCTTCCCGATCTAGGTTGCTTTATTAAAAAGCAGACTTTTGCAGAAAATTGAATGAAAGATACAGGAATATTCAGTAAGGGGTCAGAAAATAGTAGAGGATTGTTATGATCATACCTCCCACATATACATTATTCTTTAACTTAAAGTCTGTGCATTTAGCATTCATAATTCACCCCACGACTTACAAAATCATGTAATATGAAAGGACCTTCAAGAGACCACCCAGTCCAATCTCCTAGTCAAATCAGGGTCAGTTAATAGAGGTTGGTCATGACCTTTTCCAGTTGAGTTCTGAATATCTGCAAAGACAGAGATTTGACTTCTTCCAAAGGATGACGACCTTTTGTGGGAGATGAGGAAATCCTATTATCTACTCAGAATTTCCCCTCTTGCGACTTCTGTCTGTTTCTTCTCATGTCATCATGGTTTACCCCTAAAAAAGTCTGGCTTTGCCCTCTCCACACTCTCCCATTATATAGTTGTAGAGAATAACAAGATCTCCGCTGAACCTTAAGGTTGTATAAAGACAATTCCCTTGGCCTACCCTGCTATGTCATGAGCTTCAGGCCCATGACCATCCTTACTGTCATGTTGCAGTAATGCTTAATACTGCTCTTCAAGACTTGGTATATCTTGGAGGATTTGGGAATGTTATATTTGGATACGTGCCTTGGTACCATAATTTTAAAACATGAAGACAAGACAGAGGTATAACCTCATCTCTCCCTTCTTCTTTCTGCAGTACAGAACCTGGATATACAAGTCAGAAAATTACTGTATGATCTGGCAGGGTGGTATTTCAGGTTCCATGATGGAGAACAGCTGTACCACAACGCAGTATTTGGCTCAATTAAATTTTTTATGCAGCCTGTTTTGCCAATGCAACTTCTGAAGTTTTTCTCCTCTTAACTACACTACTTGCATAATACTTATGCCCAAAGTACACATTTAATTTGAGAATGTGAAGTGGTTTTTTGGCATCAACATTGTTACCATTAATGGTGTTTTTCATGACTGACACTGAGAATTTGCAGGTCTGTTGATTAAGAATTTCAAGATTTACCCAAAACATGCTGTACTAGAATTTAGCCATGAATAGTTCATAATTCATCACCTGATCAAATAACTTTAAAGCTTTTTGCACATCTCTCACTTCAGATACTTCACGGTGGGTAGCACTCATATAGTTTGCACTGAACTGTCATGTGTAATTTACATTTTGTCATTTTACTCCATATCATGCTTATTTGTCTTTAAAAAAGTAATCAGACTGCATGGAATCCCTTTGAAAGGAAATTCCTCTGCCCTAGAAAAATTATGAGAGGTATCCTCTGTCAGGGAGAGGCTTTAAAATGCTTTCTGGTGCTTTCCAAAAATATGTCACTTTTCAGTGAGGGTTGTTTGATTTCTAATAAAGTAAAGCTACTCCATTTTCCTCAGTAGGATTTAACACAGAGCCTTAGGATGAAGAGAGAAATGAAATGTTTTCTATCACTAGTTCTTTGCTACTTTGAGTACTACAGTTACAAAAATGTTTTATCTGTATATATATGTCTGTGATACACATGCATACATACATACATATATATATATATATATGTATATATATATGAACCTCTGGCTGTTTTATAGGCAGAGCTTTTGCTGGTTAATGTATATGCATTAATGAAATTTTTACACATTGCATGAAAAGGACTGATGTGGAAAATTTCTCTTTGTGTGTCTGTTCTGCCAAAGATTATGTATATTTATGTATGCATATTTGTATATGGGTTACTCCCATTCTTCTCCCAAATGCATAAAATTTAAGTTTTAGCCTTTGGGCAATTTTCCCAGAGAAGCAGGACCCATTGCACACTAAGCATCCAGTATATCAGGAAAAGTTGGCACCAACTGAATCCTAGCATTCCTTTTCCTCATGTAACTGCCAATAGAGCAAGTTAAGAAATATTTAAAGGTGAGCTCAAGAGTCATAAAATTGCCGATGACATTCAGATGAAGTAAATTGATAGAATCTGTTGGGGAAAAAATTCCAGGCATATTTTGTACCATACAGCCATAAGAAAACAATGAATAAGAGGCTTCCTAACATAATATGGAATAATGCAGAAATTCCTTTATACAACTAACAATATAAACATATAGATGAATCTAAAATTGTCTACATCTTTAAAGAATTATCTCAATACCACTTCCTGTGGAAAAAAAAAATATATTTTGACACTATTCTGTCAAATGGGAAACTGATCTGGGTCCAAGATTACCATCATCTGAAGCAACTTTCTAGACTCTTTCTAGCAATGGCTCATACTTCACATTCTTTCATTGTAACTTTTTCCTTGAAAATTTGCTTTTCATTTCCTTATTTCCAGATATGTGCTGAATAAGATCACTGAATGTGGGCAGCTTAAACATGGACAACCAGGTAAAGAACACCCTCTAACTGGTATAGGAAAAAATGCTGTTCTGTAGATACCAAACTAGTTCTTTAAATTCCTATGTTATTCAAATGCCTTCTTTAGCATGCTTAAAATGATGTAAAAGCAAGATTATCCAGGGAATTACTCTTATATAGTAAGATGTGTACCACAGTGAAGCTGTCCAGAAAAATCTACTTATTCTCAGAGGAGAAAGCACAAAGTTATGTATACTTTTGAAATTCCAAATCATGTTACTTGTCATATGTCTGCTTTTTTCCTAACACATGGAAGATATGATATGATACTGTTTTATATTTCCTTCAGGGGACATTGGCCATATATTTTTAAATTTCTTATGTCTATTCATTCCCAACTGGCCTATTTTCTCTTCCACTTACCTCAGACTTTTGCTGTCAAGTTCCAAAGGTGTGGCTCTGTGTTTCTATCAGAAGACTGATTCTTACGTACTATATAAATAATATGTAACAACCTTGGACCAAGGTCTTCCCACCATAAATTGCATAACATCTTAACATTAGCTATCTAGTCTTAAATTGGATACCTGGTTCTCTGAGGTTCTGTTCAGTGGGGAAAGAGAAGCACATTCAGGGAATGATTCAAATCTCACACCCTTTAAACCAGCATCTGAAACAGCTTGTTTCTCTCTATTAACAACACAGACAGCCAACAGCAATTGTGCTCTTAATTTAGTCATGTACATTAAAGCAGTTAAGTAGAACGAATCTGGGCCAAGCTGTCTGTGTGCATGTAGCATTGGAATCACTGTCATTTGTACATGGCACCCTACATACTTCATTAATGTTGCACTATTCACCAGGGGACATTTTGCAATTTCATCCTTTAAATTATGAATCCACATTAAAAATCTGAGAGAATATCTCTCACTTATGAACATGGAACTTGTAATCACAAAAATTTATCGTAAAGAGCTCTAGTGTAAATAAATAACAAGCTTATCATTATATGATTACACTTGCGAGTAAATGAAAGAAAATGAATGTAGCTACACTGTACTGTGCTCAAAGGACACCCACACTTTTATGGATTTTTTTGGTCTTATTAGAGAAAAACATATACTACTATGCTAGCTAATATGAGCTCTAGCTCTTTTTACAATTGAGCAAGTAAAATCAAGAACCAAGCCCCATCATTTATATATTATGTACTTGACAGCTTCATAGTCTATGTACTAAAATATTTACTGTTGGCTTAACACATGGAGAGAAGATGCAAGGTCAAAGCAGTATAAAACATGGCTTACATACCTCTCTCTTTATCACAATATGTCATAACAGAAGTTGGTTATTAGTAACACTTGTTTTGAGTTTGTATTCATTGATCCATATGTCAATGAGACATATAAATCTATCGTCAATGTGTTTATAAGGCTGTATAAATGCATGCAAAGAGTATACCTGCTGCCACTTGTCTGGTGTCTTTCCTAATGTGCCAATGAGTTAATCAGTCAGTTCTATATATAGAGACAGTCTTATTGCAATTATCCTCAGCGTCATGTTAGGGTAACATGAAAAATTTCCTAGGGTCTATGAGAAATCAAGCCAAGCAGCATTTCTGATTGTCTTGAAAGTTTGTGATTGTCACAAAAGATAAACTGATATTCTGTCAAGGATTCCTCCTGTACATTAACAATGTTTTAGCTGAGGGACTAACAGGGACTGACCTGGTTGTGTATGCAGTCTTGTTTAGGTCTTTGTTTTATCACATACAATTTGGAAGATTTGCTTCTGAGTACTGCTTTGTATTTCAGTGTAAAGAATGGAAGTATCCATACCTTCAGGGTGTGACTTGTGCCATATCAACAAGCAACTGTTAAAACATATCTTTTTTAATTCAGGTGATGCACATATATGATAACATATCACATAGTTGTCATCCTCTCTAAAAATTGTCTTCAGAGATAAGTAATTACAGAGTCTCTTCTTGGTCTGTGTGGCCTGATTTAGTAGCCCCTTAAGTTTATGTTAAAATATTTAGTGAAGGTATTTTCAATCCTGATCACAATGAGAGAAAATGAAAGGTCTTAAGTCCTAAAAGACCTCCGTAGACACAGTTTACATCTGTGATAATTTGGCTTCCATACAGTCATGCTCCTTTCCCATCTCTCCCTCCACTTTAAGCACAAACACATCACAACTCACTTTCATTCCCAAATCCCTGTAATCCAGATTCCTGCTCTATTGAGTATAACAATATTGTCCCCTTCTTGTCCAACACATGTGGCTCAAATTCCTACACTCCATCGGTAGCTGCTGATAGGCACTGTACCCTCACTGTCTGCTAGGTAATTCTGTTCTCCTTCAGGTCCCTGTATCCATAGACAGTGATTCCCTAAACCTTCTATAGTCCATGTGCATTTACCTCGCTGTTCCAATATCTTCATATACATTATCTGAGAACACTGATGACTGTTCAGCAAATTTGGTCTTCTTCAAGTGCATCCATGGCAACATAATTCACATAAATTAATTTGGATTATTACTATACACAGAGAAGGGGTGGTTAGGAGGAGAACTTAGCTGACAGCCACAATGTGTGGACTATGAACTGTAGGCAAACTTTGGCCCCATTCACCTCCTGTCCACCCCTCTTTTTCTTTATCTTATAATAAATGTTACATTCTTCATGGAATTGCCCAGGAGGGGAATGGGAGACAAAGGCTGGTTGGAGTTTTTATTCTGCTTTTCACACTTTCTCAAACTCAGAGATAGATTCCCAGTCCTCCCCAAGCCTTCTTTCTCAGCCTATTTTTAGAATTGGTATGAACCCACCTTTGAATTACTATAATATCTCTGCAGTCACAGGAAAGATATTTCATTTACCTTTAAGTTTTTCTTCCCCATGCTTTATGCTCTTATCACTTTAGACAGATTATATCCTTTAGAAAGACTTAGTTTATTCCATTTCTAGAACAAGAGAGCTCTTGTCACATACTGGAAGTGAAATGTAAATAATAATTGATAACATTGTCACACTATTTTAAAATTATCTAATCAGATGAACAAGAAAAGGGTTTGTTGCTGTTGTCTCACTATATTCTTAGGACTTATATGAACACCAAAAAAGTTGCTCTGCTGTAATGAGAATAATCAGGGTAAGAGATCTTTCAGAAGAGTTCAGTTAATCCACTTTCCTTCTTTTCTGTGGATGCCTCACATTCTTTTGTTCACTATGAAAACTGCGAAGGTCAACTTCTCACTTTATGGATGATGAGAAAGGGAAGTGTCCCTTTTTTACTTATAAAAAGACTTCCAGAGTTGAGAAGACAATAGTAAAATCTGTAGTTTGGAAATTATTAGGGAAACATATCAAGAGGACAAAGTTAGTTAGAGTGCTATCAGCAGCAGGCCCAAAAAGCAGCAGGTTTCTGAGCCCCAGACATCACACTGATAATTAGCTATTGTTATGGATTTAAAATCTGGGACTTTTTCTTTCATCTACCAACCCTGTACCTCAGAGAGATCACCTTCTCTCTCTCTCTTTTTTCAACCATGGAACCAGGAAAGAGACTGCCTGCCCCACAGAAAAGAGTTCCACCTAGGCCCCTTCATGAACTGCTAACAATGGATCATTTGCGGCAGCTTGCCGGGGCACATCTGACCCCTCAGACTACAAGCTGGGTGTTTGGGAACTTCTGAAATAAGAAAAGTTTCCTGTCTTCACACCAGTGACTCAGGTGTGGTAACACCCCTCCGGGAAGCCATTAACACCTTCAC
>JAWWEU010000158.1:46099564-46162973 GCA_035583155.1 Acropternis orthonyx | reverse complement strand
CTAAACTGTAATTCTGACTTGTAATCTGTTTGTGAGTTGGATTCATTCCTCCTGCTGGTTTACCTTTAAACCAGCACGGCTATCTAATGAAGTAACTGATAATTCAATAGTTATGTTTTGTCCTCCCATGAATTTTCTATTTTCTAATTCTATTCATGAGTCAAGCTAAGATGAGGGAGATTTGCTGAATTGATGTAGGGTTGGAAAGGACATCAAAAGAAAATAATATTATATCTTAACAGAAAACAAGTTCTGATTTTACTGACACTTACTGAATTGGATATACACACATAGTTTCTTAAAAGAAAAATATTAAAGGCAGTGCAGGATCTTGCCTTTATTTCTTAGGTTCTGTTATCCTGAATGCTATACTCAACATTCTGCTCAGACAAGGAAAGAATTATTACTTCCAGAATACTGGAAAGCAGTACTCATCTCATTGCTGTCTTCTGGTCACAGTATATGATACTGCAGTGTTTTCTTAATGCTCATGTACCTTCACACCACAATTGTGTGTGTGTGTGTACATGTGTACGCAGGCATAGGAAAAGAACCCCCACATCCCAAGTACATACATTTGAATGATCTTGTAGGAATTGTAAAGCCGTAATTTTTTCCAGTTTACTGCATGGAAATTGATAATTCCTATGGCACATAAATTGATAATTCCCATGTCACTATCCATTTCCTGTACTGCATGCATTAAATCAGAAGAGAATGTTTCTTTCTCCCTAGCCAAAATGCATCAGAGCAACATAATATGTTCCATTCCCATTAATGCCCTGGTGTGCAGTAGAGTTTTGTAGCTTCTCTTTCACCAAGATACATCAATAACTTGTATAAGACTCTTTCAGTGAACCTGGACCAAGTCCACACAGTCGTACAGATAAATGTCACACATTTAGTTAGATTGATTGCTGAAACGACCTATACGAATATAACATTAATTTTCTCAGGTGAAAACAGCAAAGAAAGAGAAATGAAGCCTGATACACACCTACCTATAACACTTCAGTGACAATTATGAAGAAAAAAGACATGATGCCTTGATTCTTCGTTTGTTGTAGCTCAAGCAGGTTTTTGATCAGCAAGGATAAGAAATCTGGAGAGGTGAATAGAAATCTGGAAAGGTGAGTATCTTACTGCCTTTATAAATTGTCTCCTAACAAAGGCTGAAGCTTTGTAACCAGATAAATCCAAACTCTAACATTTCATATAACAGGAGGAAAATGTATCCCATTTGGTTTTAGGAATGTTGGTACATATAAATCTTGTTATTTCAATAACTAATTTACCTTACTCTTCACTTACAAGGTTAAAAGGAGAGCAGTACCTTCATTAAAAAATACTATTTGAGATGATTACATTTCCTGACTGTTTATGAACTCCTGATGGGGCAAAGAGCAGTGCTGGTACCTCTAATTCAGATCTCTGTGTATTATTGCCACTGCACTACATGTATTAACCAAAGTCCCATCTGCAGGAGAACTCCATCCCAGAGCAGATATGGTCTCTAAATGTAATTGTGATGCTCCAGTGACTCAAAGGAAAGGTCTAGGTGGTTCACGTGTCTCACAATTCTAAGAATCATAAAGTTCATTGCAATATTTGAAGCTGTGTTAAATTACATCAGTTGAGACTTTATCAGATGAATAGTTTGTAGACAGTAGCGTTACAGAACAGGAATCTCCTAGAAAAATATGTGCAATTTGAAATTAGTTTATTGGTATTTTATCTTTTTTTCAACACAGTCTTCTTGTCTCCCTCCCTCCCTCATTAATTTGTTTCTTATTATTTTGAGGTGTTTTTATTAGTTTACTCTTTTTTTATTATTATTATTATTAGCTTTCCTCTTTTCCTAACATAGTATGATTTCCACCGGGTTCAAGACTTGGCTGACCCAGCTGCTTTAAATATGTGGAGCAAAGTGTGATGGTTTCCCCAGCAATAGGAAATGCTTTAAACCTCAGAGTGCTAACATTTGCTCACAGACAATCCGTTTTCCTTCAGTTTGGTGGCTGACACAAACTGTCACCTCTTGCAGGGAATCAGACATTTGTTTCTGCAGTGAATTGTGCAGACAAAATGAAATGTTTGAAATTCTTCATGTAGTGTATACAGACAAGTTCAGCAGCATTCAGATTATTTGGGACTACTGTCATTCCTCAGGAACAGCTGTCCCAGCTAGCAGCAGGTTACATTGCATCATGTGAACAAGCCTGGCTGGGTCATGGTTCATGAGCCTCAATCCAATGCCAGCTGCATTTCATTAGAAGAAATTAACAATGGCTGAAAATGTAATACTGAGCAGCCATGGTAATGGGTGATGTCTGTGTCCACTCCTGTCCAAAGAAAATAGGTTGCAGATTCCTTTCTCTCCTCAGGGGCACCTCTCAGCAGGTGGTCTGGAAGGCTGGGAGGGGCCAGACAGGCAGAGAGGGCTGCAGCCTGAGGGACAGTCAGCAGTCAGTGCTGTATGGGACAGACAGGGTCCTCTGGACGTGGCCCCACTCAGGATGGAGCGCATAGAGCCATGGGGGTTGGCACATCCACAGGGCAGCAGGCAGGGCTGGGCAGCACAGGGTGTCTCCTGTAGCAGCTCCAGTGGCTGAGACCTGGAGCCACATGGAGAGGCAAGCAGCGTGTGCAACAGCAGCCAAAATGGACCGGAGATTGAAAAGGTCTCTGAGGAAAATCTGTAGGAAAGCCTGAGCTACACATAGGAAGGGAGCAGGGAAACTGGGAGCCCCAGTCACATGAGCAGTGGAGGGTGGCTGCTGTGGTGGGGAAAGTTGGGACCTGAGGACTGCTAGTAGCAGGAAGAAGGTTCCTGATCCACCTTCAAAACGACTGCTGTGAAACAGGTTTATTGTCAGGCACTGGGGGCCACAAACAAGACCTGTCAGGGCCAGCTAATAAACCTAATATCCCTCCCTTCCTCCCTTTCTCCTCTCCCCACCCCCTTCCTTTCCCCCCTTTTGGAAAGAATTGATTCCTCATCTTTGTTCTTGAATTAAATGATTGGTTACTTATCTCCTGCAGATTATACAGCATTATCAGTCTTAAACAAAGCTGGAGCTATGTGCCAGATAAGATTTATACATTTACAAGGATTTAAGCCATGCATCTCTCTTAGGTGCATTCTATTAGCAGCTAGTAAGGGTCTCTAATTAGCATTTAATGTTGGTAACCTCAGCATTCACTGTCTGGCTGTCTCAGTACTTTGCTTGGAGAGCTAAAGTGTTTTATCATAAGGCAGACCTTGTGATAATGTATCTTTTATGTTCAAAGAAGGTGAATCTTCAGCCTGTTTTATTAAAGGTTTCTAGGCGCTGTATAGTACAAGTTTTCAAGCCACAGATACTTTGAGATTTATATTTTACCTCAGTGTGTGCATGGAGTCTAGAATGGTTTGAAATGGAGGTTCCAATCCTGCTGCCAAGGCAGGGATGTCTTCCACTAGATCAGCTTGCTCAAAGCCTCATCCAACCTGGCCTTAAACAATTCTAGGAATGGGGCATTCACAACTTCTCTGGGCAACCTGTCCTGTGTCTCACCACACTCATAGTAAAGAGTTTCCTCCTGACATCTAATCTAAACCTACCCTCTTTCAGTTTAAAGCCATTCCCCCTTGTCCTTAATGACCAGTGGCTTAGCCATTTTGTCTGCCAGTTCCCTCAGTACCCATGGATGTATCACATGAGGTTCCATGGACTTGTGTACCCTCAGGTTCTTTAGATTTTCTGGAACCTGGTCTTCTCATACAGTGGTCAGTTCTACATTCTCCCCATTCCTGCCTTTGGCTTCTTCAACTTCTGCCGCTTGCATGGTGTGGCTGGAGCACTTGCCAGTGAAGAGAGGCAAAAAATTGAGTACCTCAGCCTTCTCCATATCCTGGATTACTAGGCCTCCTGTTTTGTTCTAAGGAGAGCCCACATTTTCCCTAGTCTATTTTATCACCATGTAGAAGCTTTTATTGTTCCCCTTGATATCCCTGGCCATTAATTTTATGCATTAGCTTTCGTAATGTGATGCCTGACTGCTTGGACTGTGTTCCCCCTGGGTTACTTGCACCTGCTTTCATAATCTGTAGGTTTCCTTTTTGTATTTGAGTCTATCCAGGAGCTCCTTGTTCATCCATGCAGTCCTCCTGTCATTTTTGCATCACTTCTAAGCTTGGAGGAGGTGATCCTTGAATATCAACTAGCTTTCCTGGAGTTCTCTCCCCTGCAGAGGTTTCTACCATGGTACTCTGTTAAACAGATCCCTGAAGAAACCAAAGTCTGCTCTCTGAAGTCCCGGGCAATGAGTTTGCTGTGCACTCTCATCGCTGTCTTAAGGATCTTAAATTCCATAATTTCATGTTCACTGCAGCCCAGGCTGCCCTTGAGCTTCACAATCTCCACTAGCCCCTACTTGTTAGTGAGAACATGGTCAAGGATTGCACCTCTCCTCATTGTTTCCTCTATCACTTGGAAAGGAAATTTTCATCAGTGCATTCTGGGAATGTCCTGTTTTGCTTATGCCCTGATATCCAACAGATATCAGGGTAATTGAAGCCCCCTGTGAGGACCAGGGCTTGAAAATGTGAGGCTGCAAGAGGAATGTGGCTATATAAATACTGCAAGGTGATATAGGATAACGTGTAGGGTTGATCAGCACCGTGTAAGAACTGCACTTTGTAGCATGCTACCATACAAGTAGCTTACCTCTTAGGGAAAGTAGGTTGTTACTGAGTATCTGTACATCCCATCTATCATAATGTCATAACAGGTCTAAACAAAGACACTAATTTATAGTCAGCTGTTAGAAGCAGTTCCTAGAAGATTAGGACTCATATAATCCAAGCTTGTCCTACAAATCATGATGTCTTTTTGTTCTATAATGAGTCTGTCTAGTTCAGGTTGATTTCTAAAGCTGGTTTGCCACTATTCTTGGCAGAAAGACTCTTCTCTGCCACTGCTGTGTATTTCTCTGGGTCTTCACCTGTTTGTGTGCATGTTGCTACCCATTATTGAGTTTGTGTCTTTCTTTTTGTATTTCCATTTTTGCTAATTTTCTGGTGTTCCAACTTCTTTCTGGCAGGCAAGAAAAACAAAAAGGAAACTGTTTTACCCAGATGCAAAGAAGAGTAGCTGAACATCATTCAGTATTTACATTTCTATTATCTGCAGTCTTACAACATATGGAAAGATGGATATACCCATACATTTCACAGTGCAGTAAATTTCAGAGTAGCTATTTCATAGTTTATGCAATACTTTTGAGTTATAACTAAAAAATAACAGATTTGACTGAGAGTTATTTTCCTGGTCATAGAACTGTAGAAAAAAAAAGACTGGAAGGGAACTTCAGATAAGAAAACAGGTTGTTCTCTAGGCATGCCCCCGTAATCCAAGAGGAAATCATTAACAACCTGCTAGACGGCTTAGATATATACACATAACTGGGGGGGTCGCAGTTGACTGGAAGTTTGAAAATGTGACACCCATCTTCAAGAAGGGCCAGAAGGATAATCCAGGGAACTACAGGCCTGTCATCCTGACCTCAGTGCCAGGGAAGGTTAAGGAGCAGGTCATCTTGAGCACCATCACACGGCACTTACATGATAGCAGGGTGACCAGGCCCAGCCAACTTAGTTTTATGAAAGACAGGTCCTTGCTTGACCAACCTGATCTCCTTCTGTGACCTGGTGACCCACTGTTTAATGTCTTTATCTGGACAAGGGGGTCAAGTGGACTCTCGATAAATTTGCAGATGACACCAAGTTGAGCAGGAGTGTTGGTCTGCTGGAGGGTGGGAAAGTTTTGCAGAGGGACCTGGACAGGCTGAATCAATGGGCTGAGGCCAATTATATGAGGTTGAATAAGGCCAAATGCCAGGTCCTGAAGGTCAGCAACCTCACTCATCACTAAAGCCTGGGGGAGCTGTGGCTGTTTAGCCTTGTACAAAGAAGGCTCAGAGGCAACCTTATTGTTCTCTACAACTACCTGTTGTAGGCATGTTGGGGTTGGTCTCTTCTCTCAAGCAACTAATGATAGGATGAGATGAAGTGGTCTCAAGATGTGTCAGGGAAAGTTCAAGTTGGATACTAGAAAAAATTTCTTCAGTAAAATGGTTTTCAGGCATTGGAACAGGCTGTCCAGGGAAGTGATTTTATCCCCATCCCTGGAGGTATTTAAAAGATGTGTAGATGTTTTGCTTAGGGACATTGTATACTGGTAGATTCGACAGCCCGAAGGTTAGATCCAATGATCTTACAGGTCTTTTCCAAACTTTATGATTCTGTGAAATATTCTTGATTTCTGCTCTAAGACAGGCTCAGCTATCAGCTGATTCAGAAAACTTCTGACAGTGTCAAGGTCAAGGAAATTTGGCTATCTATTTGAGCAAGTAAACATCTAAAGCTTCTAGGATATAATAAATAAATAAATAAATATATATATATATATAATGGCCAGACTTCGTGAACGAAGATCTGGGGAAGGGTTCTCCCCAGGTGGGCGTGTCCTTCCAGCCTGCGCAGTGGATTTTTTAGGTGAGGCACAGCGTGCACAGAACTGGCCCCACTGTTTAAGTCCTAAGGTTCATTTGCCACGGCCGAGCGAGCTTGGACAGTGAGAGCGAAATCCTCGGGACTGTCTACAGCGCCCGGTACTAACACACCGGGGCTGAACCTGCGCTCAGCATCTGAGATCTGCCGGGATCAGATGGCAGAGAGGCATTTAACTGCCCAGGGAATGGTCCCTACTGAGACTCAAACTCATGGCCTTGGGATTCAGAGTTCAGAGTGCTAACCATTACACCACGGGACCGTCCAAAGCTTCTAGGATATGCTTATAGTTAAATACATAGTTTTCTGTTCTTTATGTAAGATAATTAAATGAATAACTATTAAAAAAGTAATAAAACCTTTTGTCTCTGCCATTAGAAGTTCCATAAACTTATCTAACTTTTTTAAACTTATCCACATTGGGGAGTGTCTTAGAAGCACCTCCTGATTTGCACATTTTTTAGAGTTATTGCAATGAGTTTCAGGAAGCTGTTGGGGTCACTGATCTAATGAGTACATATATGCGTGTCTCTATTTTTTCAAGTCATATACCATAAGTAATTTTCTCAACAGCAAGATTATTATCATCTCTGAAATTAACATGACACTTAAGCTATTCTAACATAAATGGGATCCCTGCAAGATCAGTAATCAGAAGATAGGGTCTCAAGAAAAGGTCTCCAGTTGTTTTACGGTAAAGTTTCAGAATATTGTACACCAGAGGTTGGTAGCTTTGGAAAGCTCATTAAAACTCTTTCATTCAATAAATTAAATTATCTATGAACATTTAAACAGAATTCTGGAAGTTCTCTGAGATTTCTAAAAGTACAGAAAGATGCTCAGATGACCCAGGGTTTGGATCACCTGGCAAAAAGGCAGCTAGTTGTACACTGACATGGTTTGATTTTTCTTTGTCTGTGTTGACCCAAAACATCTATGAAACACAGTATTTAAATTTTAAAAAAAAATAACATTCATGACTTGTAGAAGTGTTTGAATTAGAGAGAAACTGTAAGAATGACTCTCAGTTCTCAGATCAGAAAATGAGTCTTAGAGTCAAGAAATGTCATATTCATGGACTCTACTCCAGGAAAAATAAAGTATACAATGGATTTTGGATTTCCCAAATTATACTTAGGATGCACATTTTTTAAATACAGAAGTTTATGCTTTGACTAAAAATCAAAGCTTTTATGTGTCTCTATTGTAAGAATTACTGTGAATAATTCAGTTAGATGCTAAGGTAAAGATCAGGAGTATAAACACTTAGAAGTAGTGACATGAAGATTCAGAAGTCCTGAAATCCATTAAATGTTTTTTCTCCTGTGAAAAGCACCGGTATTGTATTGTTCTGATCGTATGGTGTAGATATCACAATCTGTTGCAGTTATTCATACCTAGTTATATATTCCTGCTTAATCAATCTATAAAGAGTCATCTGATAACCTCTGTAATCACATAACATAATGTTACTGGTAACTATACCGGCTGTCTCCCAAATGCAGTGTCATTAGTCTCTCTCAGTACTACTGATATTTTGCTCCGAACATGGTTTAAAGTCTTTCATTCTTCCTGTGCTAATAATATCTTCTAGACTTTTTCATCACCATGTTTTCATTCCAAGATATTAGACTACCAAATATACAGGTAGAGAAGCACGAACCATTAGCGTACCCATTCTGACCTGGCCATGGCAGGCTGAGCATTGTTTCACATACAGCCTATTGGAGACTATATGGCTGAGCAAATAACTGAGGGTAAATAATTTCACAAGGTTTACGTATTTTTAATTGCTACAAGTACTGTCTAACATTTTATCTTAACTTAAAATTATTCTGAGATAAAAATTGTGGATAGAAGTATCTATAATAGTTTTGACATGCCACATTTACTTGACTTTCATGAGACCTGACATTTTAGACAGTGTCTGATGTTCTTCTCAGCCATAATTATAGTTAGGCAAATATTGGGAATAATTAGATATGTCTGTAGATTTCTGCTTAAAATTCTTGGATTAAAAGTAAGTCTTCCTGGCAAAAATCCAGAGACAATGAACCCAAAAAGAGTCAGCACATTAATTTAATTTTTAAATGAAAACTCATTAAAAATTTAAGCCAACATTCACAGATAGGTTCTTTCTGTAATATGTAAAGGTTTTCTAATTATAAGCACTTCACAAATTTGTGATTTGGCAGCAGCAAAATGGATATTAAGAGGCAGCAATCTGAGAATGGGTGTGATGGGAAAAGACTGCTAAGACAGAAAAAAAATAGATGGTGGAACTAATGCTGTGTATTTTCATTTTGTGTGAATGCACGTGCATAGCACACATAAGAGTAGATAAAGCTGCATTTCTTGCAAGAAGAGAAATTGAGCATTTTTTCTTTCCTGGGGTAAAAAAGGTGCTATGATTTACCATGACTTTATTAACTGTGTAAATAATTTTGATAATGAACACACTGTAGTAACTAATGGGCATTTATTGCAAGACGTTACCAAAGCATTATATCTACCTCTGTCTGTAGCTGCATATGTCTTTAACTTGTTCTTTATTTCTCTAAAGTGAAAGATCCAGTGACCCGGGAACAAGAATGTATATGTAATGAGTTTGTGCTAATAAAACATTAGCTATGCTATCAGGAAACCACAGCTTGAAGGCTGTTAAAGAAAAACAGGAGTGTAATAGAGACTCCCTTAAAGTTCAAGTACAGGATAATTGCAGAGGCCTGGAAAGTGCAAGGAAGTAACAACACCAGAGGCACCAGGTCTATTAACACAGATCACATTTGGTCATTTCATGGTCATTAACAAAATTCAACCTTGAGAGCATAGTGGAACTTGTTTCAGAGATAAAAGAGAACAAAGAACAAGTATTACACATATAGGACGCTTACATTACATATTTAAATTTGAACACATAAAAAATTGTGAAACAGTGAGAAAAGGGCATAAAAGCACAGTGTTAGCAAATGTATAAAAGTACCCTAGGCAGACCTAGAATGATAAGGAAGCATCAGCTTCAGTGATTCTCCCACAAAAGAACTTGAGATGCTGCCATAACCCCTTATGCTTCTCTGCAAAGATTGGTACCCCCATTTTAGGACTTAAGGGGCAGAAAAAGGGTTGAGATTATGTCAGAGAAAGATGTAAATATTAGAAATTTTGTGTGGGTCTGTTTAACACCATCATTTTGGGGAACGAACTAAAATAGTTGTATAAGTTTGGAACAGTTTAGTTTGGAAACATATGTCTGAAGGTCATCTAATTAAATTACCTTAGTCAGACCATAACCAATCTGGTGATATTATTTAGGACCTCCAGTTTTACATATCTCTAGGGGTGAGAAATTCACACTCTCTCATCAACCTGTTACAGTGTCTTACCAACAAGGTAAAACCTTTTCTATTAACTTATAATCAGAATGCTCATATTGGAAATTACACAGATTGCCCATCATTTTATCATTGTAAACATTATCTACATCAGCTTGTGGTGGGTGTCTGGCATTCTGTACAATTAAGAGGGAAGCTGAGAAAAAACTTCATCTCATCTGAGTCAATGATTAAAGTGCAGTCATGCTGCAGAAGTCTAAATACCTTGCCTTCGATTTCTGGAAACACCATTTTATTCATGCTCCAAGGCAAAGCATATTCTCATCAGTGCATGCCCAGAAGTCTATTTAAACAACACAAATGAGCCCAGTGGTGATGAGCAGCTTACCTTTTATCCACAGCTATAATATTTTGTCATCACCATCTGACTGGCTTTTCCATTAAATATTCATAATGAGCAGAGCTGAAAAGGTTCAGATATCATGTGCCACTTCCAACCTGACCCAGCAAATTTTTTGATTCAATATTTTGAATTGCAGATCTCCAGTTTTGGTTGGGTTTTTTGTTTGTTTGTTTATTTGTTTGTGGTGGTTTTTTTTTTTTTTTTTGGGGGGGGGGTGGGTGGGAGGGTGAGTTTCCTTTTATTTTGAAAGAGCATAAAGCATCTTATTCCAGTTCTTGGACAGATACATAGCCTACACTACACTGTTTCTGCCTAAAACCAAATCCCAACAAAGGTAAAATGGTTAACGAAATTTTTGAGTTTTCAGAAAAACAGGGAATTTTATTCATTTTCAAATGATTTATTAAATATGTTTCACAAAAACAATCAATAGAATTTATATTTTTAGGGAAAGCATGCAAATATTTTTAAATCACTTATGTAAGGACAGCAATATCTATGTTACTTTAAGCTCAGAGAGTGCTTTCAAGTGACAACGGACTTGCTTTCTGGAAGAATATGGAGCCTCAAGGTACTATTTTGTGTAATTAAGTGAAAACATAATAACATTTTCATGGATGCAGAAGTATTTTTCATCTGCATGTCTGAAAGCATTATAATGCACCTGAGTTAATTTCATTCCAAAGTTCCATTTCACAGATAAGTAGAAGGAGAAATAGAGCAAAATGCCTGGCTAGTGATCCCATTATTGGTCTTTAGAAGTGAGATTGTTCTTCCAATCCAGAAATAGGAAAAAACCAAGATCATCACCTGTGGTCATATGAAAAGGATGCATATGCTTGGACACCAACAACTTATATTTCAATAGTAAGTCTATAATGGGAAAAATCTTAAGATTTTCACTTTTCCCAAGAACCTCTTCCAGGCAAAGAGCACTCCTCTCCTGAAGGTTCTGAAACTTTCTTACTTGTCCTGGTTCCTATTTGCAGCAAACAGGAGAAACAATGAAAGGAATACTATAGAAAACTTCAGACTCTTTTTCGATGGAACGTGTATTTTAAAAGGTAATTCTTATTCAAGCTCATCTGAAGTGAACTGCTTTCCTGAATACATCACTCTCCAAAAAGAAAATTTCTTAAAAATTAACAAAAACCTGAGTGAGAAAATGAATAAATGAATAATTTTCAGCAAAAACAAAGCCAAAATGTAGGTAAACCAGGTACTGAGAGTACAGCTGTGAGACAAGAAGACTTTTTATTTCTCTTTCTTTAATACTTTGAGTATAACATGGCTGTAAATCAGCAGGCAGCCATAAATACCAATAGAGAGAGTTTATATCAATATGAAAGAACAAGCTTTCCAACTGCAGCCTATGTGATCTTAAAAATAGTATTAAGAGGCAAAAGGAACCCATGGCATCCACTATACAATTTTATGACTGTCACAGAAGTTAAGAGTCTCCTTGGCTGCATCAGCTGGTAAATCCTTTACATTTGTGCCAAACCCAGGAAAAACATAAGTAATTTACTACAAAGAATCTGGGCAGGATCTTTTGCTTTTTATCAGTGCAAAGCATTTCTGTTGTTTAGGTGCTGTGCATGCAGGATCTCCTGTTTTTTGTTTTTGTTTTTTTTTTCTTTAAATGGGAAGATTTAATTTGTTACATAAGAGAATTTGTGATGAGAATATGATCTCAGACATCTCAGATTTATTTCTCAGGCAATCTTTCCAACTGTAGATTTTTTAAGTTGTGTATTGCCTTCTTGCTCCACTTCCCCAAGTCAAAGCCAATGCAATTGTTTAACCCTGGCCACCTGATGACAGGCTTTTTTTTTTTTTTTTTTTAAACTTCCTGTGTGTGGAATGTCATAGTCACCTAGCAGATAAGCTGTAGATGATATGACAGTAGTCACAAATCACTGACTGGGTTGCAGAAGTTGCATTCTTCCTCTTTCCAATTTAATTATTCAAAAATTTCAATAAAGTATAAGTTAATTGTATTTTTCTGGAAGAAGGAAGAGATCTTTACTCATGGAAAAGTGCAAAGGACCTCTTCTCCTGGGTTTTATGTACTAAAAAACACAGTTGAAAGAATATGTTGAGGAAATTCCTTACACGTGTACTTATTTTGATAAGCAAAGACTTTGGTTTCAGAAAAAAAAATGGTCTGAATGATGCACCCTTCAACACCTCTTTTTAAACACAATTAAATCCATGGAAGAGACACTGTCTGTATGTTGAATTAGGAGATGGGTGGTGTTCAAGATATTACTTTTTGACTGTTTTTTGATAATTTTATTGTTCTACCTAGAAAGGGTTAATGCTGATGGCCTTTGGTCTAAGGAAAGTTTCTAATACTGCTGCTGCTTTGGCTGGGTTACTTGAATTGTTAAGAGTTCTGCAGGATTTCAACCGTTAATAAGATGTATTTCAAACCTGTAAACTAATGAAAACTACTTCTCACAGAGGGGAAAAATGACTGTAGTTTTAGGAATCTAACTTGAATATGCTATAGAGGAACAAAGAAAAGAAAATCTTGCTATACTGATGCAGATAAAGGTACACAAGTGGATACCTATATAGCCAGTGTTCAGTCATGGGTATTATGTGTTATGAGGTATTTCTGTGTCTGTTGTTGGAAGCAGATTTGAACAGGTTAGAAACAGCTCGATGAACAAATTATCTGCAAAATATAAAGTTCATGGATGTATAAGGGTAAACAATCTGGAACTTATTAATACTGCTAAACCTTCACACAGAAAAATTAAGAAATACTTTTGATAAATATTTGTATGGAAATAAGCTCCTGTTGGTCTTCTAAGTTCTTATCATTGTTGCTCAACACTTGTTTCACTGGTGAACAATTTATTAGCAATTTGTTTTCCAAAATGTATCAATTTTTGTATCTTTCTCTGACATCTATGATCAAGGTTGTCAAGGTGGAGGGAGGAGACGAGCATCTGGGACAAAACTGAGCAGCTGTTGTTGAGAAAGGCTTACATGGATAGTTACAGGGTCCATAGCTAATGGCATATATTGGTTCTAAAGGCTAACATTATTTTCAGAGGACTAAAAGGAAATATGTTTGAAAAAGTCTATATATCGTTGAAAACTACAGAAATCTGTTTAAATATCAAAGGTCCTAAACTGTCACAGTCCATGTAAAGGAAAACAGATTTAAATGCGAATGATCAGCCTGTGAATTTAAAGCCTTTGTTGTGTCCAGGTTGTTACCATCTGAAAGCAAATTGTTCTGTAATTTAGGACTAATGATGATGTGATGCTCTAAATGTGTTAATACTATGTAATCGAAATGGCAAAGTGTTTGAAGAGCACAGACTCAAAATACTGCTCTGTCACAAACTGAACTTTTCATATGTTTTGAAGTGTGAGTTTAGTAAAAAGCAACCAACATGCTATATTAGTAACACCAAGCTCTTCCATTTGCAAAATATACCATTTTGAAAGATAATTTAATGCTTCTGAAGTTAGAAGCTGTTTTTAGGTTTGAAGGTACCAAATATATTGCACATCTGGACCACATTATTTTACAATGCATTTTGGTCCTTTTTTCTAATGATATCAATGTGTGTGTATGTGTTAAGGTTTTTATTTTTATAGCAGAAAGAGAAAGTATTCGCAGAATGGTATCTACCTGAAAAAGACAACAAGTGTTACTTTACGATATTAAAGGCACATACAAAATCATCTTTTTTTCTCATTGCGTGACAAGGTTTATCTTATATACATCTTAATATGCAATGAACATATCTGCTATTTTTACATATTTTCAAAATTGTTTGGTACCCCTGCTACATTTTTATTTAAAACAAATGAAGGTTGTTAAGCTACTAAAAGTGGTAATGAATTTGTGTGATCTCTCAAGCCATGTGAAACTATCTGTGTTTCTTACTTTGAATTTTAGCTATAAGAATGAAAAGAAGAGGAAGCTTACTTACTAGTAATTCCATGTCTTAAAAAGAACAACTTCTACTCCAAACAGAATTATGGTAACTTTAATGCTGTGAAAGAAAAATTCAAAGGAAACAAAGCACATAAATCCCAGCTGAGATGAACTTATGCATGTAAATTTACTTTCACTTTATCATGTTGCATACCAGAAAGGTTATCTGTTATTAGTTTTCATCAATGCATCTGCAAGAAGCACTTCAAAATGTTGTTTTGTTTGAGATAAAATTTAGACATTATCTTGCTTTCTGAACCTCTGAACTCACAGTAAATTATAAGAATGGTCTGAGCAATTTATTTAGTAAGCTGGTCTTTTAAAAGTGCATTTTCAACATTTCCTTCTGAGAATTTTTACTCTATTATGGGTGGATCTCAGAGTTAGCCAAAGGTTGTTTCCTCAGGCATTAGAATATACAAAACTTTTTTCAGCCTCTATAACCCTTTTACCAAGTCATGGTCAGATGGAATCCTCAGGAAATGTGGATGTTTTCTAAAGCTAAAAGTCTCTATTTCCTAACTGGTAAGGAAGGAATAATGACAGTGGTGCCCTAGTGGGTGCCTTGCTTTTTAGGCCATTGAATTCAAAGTGCTATATAAGAACACAGTCTTTTATAATTTAATTTCAGGACCTGTCCAGAATAAGGAATTCAGGACAGATGAAAATTGAAAACAGTGGCTGAAAGGAATAAAATTAGTACAGAAACCTTTAAAGTGCAAAAAATTCAGATCTTGTTCACTGTGATTTTCAGTAGTCACAAATCATTTTTTATCCTCTTTAAACTAATTTGCCCATCTTCTGTTACTCCTATTGCTCTTACTGCAAATGTTTTTCTCCTCTTGCTTTTGCTCTGACAGTAGCAGATTATACTTAATTACTCATACCTTTTGTTTTTTCTTTTTAATTTATTCACTTCATAGCAGACCTCAGTGCTATACTAGAAAAGAAATGCCATCAAAATCAATAAATGATGGTAATTTTAAAATATAATAATTTGAAGCTGCAATAAGAATGCAATAGCTAAGAAATGGAAATGTTGCATTTTCTATTTTTGGTCTTCTAAACATATACAATTAAAGTTTAAGACACATTACCATTGTCAGAGTATTTGAGTTTTAATTTGTTTTCTCTTCTTTAAAGGAATTGACCAAAACTCCAGTGACATGAATATTTAAGACTGTACCTTATAGTTTTAATTGCAAGCATAATTCAGTAATTTTATCTTTAGAATCCATTTTAAAAATGAAAAAAAAATATAATCATAAACCTCATAAGAGCATTTCTGTCATTTTTTAATAGATTATATTTATTCCAGTGTTGTAACCCAGAACACGAGACTACTAATGGTTGTTTCAATTCTTCTGCTTAACTGAAACAATATACTTGGGGAGGTCTGATACTTCACCACCTACTCCAATTAAAATTTATTTTAGAAATACGTACTTTCATAAAAGCAATATTTTTCATACTTGCACATCTGACCGGGCCTTGAAGCTTTCTATTTGAATGCTATTGAAAGACAGAGTTTTTCATTCTGGTTTAAGTCTCTAGACAGAATACAACCCACTGGCTTAGACTTGATTTTCTTACTTCACTCCCACACTCCCACACACTGACATGCACAGACAAACAGAAAGGTTGACTAAGGTTCTTAAGCTTGGAAATGCTGAGAAATGTATACTCTCTGATATTTTAAGGGGAGCATTTTTTTCTGAATGTGTATGGCAAAAATAATCTTCAATGTCATAGCATCTTAGCAGGTAGGCAATGCCCACTGGAGCCTGACTTTTGTAGTTACAGCTCAGAGATGCACAGACAAAACACTCCAAGAACACAGGAAAGAGACCAAACCTCGAGATTCACATTTGAATAAGAATATTTTCTAAGGTTTGAAGGTGTTTGGCTTATGTATCTTTTGCTTTTCAGTTCTTCAGTATTTTGGGGTTTTTTGTTTGTTTTAGACATACAAAAGGCTTATTTGAAATAACTGAGACTGGAAACTCCAGTCCACTGAGAATGAATGCTCAGCTTCAATCTTTAAGTAATCCTCTTCCCAGCTGAAGACCTTAGATTAAAAAACATCTCAAAGTTATTACAATGGTTAAAACTACTTTTTATTTGATTGCCAATTTCTTTTAGAAATATAAATTCCAAAGTATAGCAGGCTTTTCTTGGAGGTGGGAGTGAATTCACAGTTACTCTTTAAGTATGAAAAAAATGAAACATCCTGAAAATAATGGGCTTGATCTTGCAGTTTTAACAGTATCAAGGGAGTGCATAGGAGTATGATATGACTGCTTTTAAAAAGAAGTTAACAAGTTGTAAATAAGATGTCAAAGAATACTAAGTAGGCATGGTGGCTTGGTTTAATTCAGACAATAAGAGCATGAAGAAAATATTCCAAAATTGGTCTTAAACTCAGGTTCATGTGTTTATTTCTGTTCTTTAACATTTTTTTTAGGGGACATCCCACCAAAATTAAGGTTCACTTAAAAAAAGAAATGTAAGCTTGCCTACTGATTTACAGGAATGTTTAAATGTAGTTTGAGTAAATGACTTCTTTTATACAGAGTGCAACATCATTTACATAGTGTCAAGCATCTTATGAAGTCATAGGTTTTAAATAAAATGCAGTTGTTAAAAACACAAAGGAAATATCCTGAAGGTAATAGGCTCATTTTGTCAAGATTTTGGGAACTGAATGGCAAAAAATTATCTTTGGGGTCTTTTAATTCTTTGTATTTAGTGAGATAAATTTAGAAAGGTTAAACAAAATTTGAATGTGGTCCTACAAGCCCTTCACCATGATATTCAGCTGCTCTTGTGATATGGTTAACCTGGAAATTCTGCTTCCTTTCTCTTTAACAGACTGCTCATTTAATGTTCATTAATTAAACCTAAAGACATATAAAGGAAAGATATAAATTATCATTTAGATGACAAATTATAAAATAAACTTAATAGGGACTTAATAAACTCAAGTACCAATTGGCGATTAAATTCAGTCAACAGACATTACTTTCTAATACACACCATACGCCATTAAAAAAAATAAAAAGAAGAAATGAAGTCTAATCCTCCAGTCACTCTAGAAATACAAATGTGTTCTGCCCCTTTAGAGCTTGATGGCATCAGGGTACACCATGCACCAGTATCTATGAGAGCCTTATACTCCTGTGGGTCTGACATGTCAGGGCAATCCTAACAGCTGACTGTATTGGAGGCTCAAACCATCCTCACTGGGACTGAGAGGCAAAAATTCTCATTGTGACTGGCCCAGAGGGTCTGCATGTCCTTGACACAGACTATCTCAGGAGAGGGTATTTCAAACATCCAGAAAGGTGCTGTTAGGCTTTCAGTATAGCTGCCTTAGAGAAGGAGGAAATTAAGCAGCTGCTTGCCTTGGAGAGTCTCTTGGAGGACCCTTCTGTTCTAGGGTTGCTGAAGGCTGAAGAAGAAAAGGTAGTGATCGCTACCACAATGGGGCACCATCAGCAATATCACACCAAACGAGACTTCCTGATTCCCATCTGTACACTGATTCACTGACTAGAGAACCAAGGAGTGATCAGCAGAACCCTCTCACGTTTTAGGAGTCCCACATTAGGTGCCAAATAGGACTGTCATGGTTTATCTTCATCTGGCAGCTAAGTATCTCACAGCCACTCACTCACCCTGACGGCCTTCATCCTCTGCCCTGGTGGGATAGGGAGGAGAATTGGAAAAGGGTAAAACCCATGGATTCAGATAAGAACAGTTTAATAATTAGAATACATTCTTGAGCTTCTTGTGCTTGTTGGCAGAGCATAGAAAACTGAGGAGTCCTTGACAGGGTAAGAATTGCACAGCAACAAATAAACCATCAACACTATCTCACACTGAATCCAAAACACATCACTGTTCCAGCTGCGAGGAAGACAGTGACAGGTGGAGGTTGTCTTGGGCCCGGTGATCAGGAACTGTTAGAGTTTTTGATTTTTGGAGAAGGGTGCCAGCAGAGCTACTACCTTGGGCTTCCAGAGTGGGATTTCAGTAGTTATCTTCAGTATTTATTTTCTAATTTCAGTCCTTGTTCCTAGTGTAAACTGCTAAAAATGCTCTGAAATAAATGTAGTTGAATTGACGAACATTGAAAAATGGACTTTCTTAAAAATGTAATAATTTTTACATTTTTAATACATTATGTTCTCCTATAAATCCTGATCTTTTTATATAGTTTTTTTACAATGTCCAATCTAGGCATTGTCTAAGTAATCAATTATTTATGAATGGCTTATCCTGTCTTTTCTGGTCCCATATTTCTTTAGTGTTTCTTAGTCTAAGTAGAGTAGCAGCTTCCTAAGTATTGTTAAATGATAATCAGTAAGCAGTATTCAGCTCATCACAATTTAGGTCACACAATCTAATATTTCTGTGAATTCTCATTAACTCTTGCAGATTAATAAACTGGAAATGTGCTCTATCACTGAAATAAAGGAAGAAAACGCAAGGAGAAAAAACTGCATTATAGGTTTCAGTTTTCAAAGTAGGATAACCTTGTCCTGAGAGGACTGGTACCATTTCCCTTTAGAAATGTCAAATTTCTCTTCACATGCTGATTGCATGTTACAAAATGTTTGTGTTTTATTATGTTAAACATACATTGAAACATTATTTAATCTTATCTGATGACATAAAAGGAGAAGAGAGGGGAATAGGACCATTCTTCAACACAGGAGTAGCAGTTTAGGAGAAACACATTACCTGCCTATTTCCTGTACTTTCCAGTAATTCAGGCTAAATACTTCTTTGGTTCACCCCTTTTGTGTCATGAAAAGGCATTCATTACTCTAAATGCAGTTTCAGGCGTTGTGTCAGCTTGTAATAGTGTAGTTTATCACCACAGCAAGAGTGAAAAGCACAGAAAAATTAGGTTAATCAATACCACTGCAGTGAGTTTGACATTACAGTCAGGAAAGGTATAGCATGTTATTCCTAACTACAGGCCATAAACTGCCTGAGGTCTGTATATGCTCCTGATGTGAATGCTGGTTCTTCATGCAGATCGAGGGCAGAACATCGCAGTGAGCTGCTGCTAATCATGCACCCCCTGCAGACACCTAGCACCTTGGATTGTAAAAAATGTGACACCACCACTTCCAAAATTCCCTCTCTTGAAAAAAACTTATAATGTTTCTAATTAGCAGACCTAGGCAAAATCCCTAACCAAATGTTCTGTTTAAAGCCTGTGCTTACAAGAAACTTTTACAATTTTTTTTGACATTTAGAACTATTCATTCAGTGTTTGGGGGGCAGGGATTTGTTGTTGAAGGCTGGTGTTTGGGTTTTTATGAGCATTTTGCTACCTTTGCACTGGATCAAGATAGGAAATGACAAACTGAGCCTGGAAAAAATATTTTTAAGACACTTCTTTAGTAAGGGATAGGATGTAGCATGATATGCTTACAATCACAGGGAACTTAGGGAAAAAAAAACAAACCACCTACTTTTTTGCACTGCAAAATCACAGGGTTTCCAAAAATGTGCAGATTCACATCTATGATTTTTTTTTTTTAAATTATGTAAACCACCTTATTAGTAGAAGTAACATGCTCTTTTATACTAAAGGGGAACTTGAGCAAGTGCTGGTCATGGCTGTGATGATACTTTGTCATGACAATGACAAGCTTATGACACCTTTTTGTAACACTGAAAGTTTACTCCCATCTTTCTACTCAAAACTTCCTACAGTTTTGAGCGTTTTAATCCTTGTGAAGTAGGAAGTTTCCTTCTTTAACTTATTTGTTAAAAGACATGAATTTGTTTAAGTTTATTCAGAGCAAGAATCGAGCACCATAGATTTTAACATTGTACAAAGCATTACTATAATTTGAAATCTATTTTATATCAGTTACCGTAAATTATATGGTGTTGAAAATATGTCATCATTTCAGTAAAATATTCAGGGTTTTTTAAGAGGTACTGTGTAGAGTTTATCTAGTTAATAGTCTGAGAGAAAGTTCAAAGACTAAAGGATTAATGTTACTCAAAGTTACAGGAACCTGCAGTCCAGTCCTTAGTAGACTTAAAGAGACATTACTTCATGGAAGTCAGTGGGGCTATAGAGACTTGTTTCAACTCAGAAACTCTACTGGAATGTTTATCTAAAGATAATTTTAAAATCTTTCATCTTGAAATTGAGTGAGGTAGTTCATAATTATAGGCTTTCCTACAAGAATTTTGGTCTGAGTGTGATTTTCACTCTAATGAGGACAAAAGGGATACTCTCAGCATAAATTAGAGATAAAACAGGAAGAGGGAAAAAAGACAGAAAGATACACTGAAAACTGATAAGACTTGAGTACAGCTGAGATATGTTCACTAAATTAACCCTGAGCTTTTCTATACTGAGTCGAGTTCTGAAGTGCTACTAAAATTTCAGAACCTAAGGTTTATTTCTGAATTAATTTTCTATTCACATTTTTTTTATATGTCAAAAAATCACCATTCCACCTTTAAATAATTTATTTTAAAGTCGGAAGAGGATCATTATGATCATTTAGTCTTCATTTTTCTATAAAACCTGCCATGCTTTTGAAGCAAAATAATATTATTTCCTCCATTATAATTAATATTTTTTATGTCTGTTATTTTTTTGCACAGTATTTCTACAAAGTGAGATGTGGATTTTACTGGGTACAGTGTCTCACCCTATGACTTGATTTGACTATGGGGCAATCACATGCACATATTCCTGCTATTCTTTTATCTCTGATTATTATTCAGAGAACGGCTAGCATTTTGTGGGATAGGACTTTGAAAACTTTTCAGTGTTTATATTTTATATATCACATTTTTTGTTTACTGTGCCTGTAAACATGTAAGTGTTTATAGGTTGATTTGTAAAATGTGTCTTAAAGAATTTCACATTTTAATTGATATTTTAAATGATTGAGTTTTGTGTTTGTCATTGACTACTATCATGGTTGAATACATATCTCTGAAAAACAGAGGGCAAAACTCAAACTTCCAGTTCTGGCATGTACCTTCCTTATTCCTTTTATTGCTTTGCTAATTCCTTTTATTGCTTTGCTATATTAGTGTGCCATTTGACAGAGGAGGAAGGAGAGATTTGTTATTCAGTTAATCATACATATATTATGATAATTCTCCTGAAGGAATCAGTATTATTCATGCTTGCAGGCCCAAGTATAATATGTTCATTACAAATGCAAACTCAGAAAGGGTCCAGCTGTCATTCTGGATGAAATTATATAGAGAATTTTGCAGTTGTAAGCCAAATGTCAAATTCAGTGAGAATCCAAGGGGACAGTAATATGATGAGGGTGGCAATAAAGGTGCTTTGAATCTCAGAGTGATTCACCTAGTCTTGGGGCCCCTTCAACTATTGGCAACAGTGCAGTGGATGCTTGTAGGCAGACAAATGTCTTTGAGTACTTTATTCTGGAAGCTAATAATAAATCCACTCTGTATTTTATCAGCCCAGATATTCTCTGGGTAATGGCCAAAGAGAAAAGCATTTCTCTACCACGTGCATCTACTGGAAAGCTGGAACAAATCTCTATTTTTATTAAACAAGTCATTCACTCATGGCCTTCATTTTTACATAGCAAGTACAGATGATTTTCTGAAGCATTTCTGTGCAATTATGCTCTTTCCTGAAAAGTTCACATTAGGAAGGAGATACTCTACTAATATCAAATGAAACCACATAGAAGCCAAAACTGAATGAAACTTTGGAACTGTGCCTCTCTTTTACACCTAGCATGTGTGTTACCTTTCTGTACATTGAATAGCATCTGTGTTAATTTAGATTAATTTTATACTGCTATATGATGCAATGAAATAAATAAGAGGAATGATAATCATCATGATTGACTAGGTATGAAGATTGAAAAATTGAGACAGGGTCCATTTGCTAAATTTTAGGAGGCTTTTTATAGTAGTAATAATTATTTTACTGAGTTTTCAAGTGATCTATCCTGGAGAAAACATGATAACACTCAGAAATACCAGATACTACTATGTTATCAGACATCATTAGGTTGGAAAAAACTGTGCTATAAAACTGAAAACTATTGGAACCTAATGTTGGGTCTAAGAGGGATTGTTACCAGAGTTGTGTGATAGCTTGGGATGGTGTACTATTTGTATATGGAACATTTTGAAAAGTAGCATTTTTGATTTGTAGAGATTCATTCAAAATTCTACTTTACATCTACTCGCATCACCTGAAAACACCATGAATGATGCAGAACAATTCTTTGTATTTTATTAACACAGTACATGAACAGATTATTGGAATATTTATCAATACTGTTTAATAGCAGATTGTTTGACTAACAGGCAGAAAGGCATGACTTCAGCCAAGCATTTCATTTGAATTACTGGGTTTATTAAATATGTGTTTTGAACTATTTTAATTAGGCAGATTATACTTCTATGGTTAGAAAATGGAAGAACAATGTTTGGAAATAACAGGCTAAAAGCATAAGATTTCCTTACCCCATAGCAAAATATTCTAGATGTTTAAAATAGATAGATGCAAACAGCTCTGCTTTCCTCTGCTTGAGATATAAAATAAGAAATATTATCTGAGTGTAGGTGATTATTTTTATCTTAAGTTACTCCTTTCTACCATTAGGAGTTAGTAATATTTTAGTTTGAGAAAACTGATTTGAAGCCCAGTATTGCTGTAACACTGGGTACCTTTGCTTTGCCAACTGACTGCATTACAATCATCCAAAAGATGCAAATTTTCAAATTTTTAGGTTAAATGTGTTTGTGGAGTATTTACCAGGAACCAGTGTGGAGTTCGCTGCAATGCTACAGAATCACACATGCATTGTGGGTAGAAGGTTCCCCATCCTTTGGAGGAAAGTACCTTTTCTTTCAGATCTTCTATCAATTTCGTCTCTTCATGCAGAAGTTTCCGATAGTAATGGCCAAACAATTCGATATGCAAAAATGTATTTCACATTTATTAAGCATAGATCATTGATTGCCTCTGTAGGATCAGCAACTGCTGCAAGCTTCATTGCTAGTAAGCAAGTACAAATGGTGCTAGAATCATAGTGGTCCATAACACATGGCGCTATTCTTTCTGTCTTTGCATCATACCAATTTCTAACACAGATTTGTCCAATGACAACAACTGTTAAACTGATGTCCGAATGCATATTACTGTACAAAGTATAGGTGATACAAAAGCTACCGTAGGTGAGTACCTACCCTTAGTACTAGGAAACAGTCATAGGTTTTGAGTCAAGGAAAGGTCTCATGTTAAGGAAGCACTTTCCGAGAAAGGGTCCCAGAGTGTAGTGTCCTGGACAGTGTTTAGTATGTAAAACATAAAATACCCTAAAATACCTTAAATCCTTGGTGCTACATCTCTATTGTGTCTCATGTTTGTTCTGTCTGTAGCACCATGTGCACCATGTGACCAGAGTGCTGGAGCACCTCTCCTATGAGTAAAGACTCAGAGAGTTGGGGTTGTTCAGCCTAGAGGAGACAAGGCTCTAGGAAAACCTTTTGTGGCCTTTCAATTCTTAAAGGGGGCTTGAAGAAAGATTGGGACAGATTTTTGAGCAGTGTCTGTTGCAATAGGACAAGTGCTTATGGTTTTGAACTAAAAGAGTATAGATTCAGACTAGATAAAAGGAAGAAATTCTTTATGATGAGGATGATGAAGCCCTGACACAGGTTGCCCAGAGAAACTGTGGCTACCCCATCCTTGAAAGTGTGCAAATGCAGGCTGGATGAGGCTTTGAGCAACCTGATCTAGTGAAAGATGCCTCTGCTTATTGCAGGGTGGTTGGACTAGATGGCCTTTAATGGTTCCCTACAACCCAAACCATTGTACAGCTATGTGAAATTGAAATGTGTGAAATCAACTATTATGAAATACCCTGACTGCTAAAGGGATGTGGCAAATATCACTGTTTGACTATCCTTTAGTCATATTTTTTTAAAACCGTCTTTCATTCTCTTTTTCTTCCTTATGGTGTCAGTACCCACTGTGATTTTCCACCTGACCAATATAGCCTTGACTAGCATTTTCTACAAAGGATTTCTCTTTTATATTCACCCTGGTGTTCAGGCGCTCTGAAGGTTTTTAAGCTTTAGCACTGTTTTAAGCATGAGACCTACTTAGTACTGATGTATATCTATCTAGCTTCTATCAAATATGAAGTGAGCTTACATCTGCTTGCAACAGATTATGTAGACGAGCCCTTATAATACTAATGGTAAACCAGTTCATTAGAGAAGAAAATAAAAGAATTATTCAAATTCTTGAAATATATTATGTTTTTTAAAAATCTTGAAAATAATCTTGTTTCCAAGGTCTTGCAAGAATAAATCCCAAAGGGAAATCCTGGTAGAACAGAATCTTCAAGTTATATAAAAATTTGGGTTTGCCATTTTCAAGAAATGTGAACTGTCAATTGATCTTGATCTTAAGCCTGTACAGAATTTGCCATAGTACTTCTCATGAGAGAGTAATTCATTATCCTTAATAAAGGTATAGTGACTGAGAGTCATTTGTTCTTCACTGACTCCATTACAGATATGACTTAATTAAAACTATCTTTTCATAGCTAAATCAAGATGAGATGAATCTCACTTCTGCCGATTTTCTCAAAATCTGTATCCAAAATTTTCCTGATGGAGCTTAGTCTATCTGTATTCCTAAGATAAGGCTTAAAATGATGCTTGATAAATGTCGCAGAATGATGATATTTTAATTTTTTTGTCCTCCCAGAATGTTGTTGAAACAGTCCCATGAGTTTTGACTTTATAAAACTTAGCTGGGGCTGCTAGGATCATTATCTGTACTGAAATATCAGAGATAGTATTATTTCTATGAACAGAAACACTGAACATAAACCAAAACTCTTTCCAAAGCATTATGAATAGATTTTGTCTTCACCATTTTGCACTGGTATCAGACACAGTTCACAGTTTCACCTACATGTTATTGATGGTGTAGATCACCATCCTACCTTCTGTTAAGTAGTAAAATGTATGATATATGTATTTGTGAGTATAAATTCTGTGAGTATGGAGTACTATATCTATGTATTTCCAAAGAGGAACATGCTATCTTTTGTAGAAGGTCTGTGATTGGCTCAAGAGCTTTTGGTACTGTATAGTACTGAAATTCCATATATGGATATATTTATATAGTACTTAAACATCTTTATTTGATCTCAGCTGTTCCATTTGGTGTGCAGATGTACTTACATTTTAATCTGCAAAACCTCAAGTTTGTGGAAACCTTGACTGGTGAAAATATGAAAGGCATATTTCAAGGTTTTATCTTCCTATTGCTTAAGAAATGCTATGAAATGTGATGTGAGACATGGAATGTTCCATCAAGTTGTATAAATAAGTGAAACCATTTGTCCTTCTGATCCCCTTGCATGTAGATGCTGTCAGGATAAAATGGCTGTTAAGAAAATGGAACATAATTAGACTTGACTTATTCTAAATACCCTCAGTATAACGCAAACTAAGGAAGCTTAATATTTAAGAGGAGGAAATTAAGATAGTCTTTTTGCTTAACATTTCTCTTCAGTGTTTCTTTGTCAAGTGATTTGTGTTGTTTATATTCAGTATAGCTTCTATATATAATATGACAGGAAAATGCTGGCATTCACTGGGGCACTGGTAGTGCGATGTGACTGCTACTACAAAAGAAAGATCTGCAATAATTCTGCTACTCCTCTGAAAAGAAATCTTTAAACCAACAAAGTTTAGTTTTGGATTTCACTTGTTGAACCATTATAAACAAAAGGAGAAATACATTCAGCAATACAAAAATGAAACTAAACTTTCTTTTTCTAATTTAAATTGGAATTTCCAATTCCATTAACTTTTCTTTTTTATTAAGATTGTAGTCTACTGAGGCAAGAAACTTAATATAGAGTCTCGCATCTGCAAGTGTCTACTGTGGAGGATCCTCCCTGCTACTCCAATAAAACTGGAAATCTGTTTTTAAGTACAGATTTCTTTATCTTTAGGCCAGTTAGGATGAAACTGCCAAAAGACTGAAAGCAATTTTTATTATTTTCTTGATTTGACAGGTTACTTACAGGACCATTAAATTTTGAAATAAAAAAGATAAACCTGACAAAAGAGCCCACATATATGAGAGGTTGCTTTATCTCAAAGTCTGAAGGAAAAAAAAAAGAATTAATTTTACTTGATCTACTGGGATTTTTAATTAATATCTGTAAGTCATTATGAAGTTATAGGCTCCAAATAGTAGTATTTTAGATACTGTGTTTAATTGTAGATCTTTTATCTCAATCCCAACTCAGGACGTTGTATTGTTCTATAATTGGATTAACTGAAATTATCCCTATAAAGTTTAAGTCAAATGGTGGTGCAGTATGATGAACAGACAGACTTTGAGGCTTAACTATATGTTATACAACAGTCATGGCAGGTATCTTTACTGAGTGTTGCTAAACAAGATAAAACTATGTGAAATATGGGAGATTTTTTGGTGTATCTGTGTATTTTTGTCATTGGAATGGCAAACATAAAGATGAAAGAAGCTTTCTGCTAGATTTGATGGCTAAATTCCTCTATGTTGCTAAAATAATCCCTTAAGCTTTCTCTGCTGCCTTCAGTGTTGTCAACTTTGTTTTCATGGGACTAAGTGTAGGACTGATAAGAATGGTGAGGTTTTCAACTGAGTGAAAATAAACAGAAAACACATATAAGAAGAAACGTAAAATTAAAATTTGCTTTGATGCCTCTGATTACGTCCCTGACAAACCAGGAAAAACACCCTTTTGGCTTCAGCACAGCCCATTTGACAAAATGAATTTACAAAGGAAGTGGGTAGTGCATTTATGCAGACACTAACAAGGTAGTGAGACAGTGGGTTCAAAAGTACTCATAGTTTAAGGAGGGGATAGTGATACAGAGCTCAAGAATTTTAATTAGAAATAATAAGATGTCAGAATTATATGTTGATAAAGTCATGACCAAAGCAAGGATTGTGGCTCCTTAGGGTTGCTGCTACGGTAACTGTCCTTGATTTACATAGAAACTCCAGCTTTATAATGCGTGCTTACAGTTGATAGGATAGATACAATTTCCTTTCCCTGCTAAGTGATTTGATTCCTACACCACATGTAAGGATCATGAAGATCCACTAGAGCTCTTTGTTTAAACTTCCTTCTAGTCCAGAGAGAGAAACTGAGTTGGAATCATTTGTCATCTGCCAGTAGATGTCCCTCACAATGAAAAGGGGATGGATAATTCACAAAAAATGATTGATTGGCTGAAATCAGATCATCTTTCATATTCATGAAAGCCAACAGGCATTTTTAAAGATCTTTTCAGATATAATTTTTTTTTCCTCAAATAATGGTTTTGAATTTTAGAGTTAATACTTCTTGCTAGTATTCTTCTACCCATTACAGTAAATTAATTATTTGAGAGATCTGATCAATTAACTAAGACCTATAAGGGAAATTTTGCTAATATCAGATGAGTTAATTTTGCTTTGAAGGCACAATTGCCTAGTCACAAAAATATTTTAGATCTTAAAAATATGTTCTGTTCACATATACTAATGATAATATATTTCTATGAATGTTGATTAGCAGAAGTTGAAGAGTTGTTTAAACACATGACAAAATATTTCCAAATTTTCCCTTATTTTAAAAATTTTTGCATGGTATTGGATATTTCTTTAAAATGTATTTGACTTCTCAGAGTATTGAAATATCTTTTTTTGTCTCATGTTTTTATTTTCCATTGTATGCTTTGTATCTTCCTATACTTGGCTGCACATTAATTATATTCCCTGTAGCAACTAATCATCTCAAAATTCTTAGTGTTTTTAAATATATGAAGATGTTTAAGACACTGAAATTCTGAAAGTTCTAAGTGTAGTTTAGCTAATATTTTTTCACTTTGAACCATGTAGGATTTGAAAAGTTGACAGCCAAAGGCTGATCTTTGAATAAGCCTAAAAAGGGCTGAACGAATCTCTTAGTGAGATTTTGGGAGAGAGATGAGCTCCAAAGTAGCACCCTGAGAGTTTCTTGGGGAAAAAAACAAAACAAAACAAGACAAACAATTAAAGCAGTTTTCAAATTAAAATGAAAATTTGTTTATTATGCACAGGAAATATATGGGTAATCTGATATTTCCTTCACTGAAACATATGAATGGCATATAAATGAGTACTCAGTGAGTGTAGCAAATACAGAGAGCACTATGCATTCATTCTAAAAACTATACTGAGAAATATTTTCATAAGACAAATTTGTTTTAAAAAATCATTGGGTTTAATCCATGGAAAGAAAAAAAAAAATTTCTTTTTCCTTCTGAGCTATTACTGCTCAAATTAATAGAAAACTGAATTTTTACTTGAGACTTCTGTGTCTTGCTTGTCTCACCCACCCTCTTCTGCATTTTTTGGCCTGCATTCTCCTAAAGCTCTTACCCTGAAATGCATCAGCCAGACAAGAATTGTGATGTGGCAGTGAGGGCACCCCAGCAGTATTTGGAAGGACTGATAGATCTGAGAAGGATGTTTCAAGAAACACAGACAAACAAAAGAGCTCAAAGATGAGATATAAAAGAACTCAAAGACAGGAAACATTGCAGTAGTGGAGTAATGGGATGAAGCATCATAAACCAGCCTCTTACTTTTGGAGCTCTTCAGCAGCGGATGATCTGGAAGAATGAATGTTTTATAAAATCAATATACCTATTCATGATGTTTGTAATTGCATTTCTAATATATTAATTTTGGCCACAGTTATTTATTGTGTCATGCCAAGCTGAAATCAAGCTGAAGGTATTTTGTTTTTTTTTAGGTTTGGGTTCTTTATCTTAAACTTTCTGGGTGTTTGACAGGTGGTTCTTATACTCATTCTCATAAACATAACACACAAGCTATGCAAACAAATCTAGACAGAAATATTCACTACATAGGCTGTGCCCTAAGGAATGTAAAATATGGATTCAAATGCCAGGTCTACAGGTAAAACTACTTATTTCCTGAACTTCTGGTGAAATTTAAGTAAAGTATTTAAAAGCTATGTCTAAATTATCTTTCTGAGTGGTCTTACTTGCTCTATACAGAATAACTTCAATATTCTGAAATGAACCTCACTTGCCTAGTTCAGTTTGAGATGAAGAAGAAAAATGAGACTTTAAAGACTCATACCAAGGCCTTAATCTAAGTTTTTTTGGGGTTTATCAAACCCATCACAACAGGACAATGTGCAGAGGACGGTTTTCTACTGTGTGTTTAATCAAGGGTAGTTATGGAGCCAGCTGGGCTGAAGAACATAGGAGATGGTGAGATGAACTGGATGCAGAATCTGCAGAGTGCAGTGAAGGAGCTGCCCTCAACATCTGCCTTTCAGCTGATTTAAGCACAAGCAGTCACCTGTGAAAGTTTACAGCAGCGAAAGTGTGAAAAGTGGAAGTGATGATGTGCATACAAGAATTTGAGGTCATGATGGAGAAGAAGTAAGAAGGGGGAAATTGTTGCCAAGATCTATGTCTGGAGTTGTAAGAAAAAATTAATATGACATTCAAGAGATCATAAAGAAAAAGAGAAAATATGAATTATCAGAAAGAAGGGTTGGCAGAGAGAAGAAAACATAGTTTTACACCAACCTCAACAAAGCAAAGTACCATTATTACGATCTTTTTGTCAAAAATATTCAGCAGGCTGTTGTTACAAAACAGAAAATAAAATAAAAAAAACTTCCATGGTATTCCAAAAGATGTGGTATCATAAACTACCATGCTTTGGCAGTATGTGTCTTCCAGAATCTATCTGCCACAAAAAAAAAGGTAAAGTTTTTGTTTCAGAGATTAATTTCTATTAAAGCTAGAAATTCATGAACCAGAAATCACACTGGATTTAAAGACTCTTTAGTTATTCACAATACAAGTACTGACACTGAAATGCCACGACCGTAGGAAAATCCAGTGTCATCTTTGCACCAAAGAACTTATTTCCAGGAGACACTGTCACAGTGCACCAGTGAGACTTCACACAGAAGCTCATTTATAATGAGTCTATACCATATACTGAAGTACTAAATAAAAACATGCTTTCATTTAATAGGCTGATTAAC
The DNA here is from genome assembly GCA_035583155.1 of Acropternis orthonyx. Lineage (NCBI taxonomy): Eukaryota > Metazoa > Chordata > Aves > Passeriformes > Rhinocryptidae > Acropternis > Acropternis orthonyx. The sequence goes on along the minus strand of JAWWEU010000158.1, from coordinate 46,132,594 downwards.
AAGGCCTACATTGGTAACCAAAAGGATGGAAAATTTGTCTTATTAGTGAAAACTGAAGGATAGAAAATTGAAGATTAAGTGAAAAACGTGTTTGCTCTTTAAAAATACATCAATTTCATATGTAACAGGAAGAAAAAAAATAATTTGGCAGAAATATAATTCTGGTATAGGAAGAAAGATATAAACTGATGATGGGTACAAACATTCAGACTCTAAACTGAAATAATAATTAAAATCAGAGAAATAAGCAACTGGAAAGAAACAAAAAAGCTAAACCTCTTAGTTGATATGGTGAGCGGAAAACCTACCTCTAAATTGGAGCCTGAGTGATGTATGAAGTCCGGTAAATTGCGTACGTATCACCAGCATTGGAGAGACCAGACTTAAAGATCCAGGATCCCTTTTGTAATCCTCTGTCCCTGGATTTGAAGGCATCCTCATGCAATTGAAGATATTGCTCTTGTATCCCACAAACAAGACTGAATACTTAGAAAAGGTGAAATAAAGCTGACATCTTTAAGGATAAACATAGAAGATTCTTCACTCAAGAGGTGTCACTGCTGTCATTAAAGACATTGATGTACTGCAGCATCTCTGTCTCTGCAAGTAATAAGTGGTGCGAAATGTCAGTTCAAGACCTACAAGACAATAGTGAAAAGCAATCTTTTGAATATAAATCCCTTGGCATTGGCACAGCATAGAATATCGTTCCTGATTTGATTAATTTCTGACTTCACAGTTTTGCTAATTATTCTAAAGTATTAAACTTTCAGATTTCTGGTTTCTCCAAATGAATTAAAAATAATAGTGTGGGGCTAATACTGATGAGGTTGTAGCTTAAGTAAGGAGGAAACCCCAATACTTTCTATGAAGGATAAATTTTCTTGCTTATGGTAACAAATAAACCTATATAGCATAGATTGTAAGGGTTCATGGTATTGGGGACAAATACCACTGCCAGTGGGACACAGTGAGAGCTGTACTGCAGGATCAGATAAGAATGTCTGGTAATACTCAGGGCATTTAGTACTGTGAGGGAGCCCAAATGGCCTCCTCTTAGTGACAATAGCCTGGGTAAAAACCGGTTAAAGGAAGAATGTGAGTATAAACTGTTGATGTGAACAAACTACCTTATTATCTACCTCTAAATAAGAGGATTTTAGCCAAAAACTCATAATGCTATGAGGAAATCAGCAATGGTGAAATTTACTTAAGATGGCCATCAGCCTGATTAAAAACTAACCAAATTACTGTCATAAACCTTTGGTGTAAAGGAAGAGTCAACTGAAGTATAAAATGAAATTAAGTATAAAAGAACAAAAAATTGTAACAATGGGAAGTGACTTCAGAACTGGAAGATGGAAACAACAGAAGAGTATGAGTTTAGACGCATGCTTTTAAGCCCTTTGGAAGAGTGGTTAGCCCCATTTGTAAACCAGTCATCAATCAACCTCACATAAAGCTCTTGCAGATCTAGCTATCAGATCCACTGAGAAGGAAAATAGGTAACCCAAGTTAAATTTCATTATATTGTTGAGAACTATAAAAATTACAACTTATGTTTTTAGAGAAACCGGAAAGATTTAAATGTGTAGGCCTTCTGCCCAGAAGTAAGTCAGGTAGAAATGAAGATGTCATATTTCTGAATGTCAGAAGTAGCCAAAAAGGTGCATTTAGTTTCTATTTGCTTCAATCTCATGCACCCTTTACCACTGATCTCAGGCCTTTTTTACATCTTTTGAACTACTTCCATTGAGATTAGATGCTTCATTATTATTAGTTGTACTAGACTACTTATTTTCTTCTCCTATTGACTTTAAATATGATTCATAGTCAGATAAGCCCTAATAGGTATTACTTCCCTTAGCCATCTGGCCACAGCCTGGATAATACTTGCAGTTAAACCTGAATTTTAACTTCTTGAAGAAATAATTAAATCAGTGTTAGCAGCAGCCCATGTGGAAAGTGTCTGCCTAGTAATTCATTACCATCAGCCTGTCTCTAATTTGTCAGTATGTGCGGCACCCCTACAGTAGTGTAAGAGAGGCAACAGATCATTTATATAAATTAAAATCAATAGGCGGCTGAGTACTGAGCCCAGTGAAATATCCTCTGGGCAAGTGGAAATTTTAGAGACTAAGGATTTAATCTTAGCTGCTTGACTTCTTTTATCAAGGTAAGACTTAAAAAGATTAATTATAATTTATGAAATATTAATACCTGGAAAGCTTTTGAGCAAAGATATTATATGTCTGCAGAGTCAAAATGAAGGCTTTTTCAGGTTTCAAAGTACAGTGTCAACATGGCAAACTTTTACAGTTTTAAAAAGCTTATTCTCACTAATGGGGATTTTTTTTCTCTTTCCCTGAACAACAATTAAAAAGAAAATTGCTGCCAGGAAGTATAATTTCTGATATCTTTGAAATATATATCTTGATCAAAAAACAGAAGGGAAATGATTTTTCATTCTGTACTTCTATTACAGTGTAACTGTTGCTTCTTTACATGTGAAGTTTCTATCCTAGACTTTATTAGGAGCACTGGTTAAAAGACTATACCTTACAGTAGATGAGAATCTGGCCCAAAGCCTTCGTGCATATATTTATAGCAAGAGAATTAATAGATAGTTATATATGGATATTTCTGACATTCAGAACATACAGCCATCTGAAAGTCTAAAAAGTCACTGTTACTGTAATGCCTACAGCACTGCATTTCACAGAACAGTAAATGAAATCTGGACGCATTGAGTGACTTATTTAAAGTAATTCAGCAACAAATGGTGGAGTCCCAAAGCCCCTTGCTGTCAACCATTAGACAGAAAACACTGTTTCTCTCAATGGGTTAAAGTTGACAGACAATAAAAAAATCCTTTTCTTCAACAAGGAGCAGATAATAACTCATGCTAAAATCTACATTTGTTAGTAGCAAGATATATACATTAGCCTCCCACAGAATTATCATTTAATTTGTTCTTTTCTGCCCTGACATCTTGTACTCTAGTCCTGTTTGCCATTCTGCTTATTCTCCTTCAACCTACGTTATAAACACTTTGGAGCAGGGAATGTATCTTTACTGATATTGTGAAGTGCACTGCTTATCTGCTGTATGGTATGGGTAATACATAATGAGACAATCTGGGGCTTGTAAATCTAAATTAAATGTAGTTCTGGGAACCTTGGTATTATGTAGTGAATATTATCCAGGTCTTGCTTTTATCAGGCAGCACTTATCTGGAAAATAATTATATGCATGTGACCAATATGCAATGCCTAACAGATACTGCCATCTTATATGAAGTGTTTTGCTTTGAATTGAGCACAGCTTCTACTTTCTGCACTTTGTTTCTAAGGATACAGTCATGAACAGGGGACATTTTCCTCAGGATCTCATCTGTTCCTGCTGCTTCTCCCTCACCTGAAGTCATAATGCTTTGTTTGTGGCTGTAATCAGCTCTGCAGAAACTAATTGTGATGTCACAGGCAGAAGATTATGACTTCAGGGGCAGAAAAAACCAGCAGGAGCAGGTGACCTCTAAAACATAAGATGTCTCTTTTCATGCAAAGATCATTTAAAAAGGAAAAATGGGAGAAAAGAGAAACATGCCTATCTTTAAGAAGAAAATATTTGTTCAGATTTATAAAAGGCATTAACTGGATTGCAGGAGTTAATTTGAAGTGAAATTCTCTGTGATTATATCAAGAAGAGATAATATATTCAGTAGCAGCTGAATTACTAAATTTGGTTTCTAATTTCTCATTTGATTAAATGACAAATACAACTACTGATGCAATCAGCAACTTATCTATCTTTTCACACAAAACTGGACTCATGTAAAAACTCATTTCCTCTCTAGCTGACTTTTACTGTGAACACAGTTGTAAAATGGGTCAAATTTTTTAAGGTTTCTGCTTTTTCCCTTTCATGTAGTGAGTGAACTGATCAGAAGAACTTGCATTTGATAGCTTTCTAAGGGAATGTTTTCATGAATTAACAGCTTGTTATATGATAACAGTAAAGGATCACAGTTGATTTGTGCATTTGTTTGTTGGGGTTTTTTATTTATTTATTTTGTGTAACAGTCAGAAGTTTGGTAGTGCAATATTGCTTGTACTAGTCATATTTTTTTCCTTCAGTCCTGCTCTCAGTGTAAATAAGCAGTATAGACAACAATTTAAAGTTTCACAGGGAAGCTACCTGAGATCAATTTCCACCTGAAATACCTATTTATAGCATGTTATCCTTGGGATTAGGACTATAAGTGTGGTTCCATAACCATGATGGATTCATTTGCAGATGATGGATCTGTGCTCCATGTGAAAAGAGTGTATCAAGTAACGTGTTGGTTTTGGTGGTCTGGATACCAGTCTAGCCAGACACTGAGTGAAAACAGACATTTGTTTTAGATTCCATTCATACTTTTTTTGTTTGTTTGTTTTGTGTCATTTTCTACTATAGAGAAATGTGTTTTGGTCCAGGTAAATGACACTCAGATAATAATTTTTTTATCTTTTTTTTTTTTTTTTTTTAACTTTAAGATAAGGGTTTGTTCCTAAAGTAGGACTTTCTTTTTAGTATGAGAGTCATTTATCCTGATGAATTGTTTGTGAAGACCTTCACATCTGCATCAGGGATGTGAACTTTACCTATATGACTGGCTTCTTTACAGTATAAAGGGGCTATTACTGGACACTGAGTGTTTATTGAACGATAATCTTCTCCCAAATTTTGTAACTAGAGATGCTAGCCACCAAAAGTTACAATTTCAAGATTTTTTTTTTATTGAAAGCACTTATGGTAAAAGTGTGAGTCTGCTCCAGGAGCTCAGATAAGCCATTCTGTGACAGTTTTGTCATCTGTAAATTGGAGAATATAAGCACCTTTTTTTGGTTTTTTTTCAGATCAGTGGCAACAAAAGTGCCAACACGTAGTACTAATAAGCATAAGAAAATGGAAGGAAAAAATGGTTTTTATAAGTTATAGGATTTAATTGTTAAAAAATATCATCCTATCATCATATCACTTTTTCATGGTAGTACTGAAAAGAACAGGAAAGGATGGGAAAGCAATAGGCAATTAAAAGAAACCTTACCTTGTCATTCCCAGGTGCTGTAAGTGGCAGTTGGCATTAGAGTATTCTTGAATATGAATTTTAATAAAAGCCCATGTTCCTCAATGACATATAACTACAACCTTTTTACAGATCTAACATGCAAACATATTTCTTTTGATAAATGTTTACATTTTTTCTCCCTGGAATGTCCAGTCTATTTTGCACTTGACGGAGAGTAAAATTATTCCAGCCTTTCTCCTGACCTTTTACAAGTTCTAAAATCACTGATAACAAGAATTTGTGTCCAATTTAATCTCACCAATTATGATTATTCCAGGGCAGAGCACTATAGACATAATGCTCATTGACATAATAGCACAGATGAGCTGAATAAGAAAGCTTCTAACAACATTACTTGGAACAAAGCTAAATCTCTTTATGTCCTATTTTTATATGCAAAGAAATCAACATTGTAAGGGTTTTAAAGTTTTTATCATTATGTACAAAGTAAACACACTTATGGAAAATCTTATTAAACAAATTCCAGACTTCAAGGAGGAAATAAAAGGTTAATTCAGTTCCCTGTTCTACCCAGCTCATGTATAACTTCATCTGACTGGTGTCAACTTTATGGCAAAAATCCCACATAGCTTCTTATATCAATAAAAATGATATAATTAAAAGGTTTTAAAGTTTCTACCATGAGACTGGTAAAAATTTGAATCCAAAGGAAAGGAAATATGAAGTTTATTTTTGACCAGCTCTAGATCTCATTTTTGATCCCTTAACTGTTTGATAAAAAAAAAAAAAAAAATCTCATCAAGGAACACACCAGATATGTTCTACCTTCTATGCCATTCAAAGAGTTATTTATTAACTTTGGAAAAAGTATGAGACAGGCAATATCAATTATTTTTTATAGACTCCTTTATGTCATGAAGCAAACTGCCCGAGGTTGAAAGACACAACCCAGCTGCAGAATAACAACTGAAAAAAAAAAAAAATCAAAAGCTTCCTGCTTTATTATTGCTTTTATAACGTGTTTCACCTTGTTTAGTAGCTCATTGCAAAGTATACTGAATTATTAAAACTAGACTTCACTTATCAGAGTAAATTAAGTTATGATGCATTATCTTCTATTGCATTTCTGGTGTTAAACTCACTCTCAGATTTAGTAAATGCAGTAGATTTAACAGCTGTTAAGTATGGTTTGGCGAGTTTCTTCTGCGTTATGGATTATGTTAGGTGAACTCCTACATGTCTCTGTAACACACTCTAAACACTCTAAACTCTTTTTAAGAGATTTTCTTCCAGTTCAGCTTTTTAAAATATAATTGGGGATTCCTCCCTAGATTTATTTTGCTAGTGAATGAGCCAGAAAATACCCTCTTGTTCTTTTTAGAGCTGTTGTCCCAGTTTGGGCAAGGAAGAGTTAATTGTCTTGCAGTTGCCATGAGGGGGCGGACCCTGGAGCCATGTGGGCTTGTCTGCATTGCTGTTCTGTACCACCCACTTCATCGCTGGATGTGTGGCTTCCAGAGGAATCAAAAAGAAATGGACAGCGGAATTGCTGCCATTTTGTTCCTTTTTCCAGGGGCAGACAGAGTGATGGGATGGCACAGCATGGGTAGTCCAACCCATGGAGCTTATCTGTCATTGTTTTCATTCTCTTGGGCTTGGGAAAACCACCAGCTGTGGTAATGTTTTGCCATTTCCTCTTTTGTCTCGGGAAGCCTCATGTCACTGGTTCCAGTAGGATCATGTCAGTTGGACTTCCATAAGCATTTTTTTGCATGTAATCACCCTTTTATATACACTGTTGTTATTGGTATTGTTACTTTTACTGTTTGTTATTCCTTATCTCCTTGACGTTTTTCCAGTAAACTCTTCTCTCAACCCATAATATCTGCCTTTTTGTTGCTTTCTCATTGCAGGCTGTGGGGAGGAGTGAAGTGGGTGTTTGAAGCTTAATTTCCAGCTGAGTTTAAACCACAACAGCCGTTTAATCAAAAATATGTTTTATCTTTTGTTTAACATTGGATATTTAGATCAAAAGATCCATAGTCAAATTAAGGCAACAGAAGCAAAAATTCAGTGAGGATTAAGGGCATTTTGAGATTACAGAGCAGCTGCTCACACCTATTCAAGAACAGGGAGATCTGTAAATTCCCAGTAGCCCAATAGTCTGATTCTTGGAAAGATGATGGGAATTCCCTAACTTCTAGCATCCACTGGAGAGGCATTCTTTTATTTCTCTAACATAGGGGTCATGATCTTCAATTTAGATCAGATTTAGATTTAGAAATTAATACATGATCCCTTCTAGCCTGCTGTAGTCTGTACAAAGTCAGGTTCAGAGAATTAGAAGCAAAATAACTGGAAACTAAGTGTAATTTTTACTACACGAAAATGTTTTCTAATGATTTTGCAAATTATCTTTATTATTTCTTTATGCAGTTGGAGTTTAAAATAAAAAAGAGTTTGTTCCTTTTTAACTGTTTGTTGCTACAGATAAACTTGCTGAATTTCTGTAGGGTGGGAAAAAACCCAGTCAAAACAGTGCTCATGTAGAATATACGAAGCGTACAGGCATAGCATTCAGTGTGGCAGAGCACAGCATTCCTCATCTCCCTCTGGTTAAGACTCTACCCCTTTGAATGCACTACCTCAAAAAAACTCTATATTTAATATCTCTATTCAGAATTTGGGCTTATTTTTGATGTATTCGACCAGTAGGACAGTCACCTTTATTTACTGATGTATTTTACTTCTTACTGCCTTCTACTTAGCAGTGTATGGAATGATTCTATTGGTCCTACCTAAAGTCTAAATATATTTGTAGCCTTTGAATTTATAACCTCTAACAAATACTATATACTGTTTGTAAACCCCCAGTTCATTTTGTTCTTTTAGTTACAATTTTTATTAGAATACGAGACATATCAGTTGTACAGCCTTTCCACAGAGGTGGAAAAATTGAAAACTCTTTGATTAGTTTTGGCTTAAGTAAAGAAATCAAGAAGTTTGCTCAGGAGATTCCCTTTCATGTACTTTAAATGATTTCATTTCTAAAAGTGCTATCAATATTCACCTATCTCAGAGGTTTGAAACAAAAAATGAAGTTTTGATTTGAAATCCAGTGTTTAGTCACAAAATGGTATGAAAGTTAATTATTTTTATTTGCCAGCAGTATCTTGGGATATCTGAAAGAAAAGGCAAATTTTAATTATTGTTACTGAAATATTATATGAATAACATCAAGTACATACAAATACATAAATATTAATATTGCTGGTAATTGTCCAAGTTGTAATCTAACAGCTTTCTTTCCCAACTCTAAAGTGCTCTGCTTTTATTAATTTCCTCCTTTAAAGATGTTTTGTTTTCTGAATGGCAGAGATCTCCTTCTCACACAGTTTCTGCATAAACCCAAAATTTACATGGATTAGCGTACCTTAAGAAACGCAGAGGGATCATTCTAACTCATTAACCTTTGAGCTTAACCTTTCAGTACATTACATTCAGAATTAAATTCCATTATATTTTCAGTGAAGCGGTTTGTGACTTATGAGTTAGATATTATTAATAACAATTTTGTATTTCATGAGTTTTAAACTAGTAAAATTATTAGAAAGCTCATAAAGAAAAAAATTAAATTTCCAAAGTTTCTCACAAAGTTTTGGAACACAGAGCACTAGCCCAACAACTTGTCATCTGTTACATTTCAAACTCCTTGCCTAAATATCCTAATGTATGATTTTATTTTTATTTAAGATACACTGATTGGTGAACAAGAGCACAGTAAATGGCTCTAGTGTACACATTCATTTTTCTTCTTTGACATATGAAATACAAAACAGGTCACACTAATTAATCAAACCTTTTAACATACCGGGTGGAGTTTTGTTTTCTTTCTTTTTAAATGGTTTAATTTTCCCCTTTCTAAGTAACTTCTCATGATGTTCCCTGCTCTGGAAGCATAAAGTGCAATTTACATACTTTGAGTTACAAACCTGATTAGAAAATCATATTAGCCATCTTCTCTTGAAGGATAAGTGCAGACAAAGAGACTGAAAGTCTGAAATCCCTATAAAGTGCAGTCCAAAATGTTTGGTTTTGCCTTGATTAACTAAGGAGATTAGTAATACATATTGAATTACAGTCACATTTAATAATGAATTTACATGGACTCTAAGCCTCCTCAATTGTACTGATTCAATGACATGTATTTATCCACCTAATAAAACTCTTCATTTGATGAAGTTATTGAAATTTCAAAACAACTACTATGGTCTGTATGCATTATATTACAATGACCTAATACAGTGGCAACTAAGTAGGTTTCCGTAATAGAAAAAAGGGAAACACACACACAAATTAATACAAACATAAAATCAGTTTTAGTGACAGCTATTTGTATATCCACCAGGGAGAAGTCCTGTGGACATAAAACTGTACACCACCTTGACAAATAAAGGAAAGAGCTTTTAAGGAAGAATGGGAGCAGCTTGTCTGGTGTGACTTTTTTTCCCCTAGCAAACAGCCTTAAATATGTGGAAACTTAGCCATCTGCTTTTCATACATGTCTGGTTTCTCACATGCAGTTCAACTTTTTTGGAACAGTATTGCTAGCAAAAATGAGATATAAATTACATGTCCTCAACTTAGTGGTACCACAAAGCCCACACAGTGTCTTATTTTATCCATATTCCTTTTCCTGATAAAAGGTATAATCCATTCATAATAAAGAGAAGACCATTGGGACAGATGCTTGGACAGTGTAGTTTGTCTTAACATAGACTGCAAACACAGTTTCAGTCACAAGGGCTGCATTTTCCCTGCTAGCTACAGCATCTTATTTAAATTCCCAGTAACCTGAGATAAATACACTAATAAATTCAATTGTTAGTACACCATTAAAATTTGCACTGTTTTCTTAATATATGGCAATTACATGAAGTTCTCTTTTAAATAACACAATTTAATGCGCTGTGAACATTGAGACTTCAATATTCCTGAAAGTTTCAAGAAACACAGTTTTTTCTTTTTTATGTAGCTGAAACTTAAAGAAAACCAACAAACCAATCACCATCACCACCCAAAAAACCCCAAACAAACCAAGCAAACAAACAAAGAACCAAATAATCTAAACCAGAAAACCTCCCTCAACCCCAACCAACTAAACAAAAACCCAAAACAATCCAAAACCACTCAGACCAAGGAAGAATACCTCATTACATAAGTTTTTGTATATTTATTATTGATTTAATTTTTGCAAATATTTAAAATTATTTATAATTTCCAGTTGCCGAATACTTTTGCTTTTATATAACATATTTAAAAAACAGAGCTAATCATATACTCAGTCTTGATCCATGTGCAATTTTACTTTTCTGCTTTGTTTTCTGTGAAAGTCACTATGAGCTCTTTGACTGTGATTCTCATGGTACTTTAAATCCTGTGATCTCCAAGAGCTTTTGCTTTAAAACTCTGCTCCTCAGAAGTGTTCATATATTTTTGTGGAAGCTGTCTTACATGTTTTGGTGTTGTTTTTCCAGACTCATGTGTTATTCGTGGTGGCGTGTATGAGGATACCAGATAAATCTCTTGAGGCAATGTTATAAATTCCATGGGTTTTCCAGAACAGCGTGTTGGACTTTTAACTACAGTACTAAGCAAGGTGATGCAGAATCATAACATACATAGAAGATTTCCAGAGATAATTTTGTGACTCTGGTACCTTGTCTACCATTTTGGCCAGACAGAAGCTAATGTGCCGCTTTGTTGTTCTTTCACAGGGAGGGATGAGATGAATTGCTGGGTCAATTCGCAGGGCAACTGGGCTAAACCTCTTTCGGGAGTGGGGATGCGGGTACGGAGATAACATAGGGAGAGCCGGTAGATGGTGCTCAAGGCTACGGAGCAGGGGCCGTGGCTGTACGGGACAGGGAAATTCCTGATGCAGCCCTCACATCCAGCACATCAGATCCCTTTTCAGATGATGGAATATGATGTCCCGACAACATTTTTGAGCCACTTACCTTTCTGAAGAAGAATCTCAACTAAAAATCTTATTGCATCAAGTTCAAAACACCTTCACTTTCATCCAGGTCTACACCTTAGAGTCTTATGTCGGTCTTAGTGAGGTAAGGTTAATTTTTCACGAGCTCATGAGATGTTAATATTTTTTCCTGTGCTACTTAATTGAATTATGTAATAGTGCATGTGGTCCTGTCACATGCCTGATTTCTGGAAGAGTCTGTGTTGTGGAAAGGAAGATTAGATATTAGATATTCAAGAATAAAAACAGGAGCTAGAAGAATGAGGAATAAAAGTTGCTCCTTTAGTGAGGAAAAACTGACCAAAATCGTGTCAGCATCAAAAGTTCCTGTACAGAAAAGTGTAAGCTACTATGATTATAATGAGATGACTGTAAAAACAAAGGGGAAAAAAGACAGCATGAGGTAGGAACATAAAAAGAGGAAGCCCGAAGTACACAGCTGGATCAAAGGTCCTTTTGTGCTGACATGCTGTTTCTAACAGTTGCTAATAGCAAATCTTAGAGGTGGACAGGAACAAATCAAATGCATACTCGTGCTCCTCAGGAGCATTCTTCTTTTCAGCCACTTGTGACCCAGTGACTTTTAAAACCAGATATACTGTCAGTTGTTTCATATCTTAGATGAGGAGACTATAGAATCACAGAATATTCTGAGTTGGAAGGGACCCACAAGAATCATCGAGTCCAGCTCATAAGTGAATGGTCTCTACAGAGATCAGACCCACAACGCTGATATTATTAGCACTGTGCTCTAACCAACTGAGCTAATCTCAATCCTAAACAATGACAAATACAGGGAACTGTGAGACACGGTTGGACATACAATCAATGTAAACTTTGAGAAAACAGTATCCCACCCAATGGTTGCATTTATTTACAGTAAAACATACCATCTTTGTTCCATTTAAGGGAGATTTGAATCCCAGATACCCATTTTGTGGTTTATGTCATTGCAACTGATCACTGCTCGGCTGAATCCCTTAGCAGTGTGAGAGCTCACCCCAACAGCTACATACCATTTATTCTCTCAGTCTCCTCCTCTCTCCCCTCTTAGTCTCTCTTTGAAAGGCTGATGGTGTCCTTTTTCTTTACGGGGGTGGACGTTTAAGCTGAAATAACTCATCCTTTTACCACCTACTCTTGTCTTTGTATTTCTTTTTATAAGCTTGGTATTCTTGGGCTGTTTGTTCTCCTCTATGAGCAGATACAATTGTTTTATAGGACTATCCTTACTGAGACTAATTTTTTCCCTTTTTTTTGAAAAAGTAATTACTACTAAACTGTCAAGTTTAAACAGTCTGAGCCACATCATGACATGCTTGGATTTAGAGTTTTCTGTGTGGTTTTGTTGTTTGTTTATTTTTTGTTTGTTTTGTTTTGTTTTAGTTTGGAGTTGTTTGTTTGTGGTTTTTTTTTTTTTTTCCTTAAGTTTGTAATATGGACTGATAGCTCCTGAAGTCTAGTTTAGGTATCTGAACATAGTTATTAAAATGATAGTGCATGAAGTCTCCACATCAGTCAGCAACTTAGTGTATAGTAAGGCTGCAGAGAAACATCGGCTTGCTACTTGGATAGGAGAAAAACACAAAACTAAATATGGAAGATTACTAGTTTCTAGTATTTCTATCCTAAATGAAAGAATGTAATACATTGCATGGTGTGCAAAGGAGGACTGTCTCAAACTGCTAAACGTAAAGTGTATTTTTCGCCAGCTACATAACTAGCCAATGACATGAATTACTACTTAATGTCGAAGTTAATGTCTGTGCTATATCCAGCAAGTCAATATCCATATATGTAGATAAGAAGAGTTATAATTAGAAAGCACTGAAGAACAAGATTTGCAAGGGAAATAAAAGTGTCATGAGCATGACATGAGATTTGACAAAGATTTCACCAGGGAGGATGATCCTCTGCCCTTTGCAATGTCTTTTGCACTTTCTTATGAAGCATTTAGTATTTTCAGCTGTGTAAATGCCTGTCAGCATACTACAGAAGTACTAGTTTTGACTGAGAGGGACAAGTCCCAATAAAAGAAAAATAAAGGAGAGATTTATATAAAGACAGGAAGTCAATGTGCAAAAGACAAGATACCAAGTGAGACTCTGAATTAAATAAAAATGTTGTCAGTTATTTCTCAAGTGATAAGGAGGACAAAAACATTATACAATTTATTTTCATTTGCATTTCTTAAAAAAAAGTTATCAGAATATAAACTTGTTAAAGTGTTTTCTAATCTGGTTTAAGGTACAGCAGTGTGAAGTCACCTTCATTGAAAGAAACATCAGCTAAGGACATAAATAGTATTCCTTCTTATTGCCCTGTACTTACATGTTATATTTCCTTGATGTTAATAGGTGGCACCTTGTTTTTTACTTTCTGGTTGAAATGTATTTTTTTTCCCCCTAAATGGATATGAATATGGACAATTAACCAGCTTGACTGCAGGAGACTCTAATTACTTTTTCTTTTGCACACATTTCACAATTCTAGAAAGGAATAAGACCTCCAAATTTGGAAATATTTTTCTTCCCATTGTTAAAACCAAATCACTTATTTAAAACTTTACTGTAGCATAGGAAAACATGATGGTTCCAGACAAACCTTTATATTGTAGAATACACTTATTTTTCCTGGACAACCTAAACCTCCTGTCACCCACTTTTCTGAAGATACTGGAAGCATAGGCTTCTAAAATGACATTAAGCAGCTATGAGTCAAGTTATAAATTTACAATGACTGTAGCATAATTTTAGAAATCTAGTTCCATACATAGTTACAAAGAGAAATTTTAGATTATATACGTAATTTAACCTGGAGCTGAATCTCACCCTGGGTTTGTGATAACCTTCATCCTACTAATTAGTTTAAATATTATTTGAGCTATATATTTTCCATAAAGTCTCTTAGTAACTTTATTATTTTGTGTATGTGTATGCTTTCATCTTTATTATATTGATTTTTCAAGTTCACAGAAAAACATTTCTCATATTTTTCGCTCTCTTTCTATGAAATGAAGAATACAGTATTATAAATAAGGGCAGCAGCACTTAAAAATTCTACATTGACTTGAATATAACCACTGCAATACATTCATATCCATATATATATAATTGTATGATATTATGAAGAAGATTGCTCAGGAAAATGTGCAGTATGAAGCGTATTTATCTCTGTACTGCAAGACTATTTGTCTATATTGCTGCAAATTAATTTTGCTGACAACAAGGTGCCTTTAGCAGGTCCTCGATTAGTTCTTAATGACTGTATTCTGTAGCAAAGTTGTTTAAAAATGTCATTTTCTGTAAAAAAACCCCCTACAACATAAGAAATAATAAGAAAAAATGATAAAAATTTGATATTGTAAAAATGTCAATAGAGGAAATTATATCCAAATCCACTGTAGTATAAGATAACTGAAAAAACAAATTATTTCACTAGCTTATTATGAAAGAGAAGTACTTGGATAAGTACCACTTTTCACAATGGCATTCAGTCCCTGGTACCAGGACTAGAACTTAGAACTAGAAATATTCTTTAAGAGCCTATCTGAGGGCCCAGCTACTCTGCCATAGTGCAGAACAATATTACAGACACCTAACAAAATGTGGGCATAACAGAGTGCAAAGCCTAGAAATAATAGCACAAGTCTCAGAAGCATAATAGATATGACTATAATATTTCCATTTGTGGATCTCACTTACTTGAGAGATGTAGGTATCTCAGGACACCTCTATATGATTTAGACATAATGTGAGTATTATTCAGAACTGAATCTGGAGAGGAGGTTTAAGTGATTTTTCAACATCTCAGCTTCTCTATTTATTCAAACTGTGATCATGATATTTATATAAGACTCAGAAGAGATTGGGAGACCTAGGTCACTGAAGTGTAAAACACTTTGAACACTGTAACTAAGATTGCTGTATAATTATATAGTAATTCCAAGGAAAATGGATTTAAAATTATAAGGTCTGAAAATAATGAGGCAAAAAAAGGTAGGCATGAATAAGAAAGTTGCTTTGATAATATTAGACATTTTTTAAAAAATAAATAATTTGAAAGCATCCATGTTTTTATAGTCAAGTAGTTCTCACTTGTACCTTAATTAGAAGTGGTCACTGGCAGTAATAAAATTTAAGACTATATTCAACTCTATTGGATGTTTTCATCTCTTTACATTTACCATCTCTAATTTCACAGTAGTTTGGACATTGTATTTATTATATTTCAGCATCTTCTGCAGAGATGAATTGTAATGACTCCACATTCATGAGAAGAGGCTGGTTTAGTGTGTTTTGAAAGGGAATGAAAAGACCACCATTAACATAACACCTCAGGATATCTTTTTCACAGAAAGTCAAAAGACTCACCTACAACTTGTAAGTGGTGTTTTTGGGGGCTTTTTAATATTCACTGTGCAAATAATCAAAGCAGATTGGAAAACTGTTTAGGTGTTCAGGGAACAAAGCGTATGAAGAAGTGACACCTGTGAGTGAATAAGCATATGGTTTCAGACTGGGGTCTAACTGAGATGGATCAACCAGCAGGAGAGGTGACAGTCCAGGACTGCCAGAAATGAGGGACTGGGCAGACACAGAGATGTTAGGTATTGGCATCAGTCAAGAACACTAACCATTATAAATGTTGGAATTAAGCATTCTGACATTGCAAAAATGTGTTAAAAGTAGAAGAATCAGTTGGGTCATTGAGCTCAGTCCCCCACAATCACTAAAAAATTTTGCTTCAGGTAAGTCTAGAGATCCTGTATGTTTTCTGAAGATCAGACGCCTCGCTTGAGACTCTTGCTGTTGTGTGACCAGTTTTTTGTGTCTCTAAACTACCAGTGTTCAGGGATGGGTTGCTTTTATTCTGAATAGTTCTCCAACATAGACATGGACTTATCAGTGACTACTGTACCAATAAAAGGCATGGATGTAGCCAGAAAGACATCATAAAACCTATTTTCCTGAAAGGTTATATTTTACGGGAGGTGATGGAACCTCTGACACTTGAGATTTTTAAAATTGCACTGAACAAAATACAAAGGAAAATACTCAAAAGAGCAGTACTATCCTCACAGAAAAATGGAGCAAATGATCTATCACATCTCTTTAACCTTTGCTGCCATCTGATAGATTTTAAAGGAAATCCTGTACCTCCAGGTTCCAGTTGAAAGAAACATTGTATTGGAAAAGAACTCTTGAATTACTGAACCCAGTTTCCTACTCTTAAAGGCAACAAAGTGAAATAAACCCCATCAATTGTTCTCTATCACAGGAAAAATATTAACACATCAAGGAAGGAGATTGTTGTCAAATTTCTGTCCTGCCTGAGGCTAGAGGTATTTATAAAAGAAATCTTTTAGAATGTTTGTCAAACCAACCCAACAAGTTTTGAATCTCAGAAACCAGCTTCATATAGACTTTTGCAGTACCAATGTTCATTAGTGCCTACTTCTACTATGCTGTATAAAGGAAGCAAAAATACAGCTGGAAAAATATAGATCATAGATACTGTTGAGATTTTAACATCCAAATTTTATCCATGGCGATAACAATCATTATTTTGTAACTATAAGTAAATTACTTCATTTCATGAAGAACACAGGCTTTCTTTCACTTATAAAATATACTGAGCAGTACTTTGAAATGGTAACAAGATCATTTAATTATCTGCACTTGTTGAGAGTGACCTTAACTAAGGAGATGCTGGTAACTAACTCTCAGTGAACATAGCAGCAGAATATCATTAAATACTCAAACCTGAATGGCAAACCACCTTTAATAGTCACAGAATAATAGAAATAATTTAGGTTGGAAAGGACATTTAAGAACATTGAGTCCAGATCTCAACTTAACACTGCCAAGTCTACCAATAAACCATGCCCCCAGTCCAACATCTACATATCTCTAAATTATTTTCAGGGATGGTGTTTCAACTACTTCCCTGGGGAATCTGTTCCAATGTTAGACAATCTTTTTTGTGAACAATTTTATCTAATATCCAATCTAAACTTCTCCTGTTGCAACTTGAGGCCACTTGTTACTTGGAAGAAGAGACCAACCCCCACCTTGCTATATCCTCCTTTCAGGTAGTTGTAGAGGCTGATAAGGTCTCCCTAAGTCTCCTTGTCTCCAGGCTCAACAATCCCAGCTCACTCAGCCAATCCTCAGAAGACTTGTGCTTCAGCCACTTCACCAGCTTCATTGCCCTTTTTGGGTCACACTCCAGCATCTCAATGTCCTTGTAGTGAGTGGCCTAGAACTGAACACAAGAGTCAAGGTACAGCTTCACCTCTGCCAAGTACAGGGGGACAATCACTGCTCTGGTCCTGCTGGCCACACTATTTCTGATACAAGCCAGGATGCCATTGGCCTTTCTGGCCATCTGGGCACACTGCTGGCTCATGTTCACCTGGCTGTCGACCAGCACCTGCAGTTCCTTTTCCTCCAGGCAGCTTTCCAGCCACTGTGCTCCAAGCCTGTAGCAGTGCAGGACCTGGCACTTTGCCTTGTTGGATCTCATACAATTGGCCTTGCCCCATTGAGCCAGCCTGTCCCAAATCCCTCTGCAGAACCTTCCTACCCTCCAGCAGATCAACACTCCCACCCAACTTGATGTTATCTTTGATCTGCTGAGAGGGCACTCAATCACCTTGTCAAGATCATCAGTAAAGTTATTAAAGAGAACTGGTGCCAATACTGGGCTTTGGGGAAAACCATTTGTGACTGATTGCCCATTGGATATAACTCCATTCACCATCACTCTTCGGGCTTGGCCATTCAGACCATTTTTTAATGTGCTCCTTGACCACCCCACAACCAGTGTGGGCCTCTTTTCTCCTTTCAGTCTGGCTTATTTTTCTATGAAAGCAGACACAGAAACAAAATTTGACCTATAAACTCTAGAAACACATCTAGTCCATCATACTGAAAAACTTATCAGTAATTTCAAATTAGTAATTTTCTTTGATTTTATCATCTAAAGTGTAGATACCGAGCTATTTTACAGTTATGAAAGTGGTAAGGTCTGTTGCCATTCTGTTAAGAGAAGGGAGGGAAAGAACCATGTATTTTATGAACCATCTTCTGAGGTGTCACTAGCAGAGCAGTCTGTCCTCCTCTCTCTTGAAGAAGCAGTGTAGCCCAGATTAATGTTTTAATGAATACCTGACAGAAGATCATAAATCATTGACTTTCAAGGATTACCTCCTCCAAGCTCAAGAACTGCCTATTCCAACATGCCAGAAGTCAAGCAAAGTTGGCAGGACAAATGCATGGATAACCAAAACCCTCCTGACTAAGCTCATGTATTCAAAGAAAAATAATAAAGTACAGGAGATGGAAGCATGTGCATATGGCAGAGAAGGAATGTTGTGATGCTCTTCAGGTGTACAGGGAAGGGGTTAGGAAAGTCAAAGCCCATTTGGAGTTGAACCTCATGAAATCTGACAAGCAAAAATGCAAAGTCCTGCACCTTGGGAAGAATAATCCTATGTCCAAAGACAGACTGGGCCCAACTGACTAGAAAGCACCTTGACAGAGAGCAACCAGGGGTCCTGTTGGACATGAAAAGCATTGCCAGCAAGTTGAGGGAAGTGATCCGTCCTCTTTTGTCAGTACTGTTGACATCCCATCTGGAGCACTGTTCCCCAGTTCAGCAGAGACATGTATATACTGGAGCTTGTCCACCAAGGGACTGGAAACCCACCAAAGATTTCTAAGGTATGTGAGCATCTCTTGTACAAGGATAGGCTAGAGAACTGAGACTGTTCAGCCTTGAGAAAAGAACCTCCAGGGATGATCTTAGCAGTATTTGAAGATACAGTCAGGCTCTTGGTGTCTTGTGACAGGATGAGAAGCAATAGTCACAACCTGAAATACAGGAAATTCCCCTTAACTGTATGGAAAAAAGGATTTTATTTTACAGGCAATTGAACCCTGGAAGAGGTTACCTGGTGCAATTATGAAACCTGTGGCCTTGGAGTCACTCAAAATCTAATTGGACACTGTCATAAACAACTTGCTGAAGGTAACTTTACTTTGAACAGGAGGGGCTGAACAAAATTTCCAGAGGTCCTTTACAGCTGAACTAATCTCCAATCCTCTTATTCTGTAAAATCTAAAAAATTTCCTCAATATACATTTAGAAAACAATCCAATCTTTCACAGAAATATTAATCATCACCACGTACAGGACAGATGTTGCTAACTAATCTTGCTCGTCTTGGAAAATTGGTTCTTTATGTACACTTTTGTGTGTCCTGTTTGAAATATTTCTTTCTACAAAGAATATAAAAACTGAAGTTCAACATGCTGTTTCTAATTTCTGATTCTTTTTTGCTTGAATGCAATAACTAAACCTTATGTACAAGTCTGCTAAACGCAGATAGGAAAATAAATGTTACTATGGTGGACCTGCTATCTTTTGTAGTAATGAGGGAATAGAAAATTGTTACATATTCTTTGGGCAATAGTCAAACCTGTAATCACAGAGCATGTCCAGACCTTTTAGAGATATAGCCTCGACTACTGTGAACTTGTACTGCAAAATGCCTGCAATTCCTTCCATTCTTCCAGTGGGAGATGTCAAACTAGTATAAAGATTCTTGCTAGTATGTGCAACCATTTCAGGCTTGGTGCCTGCTATGTTCTCCTGCTTTTCTTTGTGGAGTAACTTAACCCATAAGTAAGTAAATTCACTAATGATTTCCACCAGCCAGCTGTATGGGACAAGATTAAATAAAAATGCAGACAGACTGGAGTCCTGACTTGTCGGAGTAATAGGAGTTGGTGGGGAAGATTACATTATGTCCTAGCTTGACACAGTGAGGAAGCATAACCCAAACAGGAGAGAAAAGAGCATGAACAGCACAATTCCTACTTTACCAGGACTGGGAGTGATTATTGCCACCAGTATATCTGGCCGTCCCTGCCTATTGTTTGTAAGCTAAATAAATTTTGACATAAGAAACGTGTATGCAAAATATTCATAATTTAGGAAGTTGTATTCTTTCCCAAATATCCTTCTGTGATGCTATTAGGTCAGTTATGCTGGTAGTTTTAAATGTAGATGTTATTATGCCTTCTTCTTCAATTTAAAAGAACCAAACCACACACTGTGTTTTAACTCAAGAGAATGAGACAGGATTTAAACCCATGCTGCCTTCTCTTTGCTTACAGCCAGTTAGGGGCCCCAGTGGGTCTCCAACAAGAATCAAATGCTTGCCTCTTAGTCTTGAATTTTGGTCTCTCTAGAGGCATATAAAGAGGTGGGTAAACCCAAGCAATCCAAAATGTCATAAGAGAGATTATTACATGCATGCAATCTACATATTTCTTGTAAGCTAAAGGCTACTTCCTACTTATTAAAAAACAAGATTCAAACATTATTATTTTGATTAATTCTGAATATTTTCCACAAGAAAACCTATTTTAGTTCACAGGACTTCAAGTAAAACTAGAAAACCTTATTTTGGTTCCATCATTTGCTTCCTAAGGCATCCATGGAAGCCAGTCCTTTCACAGAAAAATAACAGTGAGATAAATACTACCACTAACACAAAGTTAATATTCCATTGGTGTCTAAAGATAATGGCTATAAAAACAATATTCCATGTATGCAGCTTGTTTTCTTGCTTGTAAGACATTTTATGTTCTTAGCATCAGTTGCTCCAGCCAAAAAGTTGCCATCATGGTTTTGTTGCTATCATACGTTTTTAAGGTTCAATATGCTAACTCAAAGAAGTCTTTTGCTTTTATTCTGTCAGCCCCAGTATATGTATGGAAGTATCTGCCATGTTCTAATCTGCTCCATATATCATTAAGGAGATAATTCATAGGCATTGTTTTGACAGAAAAGAAACATTATTTATTCTAATTTATTAGAAATCAAAATAATGAGCAAGTGTCAGTTGTGGAACATTCCAGTTTGATTGTGGCCTAAGTCATAGAAGAAATCAAATAATATATCAGTCCAAGTCTTAGACACTCAAAAAAAAAAAAAAAGTGTTAGCTTGATAGATCTGGAAGTGCTTGAAAGAGAATAGAGTAACTTCAGTCACAGACTTGTATATTTTCTGATAAAAATAGCTTATTGAGAAAATCTACCTTGAAACACATTTACTGTTTCATTTGGTGGACCGACAGGATGAATAACTATGTTTTGTGTATGTCTTTTCTTTGTTATAACTTCTCTTTATTCTATTGTGGCATTTTTTCCTTATTTTTCTTTCACATTGTACTTTTTATTGCTACTTCCACTGGAGCCAAAGGCAACCGCTATTCATACATTAGTTATTACACTTATTAAAAAATAAAGTCTCCTAAGCATATACATTTTGACAGATTTCCTTTAACAATCCAACTCATCATTATGGGGTCACTTGTGTCCTATGAATTTTGAATCTGTCCATAGTGATTCTTTCAGCAGATTTGAGTTTGGGATGCAGATCAACAAGATAGAATTATTATGAATCAAATGAAAAATTTTGAAGTGTTGCAATATACTGGATTCTTAAACCTATTGAAAAAGACTTTTTTTATGGATTTAACACCTAGTTAAGTGTTAAATGGCATAAAAATAATAATAACAGTAATAATCTGGTTACTTTTTAGTACCTCATTATTGCCACACAGGCAACTAGGCTAAACAATGAAGAAATACAATGCCTAATAAATTTCAGAAACATTTGCAATCCATTTTTTCTTGCTACGGATAGTGAATGTATTATTCTAAAAAATATCACAACATATTTTAAAATAACATGGAAAACATGGATACAGAAAAGATGTATGAGACAAGGAGCAGATGCTTAATTCTTTATCCTTTAACTGGATTGTAGTTCAGAAGTGAGATCATCATCTCTGAATCTTTTTTGATTAAAACTGGGTCAAAATAAGGTACACAATCACTTAAAAATGCAGCTATAAGGCAGGGTTTTAAAGACCAATTTTAAATCTTATTTTGGATAAGATGATGCAGGTGGGACTCACTGTAACTCTTTTTAATGGAATTTGTATCTTTTACAGAGAACAAAAGAAAAAAATCTAGCCTGTGTACTGATTCTTCAAAACTTGGCAAAAGGCATTCAGGAGAAGGATTTACCATACATTTTAATGGGACAAGGCTGAAGCAGTATGGGATTTTTGGGAAGCAAATCTATTTCTGACCAACACCTATTAGATGTGTCTTCTAGTCTGTTTCATTTGTGTGGAAGGTAGTGTGGGAAGAGGAGTGAATGACCTTGTCCTACTAGTTCCTTGTTTTTTTTAAGTTACCATCATCGTCTTTGGATTTATGCATTTTTTCACTCTGCTGTGCTTTATATGAAAAAAATAATCAAAATAATTACAGAGACAGACCCTCAAAGTTTTTTATCACTTTTCAAGCAAATAGACAACAGTTTTATTTTCTTTTCATGCATTATTCTATCGCTATGAATAAGCTTTCCTGAAAGGTGATTATAATGTCACATTTTATGAAATTGCTTGAAAATTGTGATTGATATTTTATGACCAACATAAATCAAAAATGTGAGGTTGACTTGTTCTTTTCTTGGCCTGATTGCTTAATTTTGATTGAAAGCACAAGTGGATAAAGAAATTCAAAGTTGCATTACATGTACGTACTGAAATAAGACGAAAATGCAGAATGCAAAATTAAGCATAAAGAGAGCAGATAAGAATGAAGCTGGTGAATTTGAATAAAGCCATTTCAAGTCTTGATGATTGCTGCTCTGTTCTAATTGCTGTACCAGGACTTCTGAAGAACAATCAATTGAACCAGAATAATCAAGTAAGTTCTCTGATATTTATGCTCAATGCAAAGACATTGCGTAAGTAACTTACTTGCACCACTTTATTTATTTGTGTTTCATCTTTCTGGCTTGAATTTTTAGGTAGTTTTGGCAGTTTTATTGAATGAAATATCTAAACTCCTATGTTTATCTTGAGTGACTCTTACTCAAGAACACTCATGTGAGTCTGAGGGCTCTAGGGGGTTAAGTAGACTTTCAAGGTGCTTAGACTAGAGGGTCCAAGAACCTCAGCTATGGAATTTAGGTGCCTGAATAATTTCTGGAATCTAGCATTTCCTTGCCTATGAAGGGTCTGGTGTCAACAATGAAACAGACATAGTGCAGGAGAATATTGTGCAAGAGCACACAGCACTTCTAAAACCTCTTAATCTACCTTGCCCCTGTTCCAAGGCAGTGTTCACTAAGCAGGCTGCAAAACAAAACCTCTGAATTATGTCAGAATGATTTGCAGCTGGCAGAGGCATGGTCATTATTGGCTGGAAGCACCAAATGAATTTTCACTTCTGTGAAAGTACATACCACACTGAGAAACTAAAAAATCAATACATTGGTTCAGTGCGTATTTAATACCCTTTCTGGAGTTCTCAGGTGAATACTTTACAAACACATACCAGAATAAATATTCTGCAGGTTTGAACTCTAACATTCAGCATTTCGTTTGAAAAAGGCCAGCTAAAATGTTGAACTGAGTGGTTTTGGTGTACAGAGGTAATACTTATTCAGCAAATCACCTGGGATGTATAGTCTGTATTGTCTTTTCTAGTGGGGTTTTGACAAATTATCTTGATGGGCTATGAAGTCAGAAACACAAAGACAGAAATCTGAAGCAGCAATTCTTTATACAAACTTAAGAAAAAGAAATCATATTACATATTCCTTTTCCTCTGCCATTGCATTAAAACTTGTTACAGCCTGATATAAACATAGGTAGTGCCTAACAGTTAAACACCAGAGTGATGTATAAAAAAATAATCTGGATTTTTGAACTCAGTTATGGTTAGAAACTAAGAAGAATATTCCATAGTTCTGTTGTGATCCATGATGATAGCTCAGCTATTGTTGCCAATTGCAGTAAATGCCTATGAGGCATCCACAAGTATTTGGCTGCAAGGATGAATACTCATGAGGAAAGAGTCAAAACCCTGCCTTGAAGGTAGTTTTTGGCTTGCAACTTTGTGGTACTTTCCCAGCTACTGGGTTTAGTGTTTGTGTCCATTACTGTACCTGAAAACAAGAGTTGTTTTTATTTATAAATGTTTAACCCACGGTGGAAATATTAATAAAATTCTGAACTGCAAAAAGGGCCTGGTTTTAGAAATGCTAAACTGCTGACCAGAGGAAGGAAAGAGAGACTGGGAATCCAGCATTCTTAAGCAAAAATCATAGGGGTGCAATTTTGACCACTATGAACATAAAACTTCAAGGGACTTCAATGAAACCAGGATTTCATACTAAGTCTCAGAAAGTTACCCAAGATGGTATCCAAGATGGTACCCAAGAAAGGTACCCAAGATGAAAACCTCCCAAACTAAGAGGGCCCTTTGGAAAAGCAGCATTTGAATGACATACTAGAATTCACACAAGTAGTCATTGTGAGAACTAAGATGAACTCATGATTTCCTGGCTCTTGCTGATTGAAATTACTTCTTAGAACTGGTTAGCATAGCAAAAAAAGCAAATTTTTTACTGCATCATTTCTGATACTGTGTTCAACTTTATAAAATATGTTCCTTGGGGGTGACATTAATGAGCAACACATAAAGGCTGCTTATTCACACTTTATGCAGCTGCTCTTACAAGAGGATTGGGAAAGATGAGATCCAGCCTCAGTACAAGGGCATGATGTGATGTGGCCAAGCTTTAGGGAGTTGTGGCTTTCATTTAACCTTACAGGCTGGAGTAACAGCTGCTGAATCTCTGCATGTTCTTCATAAGCATTCCAAGTGACTTGACCTTGATCTGCCATTTACAGCTCTTTTTCAAGGCTATTCCTAAATGCTTTGCCACAACACATTTTGATGCATAATCAGGCCTTCTTCCATGACTCTCATACAGAAGGAATACATTCCTTCTTCTCATAAATGCTTTATCAACAGTTTCTGTTTAGGATTTACTTATTGCACTTCCATGAGGTTAATGACTTCAGGTAAATTATGGGCAAGCCACAGAAAATGATTTAAAAAAATTCTGCAGGCATTGTCTATTTTATATGAATAATAATGACCTTTCTCATAGTGTGCATCCTGTCGTTCACAGACCAACCATTAGCATACATAAGGTTTATCAGTGTGAGCTGATCAGTTTAAATGTGAGCTGTGGAGAACAATCAACTATGACAGAGGAGTGGCATAACACACGTGGTTACCTGCTCTGTTCTTGCACTGTAGGTTCCATGTTGCACTTCGTTTAGAGAGGCAGTCTTAATTTTTAGCAAGGAAATGAGGAAAGAAGAAAAACATGCTATAAGAATCTTTGTTGAGATGGGGATAGGAATGAAATGAGACCTAACAGGTCCTTCTCTTCTTTGGTTATTCCCTTTTCACTGTGCAGGCAAAGGGGTAGATTGCATGAAAAATCATAATGTCAGTGATCTTCAAATTATTTGATCTTTCTTATGAAAGACACACACAATTCTATTCATCAGGAGTCTGTCTTCTGAGGTCTAAATATTACCAACTTCATTAAACAAAATTTTCTTCTAAAAGTCAATAGGATTTGGACTGCAGAAAAACCAACTGAACTGCAGAGCTTGGCTGTAAATGAGAATCACTGGATCATATACTCACTAAGGGACAGGAACACTAGTGAAAACCTGCTTTAAATTTAAAATTTGCTATGCTAATCTCAAATGGAGTACTCTCTTACACACAGGTAATATTTTGTATATTTTTAAGCTGTTTTCTCTCATGATATCTGTGGTAGGATTCCTGTGTGGTAAGATAGCATTTACATCATATCTAAATGATATTTTGCAGTTAGGTGGATGTCATATAAACAGGGATAGCTCATTTCCAAGACCAGGCTAAATATTTGTATTAGCTCATCTCCATCACTGCTATTACACTTCAATACTATAGTAATGACAGTAATTGCATGACTTCCAGTACAAGAGTAGCTTGGAATGGAGAGCAGAATGTGATCATGTCAGCAGACTAGTGTAGGCATGCCTTGCATTAATGTCTGGGGTTAATTACGTTGGAAGTCCTATCTAAATGCTGCAGATGAAGATAAGGGAATGATTTTAAAGGAGGAAGCTGAGAATCCCAAGTTTGTCAGACGTAAGAGCCATAGAGAGTATTACTAGTAACTTCCTCAGAAAGAAAATAAGGTTAATGTATTGATCTTAAAGCGAATTGCACCATACTTTCTTATTATCTTACTTGCAGAATCCTTAGGTGAATTCCTAAAAATACCAAAGTAATTACAAACATCTTCTGAGTGTCATTTGATTCCAAAACACCCTGACGAAGACAGATTTAGAAATACAGTTCTAGAAAAATATTTGTTTCAACTCAAAAATAGATGGTATCTCTTAAAATCCCTATTGGATTACTCCACCTATTGTATTTAGCAGTAAACTCTCATGGCAGTATAAAAAAAGAGGAACTACTTATTATTTCCTATTTTAATTATGTTGCAAAATAATCACTGTTCAATTAAGCATGTACCCTCATTGCTTCATTAGGAAGATTAATTTGTCTTTTCTGTGTATTTTCATGACTTATTTGTAGCAAACATAACTCCCCTCAAATGTTTTCATTCTAAAGTGGCCTTTCAAAAATCAGCAAAAGAAAATAGACCACCAATCCAAAAAAAAAAAAAAAAAAAAAAAAAAAAAAAAAAAAAAAAGGAGAAATTCCTGAAGACTTAAAAACTTGACCAGAGGACCTAGACTTTTCATATAAAACAGGTGAAATAATTCTCCTTTATTGACAATTATTTTTTAATATATATTTATTTAACTTTTATTCAGCAGGTGTTTTATTTGCACTCACTTTTGTGAACCCTCATAGCATAGGTCATGGCACTGGTTTTGGAAGGTATATGTCCCATTCAGGGTCAAGGCCCACAGGTGAAAAGGAATGGAAATAATTTACTATAATATTCATACAATTTTATTCTATCTAGAATGTGGAAAGTGTGAAAATGTGGATTTTTTAGTAACTATTTTGGTTTTTTAATTAATTTAATAAAAATTAGTTGATCCTAGGATATCAGATTTTGATGCAGAACTGAACATTGGCTAGAATAAATAAAATTGACATGCTTGTTTTTATCATTGACTTGCTTGAAATGGTGACTTTCTTCTCTATTCTGAAGATATGAAAAGGATCAGATTAATTTGATTACTTCTGAACATAATTATGTTTTCTTCCTGGCAACATGAATATAGTAAACTAATATAAGAAGTTTCCATGAGAAAGCTTACATACTATTTCCTACTGGAAACCAAATAAAGGCCCTACTGAACATTTAATGTCATGAGGTAATTTTGAACTTGCCCCTCTGTCTGCAAAACAGAATGAATGATGCCTTTTCAGTGTTTCATAGATTCTTAGATAATTTCAAGCATTGCTAATATAATATGCAAAATCTAGTGAGTTCTGTGTCCAGTTCTGGGCTCTTCAGTACGAGAGACATGGACATCCTGGAGAGAATCCAGTGGAGGGTTATGAAGATGATGATGGGCATCCAAGTATATGGAGTGAGCGTTCCAAGAGGCTGGAGCCAGGCTTTTTCTTGGTGGTGCCAAGCAGTAGGACAAGAGGCAATGGACAGAAACTGGAACACAGGAAGTTCCACCTGAATGTGAGGAGGAACTTCTTTACTGTGCAGGCGACTGCACACTGAAACAGTTTGCCTAGAGAGGTTGTGAAGTCTTCTTCCCTGGAGATATTAAAAAACCATCTCAACCCAATCCTGAATCACGTCCTCTTTTGGACCTTGCTTGATCAGGGAGGTTGGACTAAATAACCTCCAGAGGGTCCTTCCAATCTTACCCATTCTGTGATTATGAAACATTAGAAGCCAAATGATGGAGAGAGAACAATGATAGATTTATACTCATAGCTATTTTGCAATAACTGAATTTCATTTTTAGTGTGTCAGTGATTAATTTTCTCTCTTGTTTATCTGGTTTTCATTCTCCACAGCTTTAGAAGAAATGTGTACAAGTGGTATGGAAATATATGTTGTTTCGTTCACTGAAAAGAAAGTAGGAATTGCATATAGTAAAATTAATTTCTTGTTTTCTCATGAGAAGGACATGTTACTATACAATGTGACCTTTCAGTGTCTTACAAGTTTTCAATTAGGTTTTGAATCTGAAGAGATCTTAAAAAGAGAATGACTGATAAAAAAGTCTTATAAGCAGAAAAATAAGGTTGAGGTCTCACATGAACTCACATCCAAAGATTTAATTCATGTAAATGCATAAAGAGAATAGATTTAAATGTGTTTGAGATTGAAAAACAGGGAAAAAATTATCTAATGGTGTTGTAGTTATATTTATTGATTGATTATATTGATTTTCTTGTCATCCACTGTGAAACAAACCATGTTCCTGAATCAACTTCCCCAGCAATAACCCATGCAAAGTAACACTTTCATTAACGTAAGTATTTACAACAAAGAGAGTTCTTGTAGCATACTCTAATTGTATTAGCCACATTTGGGAGGTGACTATGTATTATATTTGTCCTGACAATGAAAACTGTCTAATGATAATAGGTCAAGGTATTGAAAAGAAGTAGAACATGAATGCTTTCTCCTTTTCCTTCCCTGCCTTCCTAGAAGACAGAAAAGACTTGACACAGGAAACATCTCAAATTGTTAGAATCCAATCCTGTTTTTTGCTGACTTCTACCTTCTGAAAAGTCAATGGGACTTAACAGAATACAAATGTGACAAATATTTAGATTTCAAATTATAAGTTCTCCTTACAAGCATTCCCAATGTACAGATTTCACAAGTAAACCTACACCTCAGCTGAGACTGTTAGAACCCCGATGCTACTCAGAACAGATGCGAATACAGTGGGTTATTATTTATAACATACTAGTTCAACTTGATGGCTTTGGATCTAAAACCTGCATTTCTAACTTGCTGATTCCCACAGTAATCAAATACAGTAAGACTGGCAGTCCTTTTCTGCCTATTCATTTTTGTGGGTGTGTATTCATCTATTATTCTAGGTGTTTCTACTGTGTTTTCCACGGTAGTCTCTAGTTTCTGCAGAATGTTTGTGTTGCTTGAACAACTGCCATGTCATGCTCAAGCAGACTTATAAATGCAGAAGATTGTTTATAAGCTTCCCTTAAAGGTTTGAAGTCTTGGATGGTTGCTCATTATGTAAGAATTTGGGCTGCTGTCAAGAAATGTAATTTCATAGATGACTATCACTAGTCAAAACTACATCACTGTTGAATAAGTCTTTTTCTGTTATACACTTAAATTTACCAAGGTCAACCAAACACATGTCTATACCCTGTGCTCCAGAACCTGCATTTTCATTCCAAAACATGAGAGTTCTTTACCCATATAACTTCAAAATTAATATTTGAATGTATGAATCAAACACATTTCATACAGCACTACCATTCTTTTTACATGCTTTTGCTAGAGAGGTTTTCTTTGCAATGTTCTTTTTCTTTATATAAAGATGAATTAGAGGTGACAGGGAATCTATAAAAAGAATATGCCATTTATCATGGTAGACTGTGTTTTCTCAGAATAAATATTGATATCCTGTCTTATAAAAGTCCATCCATGATCATCAGACATTATGAATGAATACACTACATTCAGGATATTTTCAATTAAATAGATTCCTTATGGTATTTAAAATATAAATTCCAAGAACTTTCGTGACTTTTTCAGATAAAAAGAATATTTTTCATCACAATCAGGCTTAACAAGATAAGCAATTGTTCTTTGCCTTTTGTGTTTCTACCCTCCAAATGCTTACAAGAGGTAATCATATACCCATGGTTGCTATTTATCTAAGGTAATAATATACCCATAGTTATTTGTTTAGATTGCACAAGCCAATTTCAGTTCTTTTTTAGTTCTTTTATTTTTTCATAAGTCTGCCTTTTCATCATCCTACATATTCTTTTTATTCTACTCTTGGTTACTTCTGTTTTTCTAACAGAAGTACATAAAAATGGACTGTAAACCTTCAGAATATATATCTGAGAGACAAAAATACCTCTTGTCAACATTCAGGATTCCAATGTATTACAGAAAATCATGTAAAGAGTTAGCTTTCTGATTTAATGCATATGTGTCCTTTACTAAGTGTAATAAAAGAATCTTCTTTATTCATTAATGCCATGCAGCCTAATACAGATCATTTACTGTCCTTGATCCATTGCTGAAAGGTCTGGCAGAAGATTAAAATGTTTCATGCAAATGTCAAGGTGCCTCTGTGCCTGTAAGTAGTAGGATAAAATAGGGTAATTGTTGTTAGTGTTCTCTGAGTACAGTTGTTCTTAATGCCCAGAATTAAATCCTGCCACTTTTCAACTAAATGCAAACTGCATAACAATAGAAAGCTGGAAAAAGAACTCTTCAAAGTTTCACTGGGCTAAGGCCTGAGTGTAAATAGATGTAGCTTCCTGTAATAGTGTTAACTTTGGTAAACTGAGTCTGACCCATATGTAGGGAGTTTGAATATATATTCAAATAAATATATTTTATATATATATATATATATATATATATATATATTCAAACATATAAGCTAAAAGTAGCTTGAATACTGGATGTCTCTTAGAAATTGCTAAAAGGTGACATTTGGGATTACATTCAATTTTTGAACTTAATCCATGAAATATGTTAACTAAAGAAAGATTGATTGGACAGAATGAGAAGGGAAGGATGATATTTATTCCTTTGTTGAAGGTCAGCTGTAGGCAAGTATGTTTCTTACTCCTGAAAATAGTATTGAAGTGAGGATTAGGTAGTACTTGGAAGAGAAGTGCTAAGAATCAAATTCCAAGGTGGCTTACAGGAACATATTTCTTAGATCACAGACACAAAAGAAAATCAAGTCTTTGTTCTCATCTGCAGAAATGTCATCCTGGAAGGAGGCAGCTCTATGTACAGAAATGAAGTTACAACTAGAGAACGTTGACATTAACCTTGTGCTGATTTATTAAATTTACATTAATTTTGCCCCTTATGAATATTTGTGATTGATCAGACATATTGTTACAAGAGTTGTAGGAATAATACAGGTTTTGTAGGGAGCAAGCTCTTCATACATAGATAGCAGCCCTTCCATATCAGATGTGTATTTAAGTTAAGAAATACCACCATATCTTGCTCCCTGTGAAATATGGAACACAGCAGCCAGTGAAAATAGTACTGCTGAGGAAATGGAGACATAGATGAAGAGGACTGGACAACAGCATTAGTAGATTTGCTATAGAAAATATAAAATATTATGTTCATTATGAAAAAAAAGTTAATTCCATTGTCTCAGTTTAATTTTAGTGTGGAC
Source organism: Acropternis orthonyx (assembly GCA_035583155.1). NCBI lineage: Eukaryota > Metazoa > Chordata > Aves > Passeriformes > Rhinocryptidae > Acropternis > Acropternis orthonyx. The sequence goes on along the minus strand of JAWWEU010000158.1, from coordinate 46,101,153 downwards.
AATTGTTAAAACCTCTGTCATGTCACGTAGAGAAGAATAACTAGCCAAAGAGCAATTGTGGTTTCAGTGCTACAACACATATTTCCTACCTCTTGTTTTGTACAGTCAATTTGTGTTAGAACATCTTTCACTCTGCCTCAGGGAGAGATGCACTTTATGAAATGCCTTCCTGCATGCATATCTACCTAGATCAAAACCCTGTTTGCAACCATGGACATTTATATATGACAGAGAAAAATCTCCACTTGTTAAATGGTTCTCAAGCATTTTAGAGCATTTGAAGTGTACATTAGAAATGTCTGCAATTCAGGAGTCCAAAACTGAGACTGCCTTATTTTCACTTCCTGGAAGGGACTGGTACTCTGTAAAGCTCACTAGCTTAATATGTCCCCTGCCCGAATCTCCCTGTTTGGGAACTTCTTCCCTGGATAAGAATCATGAAATAATTTATCAGAAGTTTCTCATTGAACTTATCTTTTAGTGTGATTACTTTACCTACCACAGCACGTATTTTTAAAATATGCCTCTCCTTTAAAATTTTACTCACCTTTTGCTAAAGCTGGGTCACATCTGACAGAAACTGACAGAATACCTACTACTGTTATTTCTGTTGGATTAAGAAACAAGGGTCCTGGTAAAGGAGAAATGTGCAAACAAAAAGTAGGAATTCTTGGCGTAAATGACAAGCACATATATATTCTCAACAAAAACAACAAAAAGAATTGTGTTACTTAACACGCAACTTCTTTCAAAATTCAGGATTTGTCCCAACTTTTTTTGTACGTCCTTTGCCCCTCTCCTAGGGAACATTGCCATTACTGAGTACTATAGCACTGAGTTCCTCTGGTGATTTATATACCATGTCAAAAATACATTTTATTACTTTGCTTCTTCGTTTACTGGCAGGTTCTTCTTCTTGTATTAAAAGAAAAATCAACATGACTGTGTTGAGTAAGAATCCTGATATGAACTTCAGTGATACCTCACTAAGGCTGAAGAAACAGCCTAGTTTAACACAATTTCAGTCAATGTACAGAAAAAACATTGTCACTGGAACAAAGCCACTGTCAGTCTCCTTACATCTTCTTCCTCTTTCTCTTCCCTCCCTCATATACATTTAAAATTTGGTCTTTCCCTCTTTCAATTAATTCAGGCTACCATTTTATGTAGAAAATAGAAAAACATTCTTAAATTTTTCTAAATTTGAAGCTCAAACTCTATGATGACATAGTGAAGTCTGCATTATACAGACAAAAACTCTATTTACTTTGGGATTTGCCATCTTTCAATTAATCACATGGTCTCTTTACATCAGTTACAGCAAAAGGAAAAAATAACATCAGTTTCTTTAAATACTCTTTTTTGTTTCCCTTCTCTTATTTATCTCCTCATTAAAACCAGCCTGACTTTTTTGAGATGGTGTTTTCCAGTGGTTAGTTTTCCTGCCAGTCTACCCTTGACTGTAGGAGAGCCATTAATAAAACCTGTACACTGGACTTCCGGAGGGCAGACTTTGGCCTATTCAGAAGACTAGTTCAGAGCATACCCTGGGAAACAACCCTTAAAAACAAGGGGGTCCAGGAGGGATG
>JAWWEU010000158.1:46077376-46090616 GCA_035583155.1 Acropternis orthonyx | reverse complement strand
ATATCTATCCATATATATGCTGTAAATTTCTGTAAATATATGTATATATACCAGTTTCAGTTTTAAGTTTTTTTTTTTTCCCTCACTTCTTTTAACTGAAACTCTGTCACATTAGGAGGTGGTTGGCATTTTGCCAAGAGTCAAACCAAAACAATAACACTGGGTTCTCGTTCTCTACCTCCTCCACTCCAGCATCTTCTCCCCCTCCCTCTTCCAGGACTTTGGTGTCTGCAGTTGTTTCTCTCACATATTCTCACTCCTGTCTTTTCTGACTGTAATTCCTTCTGCAAAATAAATTTTTCCTGGTCTTAAATATGTTATCCCAGAGGTATTACCACTGTCACTGATGGGCTCAGCCTTGGCCAGCAACAGGTCCACCTTGGAGTCATCTGGCAATGGCTTTCTCGGACATAGGGGAAGCTTTTGTCAGATTATCACAGAAACCACCCCTATAGCCCTCCCTCACTACCAAAACCTTGTCGTGCAAATACAATACAGCTAGCCAGAGAGTAGCCCACAAGCTGAGATTACTATCCTCTGCTTCCCACTTCTGTATTGCATCCTGAATAATTTATCCAGGTTTGGGTCCCTTGTACAAGAAAAATATCAACAAACTGAGGAGAGTTTAGTGACGGGTCACCAGGATAGTTAGGGAGCTGCAACATATGACCAAAGAACTGAAAAAATTTGACAAAATTGTTTTAGCTTGGATAAGAAAAGGCTAAATAATATAGGTAATAGTTATATTTCTATAACACTTATAGAAGCCTTTAGTTACTTAAAATGGAACTTACAGAAAACATGGAACCAGACTTGGTTTTGGTGCATAATAAGAGAATGGAGTGCAGTGATCACAAGTGACAGCAGAAGAAACACAATTGGGCATAAGGAAAAAATTCTTCTTCTCAGTTGTTAAGCATTGGAACAGTTTAGCTGTGCAAGGTTTTATGGTGTCTAGTCTAACTTTGACACTAGTCTAGCTCTGAGAAATTTAAAGCAGGTGACTTCCAGCAGTCTCTTCTAACCTAAATATTTCTTTGATTCTTTGTTCAAGAGTTTTAAACTTTTATCTTGGAATACATTTTTTGAGTTGTTTGTTTTTTGTTTTCTGGGTTTTTTTGTTGATTTTTTTTTTTTTTTTAGCCCTTGAAATATTGAATATAATCCACAATTCCCTTGTTTTCCTTTAAAAAATGAACTCACAAAAACTTGGGATAAGTACAGAGCTCCTTTCAAAACTTGCTATAAGAATGTCATTTTTTTAGCTAACATTTGATGTTAGCAACTCTGTCCTGCATTTCCACAATCCTCCCAAATAATTCCAGTGCTGGAAATTTAGCTATGATCTCCTGCTTCATTAGAGAGGGTCAACAGGAAATACTTAAGAAACCTGCTCTGAAGAAGACATTAGATAGCTTGTTTATACACCTTCATGGGTGGTTTTCATCAATGTTACGACCTAAGCATCTCACAATACTGTTGGATTGAAAATCCATTGATCACAGCAACTGCTTTGCACAAGAAGGGAGAAAGGAAGAATAATTCTCTGTATTTCAAGTTACCACATTCAGAAGACTTGTTGAACTTCCCCTCATTCCTGTCTCTCACTTTCTCCACTAACACTGCTTCCATGGTCCTATGTCTTTTGTCTCTACATAATCCAGGTAGAAATTCACAGTTCTCCTAGCCACTGGTTGCTGCAACTTGTGGATTAATTACTGACCAAGAACAGTCATCTGCTGTCTTTTAGAGAATTTGAGATTGCAAAATATGAGATTTTTTTTAATAAAAAATTACATTTATTTGAAATAGATGTGATAAAGCAAAAAAAACCCCAACCAACATAGTAGTCTACATGAATGTCTATCGCAATAATGTGAGCAGTCTGAATTTTTTGAGTGATATGTTAATGAACATATCTGTCTTCCTCAGGTTGTCTCAGTTATTTTAAAGCTTTAACAAGCTCTTCTTTGGTCTATCTACATTAACTGAGGAACTGTTTCTTCTGAACTATTCCTTCCCTCCTTAGGTCTTTAATCATAGAGCTTTCATTTAAAATAACCCAGTATATACTGATACAGGAAGTGTCTCAGCAATTTACAAAACGTATAGTAGACATAAGCTGCTATTAGAAGCTTCCAATTTTTCTCACAGACTGACCGTAAGTGGCTGTCTCCTGAGACCAAGAGGAATCCATGATAAAACAGCAGGTTTTCAAAGTCAACATGCCTGGAGCTGCTCTAATTTGCACAACACCTTCAGCCTGGGGCCGTGTCAAGTTTTATTAGCTGAAGTCTGCAGGGCAAACAAATGCTGAAGTCAGTTCAGAAAAGTTTCCAAACTTTTGAATTTTAACTGAGTTAACCATGAATTGATAAAATGGTGGGATGTACACAACTGCTAGGGTCAAAAATTAAGGGGATAAAATCCTCCCTGTCAAAATGAAAAAAAAAAATTACATTGGGATTTAAGAGAATTAATAATTTTCATGATTCTCCTCTGTGAGATGACAGTTATTGAACAGAACCTAAGATGTTTGCTTAAAACTCACTTTAAGAGATTTGACAATAAATAAAGGAAAATAATTTCAGAAGCTAAAGAGGTCTGAAAAGATTTCAAGAATATTAGGGGAAATTTTGTATTCCTCATAAATCCTTGTGCCTTCTCATGGTGATTTATTAAGAATCATGAAGTTGGAATGGTTAGCAATTAAATAATCCAAGTCACTTTTATGGTAAATTAATGGTCAAGAAAGCGAAGGTGGAACTACTCCAAGACAGATAGCTTGTGCTGCTACCACTCTAAGTTTTTATTTTTTTAATGCTTGTCCTTAGGGTAACCCACTATCTTAATTCTCAAATCTGAGTAATTATTCCTTCACAATATACAGTTTTTCTCACCCTCGTAAACACATTTCTTTTATGTAAAATTATTCCTGATCTGTTTATTATAAAAATTAGGTGATATGTCTCTATATTTTATATAATGTATGTACACTATATATATGTTATTGTACATGACACTGTTATTGTATTATTCAATGATATTGCTTATAATGTATTTTTGTCCTATTTAATTTTCAGAGATACCATATTAAAAGCATAATATACTTGCATGAGTTGCATTAAGGAATGGCACAAATAATACTTTTTCTGATAAATTTTTGTATCTTTTAAGAGTCGTGATAAATCTGCTTTATTTCTCTCATTATGATAGTCTATAGTTCAAAGACTTTTTTTTTTTCCAAATTTATGTAAACTTTACATTAGACTGATTGGTTCCACTAAGTGGTCTGAAGTGGTCTAAAGAGGGCTAACCCATGTTATTTGAATCAGGATCAACAGTTTGAAAAATGTTAACATATTTTGTTTGTCACTTTTTGTTTAAATCTGTCTTAATCAATACTGGCTTTCACCCCCAAAAGAGACCAAAAGGGATCAAACTACTTTTTCTCCTCATTTTAACTCATAACTATCTTCAGATATATGAACTGGCTCTTGGTTAGCTGCTTTTTCTTGCTGCACTACTGTCTTTCAAAAAACATTGTATAAAAGAACTGCATTGTTTCATGCAAATTAGCTTAAATAAAACTGTTATGGTATAAATAAATGACTGCACTGTAAAAGCTTCAGTGCTTGTCATGTATTTATTTATTCTTTTTTTTTTCTGAATGAGGTCTTTTCTGTTTTGTTCAGTTCTGTTTAATTTCATGATAAACTCAAAGACCATTAATTCTAGCAAACTGTTCTAAGAGTCTCAGATTTCTTAAGAAAATTTTCCTCTAAATTCTTGAAACATATACTCCTACAGTTCTCTGCTGTAAGTAATGTGAAAAGTTGTGGCTTTTTCCTCAGTCTTGAATGCAAACAAATATATTTTGTCATGGAAAGATAACAGTAGATATATTCACTCATAATTTAATAGCTGTTGAAATAGAACAGATGGGATCTTTGTGATTGTCATCCAATCAGTTTCTGATTCTTAGTTAAAAAAAAACCCCAAAAAACTCCTAAAATTCTTCAATGGTGATCAATTAGAAAAAAGAAAAAGAAAAAGAAAAAGAAAGGTTAGAAAGAAATAAGAAAGTTAAACATTTCAATGGGGAAGAAAATACCCTGTTTGCTCACAGATGTTATAAATACTCTGTGAGAGAGAGTGTATATTGCATAAGAAGACACGATCAACAGAGCACAATCAAAAGGAAGAAACAGCCTGAGAAAATGCTGGGTTGTACTATTCCTATTTGTGCCCTTCTGAACCTATTCTTTACGTGTGTTTTACAAGGTGAAGGAAGGTGTCTTCCATTAGATCCTAAATGGTTCTTTATTGAGTTTAGAGGCCTAATCATTGGATCAGAGAAGGGTGTAATGAACCTCCTGTGTCAAAAAGCCTCTACTTATTTTATAGTTTGGTCTGCTGGTCTTAAAAAAAAAAAAAAGTGCTGACTTTTCTACAGAGTTTCCTTTCATTTTCCTTTTTAGATTTTCATTGATGCAGTAAGCTTTATAAACCACAAGCATTTGATATACTTTATTTAAAAAGCAATTCCTTCCTGTATCAGTGATGCTATGAGAAATGAGTAGGGTCACAGAATGCTTGAACCTTAATTTTCATTTATCTTTAGCCCCCTTTGTTTGCTCTGGTTATGTAAAGTGGCTTTAAAATTGTATTTACCACATCTTAAAGTTTCCTAATCAGTACCACCACCAGAGAAAAGGGCCTTAGTGTAAATGAGAATCAGGCCTCCTAAAGAGTGTTTGCACAGCAGGTTGTCACCAAGGTTATTTAGCTGCAACTTCTACAATTGAGGCACATTTAGAAAATTCACTGTTAAATGAAATTCCAGCTCCCATTTGCCTTGCACTTCCTAGGACAATCACAAACTAAAGTGCAACACAAAGCTTATGGACATGTAATAAATATAATGTATACAAGTAACCTTTTTTCCAGGATGTGATCCTCTTACTGGTTATTGAGCCATCTAAACATGTCATCTAAACAAAGTATAGTGCTGGGATGCTTTTAAATAGCTCACCAGTTATAAGACTTGATTTCTGTTATAATATTCTGGAAATGTCTGTTTTCTTTTCAGTAGTATATTTGAAAAAAATGAAAGAGACAGAGTTCAATGACTTCCATATAAAAGTAGAAAACTATAGTCTATTTGTGAAATAAAAGGAAAAAAGAAAGATTAAGTCCAAACCCTCTTTTTTTTTAATTGAAATATTTGTTGTCATATTCTTATATATATAAGAATTTAAAAAAAAAAAAAAAAAAGCCAAAAAACCAAAACTCCTTCCTATTCTTCCAGTACAGGTTGCTGGTTCTTCTGTCTATGGTTGGAATATGAATGGATTGTTCAGTAGGTTACAGTGGCAAACTCAGTGCAGTCTGCAAAATATCTCTTGACAAGCTTACGAAAGATTTGTTTGTTAAGGAAGTGCGCAGTCCTTGGCAGAAGGATGCATTAGGAATCCCTAACTCCTTTCACAGAGGATAATGGTCTGAATCTGGTAGGTTTGTCTTTTGAAAAGTAAACAGCCCTTCATGGGTAACTTCAACAGTCACAGAATAGGATTTTACTCTAGCATTAAAAATTTATTATTCTATCAAAAAAAACAGTAAATTCTCTGTGAGTTGAAAGAACAGAATATCAGATTAATCCATTACGCAACAAAGTCATATTTGTATTTTTGTATTCTCATTCAACATCCCATTGCTAGAATATATTGATATTAGTATATATTACCTTTGCAGTATACACTTATGAACTTGTTCTGTTTCCCCAGTGCTTTTTTCCTTGTATTTTCTTGTTTCTCATTTTCCTTTCCATGTTGTACTGTCTACTGATTATATTCTTTCATCACTGAAGACAAATTCATACTTTACAGAAAACTGTTGACCTCTGAATTTCAAGCTCTTCTGCTCTCTTTTGGTAGGGGGAAGAAGCACACACAGCTAATTGCTTTAAATAAAAATCTTCCTTTTTAGCTTTTCTGAAAGTTCTATCCATTCACAAACATCGTGGCATAATTTGTGCTTGAAAAATTTGCATTGAGTCTTTTGGAGTTACACCCAGTAGCAAACAGCAAAATGCCTATTTGGCATTTTGTCAGGCCAAACAGTTTGGCATGACAAAATATGACGTGAGCTTCCAGGCTGTTACAGATACAGTCTGATCTTACAGATATCTGACCTCAGTACAATCTTACCAGATTAACCTACATGTCTTGAGGAACATCATAGCCCTGGAACTGTCCTTTGGAAAGACTGTGTCTTCATTTCAGAACACTTCTGCTAGATATTTTTCTTTCTTATTCTTTTCATAAAGTAAAAATTTTTTAGGTATCTGGTTTTTTGAAATCAGAAGAATGAGCTATGTGGATCTAATATTTCAGTTTATCTAAACTACTTTTCCCACTCTAGCAGTATAATAAATCAAAAGGTATTGTTATGTATTTGAACCTTTGATGAGGTCTAGCTGTCCTTTTTGCTATTTCTTTATATGTCCTAACACCTTTTCATTATTAGTTCCAATAGACATTCAGTTAAATTGCTGGAGTATACTTTCACACATTTTTATGCCTGTTTTCCTAGGACAAAGTACTTGATATTTTGAAATATTATGAAGTTTCAGTCAGTACTTTTTAATGTTCATGTGGGCATATGCTTGCATTATTATAAGGTCTGTTTCTACAAACTATATTTCATTTCCTCATCTTTCTGTTTCATTTTCATAACAAAGCTGAAGCAACACTGAACGATCAAAGCATCCTGTCCATCATTCACCCAAAACCCAAGAAAATTGAAACAAATCCCGACGTGATTTTGTTTTACATATTTAGTTAGAATAGCAGAAATGTTATGAAATTAACTAAATTACACATGCAAAACAGATGAGTTACATGCCAGAGCATTTAATATTATAACACAGAGCTTTCTACTCCAGCTCTCATTTATACCTAACCGAGACCTGTAGCAACCATAGTTGAAATCTAGTGGATGTTTTGTAACTTATCATAACAGATACCATTTACATATAGACAGGAAACAAAGCTAAGCAAGAAAAATAGTAAAATAGAAGTAGTATAAAATACCATGAGTGTATTGAAAAATAAAAATATTATTTTAAAATGTTTCACATCACTCCTAACTATTTCGTTTTGTTACAATCACACACTGGGAAGCTGATTACTGAGATTCATCCATCTGCTATGTGTTCCTCACTGATACTTTGAATCAAATCCACTGAACGTATGACCAAATGTTACAGCAGAATTTTCATGAAAATATTCAACTTTAATTTTCAGCAGCTTTTATAAAACATTGATCAGCTTTTGAAGTTGATTAAGTTCCTTTGTTTAAGTAAAGAATAAATATACTGTTTGTATGTGTTGAAAATAGTGTAATGAGAAAATAAAATTGTTTTCACTTGATATATTTATAAAAAAATATGTTGGATTTTTCATTGGCTTTTCCAATGTGACATAGCAAATTGATTATAAAAATACTTTACTTAATGACACAGTTTTAGAGAAATGTGAGAACAAAAAGTTAAGTGATTATCTAATGTAAAACATAATTCAGAAAAAAATGGAAAAAAAACAACTTCAATAGGAAAAGAAGGTTATTTGTCAAGAAGAATTATCACAATGCTGCTCAATGTCACTGCTTTTTTGTGGGTAGATATTTCATCTGGAATTAAGACAGCTTCTTCCAAAAAAATATTGAAAACATAAAGAAGTGTCAATCTGTGGAATCTGTCACTGATTTTTCCCGTGTCTATCCCAGTAGAAGCAACCTTTTTCTTCTGCAATCCATATGCCTTCTGAGCTGCCATTTTGGATGCAGACCATGAGCCTTCCAATACTGCAGGTCTGTCCCTCTTCCCCCCCCCCCCCCACAAGAGTGGTTGTTCCAACACAATAATAATACAGTGAGATACAAATCCAGTCCCTCACATGACCATTTCTGTATATTATAGAATCACAGAACCACTAAAGTTGGAAAAGACTTCTAAGATCACCAAGTCCAACCCTTAACCTAAATCTGCCTGCCAGATACACCACTAAGCTAAGTCCCTCAGAACCAAATCTATATTTTTTTTTATCACTTCCAGGGACAGTGATTTGACTGCTTCAATGAGCAGCCAGCTTCAATACCTGACCACCTTTTCAGGGAAGAAATTTTTCCTTACAATCCAACCTGAACTTTCCCTGGCACAATTTGAGACCATTTCTGCTTGTCCAATCACTAGTTGCCTGAGAAAAGAGACCAAACCCCGCCTTGCTCAATCTTCCTTTTAGGTAGTTGTAGAGAGTGATAAGGTCCCCTCGCCCTGAGACTCCTTTGCTCCAGGCTAAACAACCCCAGCTCATTCAGCTGCTCCTCACAAGATTTGTGCTCCAGACCCTTCACCAGCCTTGTTGCCTTTCTCTGAACAAGTTTCAGCATCTCAATGACTTTGTTGTACTGAGGCACACAGAACTGAACACAGGATTAGAGATGTTCCTCACCAGTGCCAAGCATAGGGGGACAATGACTGCCCTAGTCCTGCTGACCACACTCTCTCTCATACAGGCCAGGATGCCATTGACCCTCTTGGACCCTGAGCACACGCTGGCTCAGGTTCAGCTGGCTGTTGACCAGCGCTACCAGGTCCTTTTCTGATGAGCAGATTTCGAGCACCTCTTCCCTTAGCCTGTATTGTTGCATGAGGATTTTGTGACTTAAGTGCAGGACCCAGGACTATCAAATATTTGTGTCTGGAAATAAGTACTTTCAAAAAAGACAGAAGAGAAATTTAATAATGCTGACTTCTGAGATGGCTGAGATTCTGTTCTTGTCTCCTCAAGAGCCTTTCCAATTACAAACTTGTGACAGAGTCTAAGACAGTTAAAAACTTAGGAAATGTAAGGTTCTGAATAGCCAAGGCAGTGAGAGTTCACTTAGTGATGAAGTATATCAATGTATTTCATGACCTGAAGTATTTCAACATTTCAGCCATTTGCACTAACTATATATATTACATATACAGCTTAATGGAAGATTAGGACATATATAAAAGAAAAGATAAAGGTTTTGGACAATGTGGGTGTAATTGGCAACATCTTTTCTGTAACAGGAAGAATAACATTAAGAAATGAGGCAGCAGGGTTCCCCGAGGCACACTGTTATGCTCAAATACTAGAAACTGGTTAGCTCAGGTATATATCTGAAGTATCAGCAAGAAAGCACCTCAGCTAAATTTCTGCTTTTACTATGTATTTTATAATACAAGTTACTCTGCAGTATTTATAAGATAATTTACTCCAGTAGAATTCAAACTAGTGGGGAAAAAAAAAAAAAAAGAAGGAGGCAGCAGCATTTTCTTGAACGTGGAAGTCAAGAAATGAAAGGTCAAATAACTTGCTGAATGGAAAGAGTCAAAATTTCACCTCAACAGTTTATGTATATATGAATCAATGAAGATATATGTGCAACTTCAGTCACAGGGAGACCTATTTCCTTTCTAGATTTAAACCACAGGTGACTATTTTATGAATTTTTTTGGTAAATGTTAGTTTAAGCTTCCTACTTATTCTCCAATTTTTGCTGTCATCCGAATCATATTTGAAAGGAAAAAAAAAGAAAGAAATTAATTGATCTGATATTTGACATCAAGCTGAAAATATGAAGTAGGATAAAAATTTATGAGAAACCTGGAAGATGAAGGCTGAGTAATTTTGGCTTAGAGGCTGGGGTTCTTGCCTTATCAGAATAATTTTCTTCTTACTGTGTCATCAAATAGTATCATACATTTTGCTTTGCTTCAATGAGGACTTCTGAAATATGATGTTTATCTTAAATGCTTGTAGAAAGTTGGTTGAAATTGCTTAAATGCTTGAAAAGTTCTGTACATAAAATCTGCAGTTATATAAAAAATGGTTGTTTCTGATCAGCTTAGCCAAGTGAATCCATGAATGGAAATGGTGCTACGGACAGTGAATACACTGATAAGCAGTTTGCTGCTACAGGTGCAGTTTGAAATATACCCTTCCTTTAAAGCTTAAATGAGGGAGAAAGTAAAATGACTGAAAACAGTATGAACATATGTTTTACTTTTCTCTTGGTCCCATATATTCTTTTCTATTATCTTTAAAAGTTTGCCCAAAGGAATAATACAGTATAGAAAACCACGTGCTTCTAGTAAAATAGGATTTTTGAGTTTTACAAGATCAAATCCTTGCTGACTAGTCATGATAGCAGAAATTTTGGTTCTTCCTGAAGGGATCCATTATTTATTTTGTAATTCTTTTTCAGGTATTTATTTCATAAGTTTTTGCAGTTTTTTTTCTTATCCTCTTACCTCTGTGCCTTCCTAGCAATGGCACCATAAAGCTTACTGTACAGTTACTCACAAAACTGATTTTTAGCTTACTTCTTTCATTTTGCATGTTGGAATTGGCTTTGGTTTTTTTTGGGTTTTTTTTTTTTTTTTTTTTTTTTTTCTTAGTTACTTTGGAATTGCTTGAGTTGTTTTTTAGGTTGGTTGGCTGATTGGTTGAAAGATCTGACATCTGTTTATTTCTCTAAGGAAATTTCTTCTCAAAGACGTTTCCAAATATTTTTTTTTCTATAGCTGGATGTTAGATTTTGTTAACTTGCTCAAATCAGGGAGTCACTTTTATTGCAGAACATCATAAAAACTTAGCTAGAGACTGATCAAATGATAAGTAATTACTAGATTTCTAATGCATAGTTAGATGAAAATGTGACTCATCTCATTGGTATTGGAAGCAAACAGGAAGACACAAGAAATGCTGTATACAGGAGAGTCGTGGTTACTCTTCCAAAAAATTCCTCAGTTGAAACAAACGAGAACGTTTGCATCTTGACCCAAAAGTGCAAACATAAATTATTCATAGGGTGAGAGTGAATGCATAGATGAATTAATCCACATTCTCACATGTGAGGCAATTCAGAAGTTTCCAAACAGTAGAATTAGAGGGTTTACTATAAGAATATTATTGAAAACAATGCTTTTACTCTTGCTTTAATGTTGAAATATTTTGTATTATAATAAATGAAATCTCTGTTTTACCTTTTAAATCATACCAGTGGAAAAAACCCAAATACCTTAGTAAAGGAGAACTAACATGGCGTTAAGAACAAATTAGGGATTTGTTCTTCAGTGAGCTACATAGAGACTGGGGTTATGTTTGCTTCGCTGAGGAAAAAGAACTTTTCTCAGTGTTAGTGTTAAGGTCCAATTTTTAGGATCTGCCATTAGTAAACTCACAAAACAGTTCTAGTAGGTAATATCGGTGTAAGTGAGAGATCTTTTAGGAAACCACTATAAGGTTAAGGCTTGAATTCAAAATAGGTTTTATATGTCTGACATTCCAGTATTCCATCTAAGTCCTTACCTAATCAGAACCAGTAGGTCAAAATAAACAGATTTATTACAAACAGCAATATTTCTACAGTATAAAGTCTTGAAACTTGACAGAAATTCATGTGAGAGTGAAGAAATATTTGTGAATGCACACCTGCAACTTTCATTTGTTTTTCTCACGGTCAGTAATTCTCTCACAGTAGTGACAGGGTTTTGGTAATTAATCATAAATACAAGTAGTTAAAAACTACCAAAAACATAGGCTATTATTTGTTTATTTAGAAATTTTTCTGATTAATAATGTATTCAGAGTAATACGGACATGTTTCTAAACAAGTTATCAATTAATAATAGAGCACAACCCTACATCATCTAACATTATAATTGTATTCCAGCAGGAGAAGATTCCAAGAGTTCAGATGCTCTCATTCCTGAGAACTAACTATTGATCAGACACACTTCCTCTGCAAACCATGTAATACCACATAAAGGTCACCATGGACAGCACAAATTGCTTTTATTGAACAGTATAGTGAAGAGGCATTTAAGGAAAAAAAAGGACCTTTATGTTATTTTGGCAGGCAGTTGATTGTGACTGTGTAGTTCATAGTTCTGAAATTGTTACACTGGCTCTCTTGAGTACCTAAGACTGTTTACTTTGGGAGTTCAGTATCTCCTAAATTAATCAGGCTGAGCAATCTGTTTGCACAGAACAATAGAGGATTAAAAGATTAATGAATTGTTTCTGCAATGTATTTTTTGAATATCTACACAGGTGAAGAGAGTCATTCTTTAGAAGACAAACATCCATTTGACTATGTCAGATACTTTAATTCATATTTTGATATTTGGTTGATAATAACTGGTATATTCTACTTCAAAACAAGTGATTTAACTAGAACAGTGTTTACAGTTACAAATGACTGCACCATAAAAAACAAAACCCAAAACCAAATAGACATAAACCTCCCCAACCATATTAGATAAATTAGGAAAATTAAATATTTTGATCCTTCTGAAGTGACTTTCACTCCATCTCTTCTGTTCAGGAAAAGATATTCCATAAACTTGAAATTGTTGTCATCCAATACTCAGATTGTACAGAAAAGGTAACATTCTATTTAAAAACTCCCAACAACATTGACCAAATCTGAAAAGAAAGTAATGTGTAGTTGTAAGACAGCTAATGTTTAATGCCTTGTTCCACCATTGCTACTGACACTAGTTTTAAACAGCTATTGGTGAGCCTGTGAATCTTGCTGTGTGTGGGAAGTCAGTGAGTGTGGGAAGTCAGTGAGTGCCCTGTTCTTCTAGCCTAGCTTCATTACTTTAATAATGGGTAGAGAGTGAATCATGCAAGGAAATTCCAGCTGGACAATGCACTGTCTGAAGACCAAAATGTATGTATTTAGGCACACAGGACTCAAGTGGAAATGATCCTGAAAAACTGATTAAAAAACCACTAAAACAAAAGCACCATTCAGTGGAGATGTGGCAGGCTTCTCCTACTGATAGGCACAATCACTTGAAGAAGTATTGGAATAAACAGATGTGCAAGAATATTGTCAGACTTTTGGAGAGATTCTGCTAGAGAGCAGTGACACTGATCAGAAATCAAGAAAGCATGCTAGATGGGAAAAGGTTAAGAGTTTGGTTTATATGAAAGGCAATAAAGAGAGCTATTTTGTAATACCCTTCAGACAAGTATAAGCTTGCTACAAAGAAGAAACAAACGTGTTTTCTATATCGCTAAAGAATGGGACAGAAATCCTTAGTTTTAACTGATGATGATGATGATGATGATGATGATGATGATGATGATGATGATGATTATTATTATTATTATTATTATTATTATTATTA
>JAWWEU010000158.1:46066224-46076395 GCA_035583155.1 Acropternis orthonyx | reverse complement strand
GATGATGATGATGATGATGATGATGATGATGATGATGATGATGATTATTATTATTATTATTATTATTATTATTATTATTATTTCAGATGAAGAATTAACATAACGTTTTCAACTGTGAAAATGATTAAGCACCAGCCTCTGGAGGTTATAGAACATCCAGACTTGGAAATTGTTAATAACAGGCTAGTGGTACCATTGGCATGTTCTTGGCTAGGGCAGTCCACTTTTTCAAGTTCTTCAGTCTTCTGTGATTTTCAGCATCTTGACTGTTACATCTACAGATGGTAAACTTGAATGGGTTTATTTTGTTACCCTCAGTCATAACTCTCCAAAGGTCAGCAGCATCAGCATTTCAAAAGGAATTTAACACATACAGTAATCAAATATCACAGAGGAAAATCTGTATGCTCTTACCTATCTTCAGATAGACTAGAACACTGTTTTCCTTCATGTTGTTAAAGATGTTTTATTTTGGGTCAATATTTTTTCTAAATTAGATCAAAATCAAGCCTAATGTTAATACTTTTAACATATTTTTTCCTCCCATGAGGTAGACCCAATAATAGCAAAAAACCCCAACAACAAAACATCAACAACAAAAAAAAACCACCCCAAACTTCTAAATTGCTGCTATGTTTGTGAATATTTCTAATCTGCAATTTCCTAAAACAGCCAAAATTTGAAACAAATATCAATCAAAAATGTATGTCAAAGCTTCTACTTAATATCACCTGAAATTTTTTAAAAAAATCCATCCAAAACATCCAGTTATTTTTCTACCAAGGTTGTCCTTTAAGAAACAGTTAAATGATAAATAGAGATGTAATTAATTAGATTTTAAATCATTCAGTTAGTGAAAAATAAACCTAATGTCCTTGATAGGATTTTGGGTTTGGTATTGATTTCCCTATTTTTAGCTATGGAAAATCAAATACTCTGATTCACTATGGTATGATTGCAAAGTTTAAACTTATCAGCAAATGTGAAGAAAATCACATTTGCTCATTGCAACACAATATTGTCTAAAAATCCAAAGGAATAGTTTCTGTCACCAGGAGTCTGGAAAAAATACTACTTTAGGAAAGACTGATGGAGTTACTTTAGTGGAGAGTTTGTTAAGTAACACAAATCGTTAACATTTTCATATATTTTACATCCACTGTTTCCAAATCCTTTACATACAATTCAGAGTAAATAACAAGGACTAATTTTCTGATAGTGAGAGTGTAAAATAAGTGCTTGCAGAAAAAGTTGGCAGCTTCATTGTTTAGAGACTTTCAGCACTAAAATAAATCATAGCAGCAGCCCAGTGTTGGCCTCAAAGACCTTGTTTTTGTTCTCCTTCATACAAAGCCACCTTCTGTGCTTGCTGTGCCTGAATCCTCCTTCTAGCTAGAAAAAAGCAGAGAAAGAGAACTCTATTTCAAGATAACTTTTGATATTCCAAAATTTCCTTATATTTTTCATTCAGACAAATGTCATGTCTATCATTCACTTCTAAAAAAAAAAAAAAATTGTGTGAGGTGGCAGTTCATGTAATTTCGTTACTGAAGGATACTAACCTAAAAAGAATGAAATGTACTGAGGGATTCAGTTTGTCTGAGTTCAAGGATGTGTTTGATCTCTAAATTAAGATATGTGGGATTCAATGTAAATGCCCACATGTGGATGTGTAGGGCCATTTGAAATATCTGCTGCTAACCTCCAGCTGTTCTGGAGTGACTTCCCTCAACCTTTTTTCACTTCTGCCAATTGTCTGGTTTTGAATTTGGATGATTTGGGGCACCTCAAACACTATTACACGTGTGCGTAGCAACAAATAATGAAATACAGAAAGAAGGATTGTCATATTCTAACTGCAGATGGAAACTGAGCCCCACAGAGTCACTCACTCTCCCTAAGTGGAGTGGGGAGAGAATTGAAAGGGTAAAAGTGAGAAAACTCATGGGTTGAGATAAAGACAGTTTAAGAAGTAAAACAAAAGCCATGTAAACAAGCAAAGCAAAACAGGGAATTAATTTGCTGCTTCCCATGGGCAGGCAGGTGTAGAGCCATGCCCAGAAAGTCAGGACTCAATCAGGCATAAGAGAAATGCGAGAAGATAAATACAGTCACTTCAAAAATGTGTTGCCCTTCCTCCTTCCCCCACCCTTTATATAGTGAGCGTGATGTTGTATGTCTGGCAATATCCCTTTGGACAGTTGGAATCCACTCTCCCTCCTAACTCCCTGTGCATCCCCAGGCTCCTTGCTGGTTGGCTGACTCTGTGTAAACATTGCCCAGCAACAATGAAAAAAACCCTCTGTTATCTGCACTGTTTTCAGCACAAGTCCAAAACATAGCCCCATCCTAGATACTATGAGGAAATAAACCCTATCCCAGACAAAACTAGCACACAGATTCATTTTGAAGTTAGATACTTACATTTTGGTGGTTGCACATGAACCAAGTACACAGGCTTGGGCAGTGGTCCATGGGCTGCAAATCAGTGCAGCCAGGGATGTGCAGAACACTCCTGAGCTCACTCCAAAGTTGACTGTGTTGAACTGAGCCTCTGGTCTTTACAGAGCACTGGTTACCTTCAAGCAGCTATCTAAATTCACATTTCAATCAGAAGAGATCATGTCAATACAGTCAGTGGAGTAGAGAGAGGACTTCACCTTATTTTAAAGCAGATAGCTGTGTATTTTAGACTCCATTGCCTATATTGACTTCCATTTACTAAAATGAAAATCCACACTCCTCTCTTATACGTAAAAGGCTAACCCTGTGGACATGAAATGTCAGTGGAAGGAATTCAACCTCTACTTTAGAGTCTTGATTCAGACCATCATTTTTATTCATATTAGGCTCTATAGCAACACTCAAATGTAGGTTTTTTTCATATTGTAGACCAGCTGGGACATGCACAAAAGTCTTGCTTCACATATAGTAGCCTTTTTAAAGGAAAGTTGGAAATAAATAATTCTCAGTCAAGAACTTTGTCTTTGTAAAGCCAAAGCATGGCTTTTCAATTAAAGAAATTTTTGGTGAAAAATCTTTTTACTTAGTTCTATTAATATTATTTCTCTCTTCCAGAGTTCAAGTAGACCTTTTACAGTAAATGTCTAATAAATTTTCTTCCTCAATATTACAACAAAAATATAGCAGTTCTGAAATTCAAAGTTTCATAGATTTTGCTTGCAGATATCAAGCCTAAAACCACTGAAGTTTTCAAGCCTTTTAGTTGATTAAAACTCTTAGGAAAGAGTTTAAATTTTAGGTAATATTGATGACTATTTAATTTCAATTTTTTCTTTTATTTTAGTAAATTAAAATTAATTCAACATTATCCCCAAAGTAGTGGGCACATACTTCCATGAATCTCATTTCCCTTCCCTTCATTTTATTTCCCGGTTGTAGTCAGATATCTATGCTGACAATAAAGTCTAGATGTGTAAGGCACCTAATTGCTTAATTTCAGCAAAAACATATCTTAGATGGACAACATTCTTGTTACTGAAACGTAATAAACATATATGTGTGTATCTGTGCATGTGTTTGTATATATAAGCAGAATGATATAAATGGGCTTAAACACTTTTACCAGTTAAAGAATAATATTCAAATCTTCTTGAAATATAATAGTTCAAAAAAAGATTTCAGGTAAAAATAACAACATGACTTCTAGATGTTAGTGACCATTTACAAACACGTCATTCCACTATATGACTTATAATTGGAGATGAAACCTTATATGGCCTCAGTACCTTTTAAAATATTCTGCTGATATGATTAATTTAACTGGACACAAAGACTCCATATTGTGTTACAGAAGTTTTTATTTCTAGATGCATAAAATAGGAATATTTGCAACATAATAAAGATGTAGGAAGCAGTATGTGTGTTTTAGATTGCAAACCACTGCATGGTTTCAAGGAAAATATAAGCAAAATTTTATTGAAAATGTTACACACAAATGTCCCTTGAATACTATTTCACATACAGGAGGTCTTTAAAAGAAAATGTGTCTGAGGAAAATTGCCTCCAAGCTACTGAAATGGGCTCTGAATAGGACAAAAGTGTTATTTAGCCATTACCTGATAGAAGCATTTCATTATTTTTTTACATTCTGAAGATAAACCACAAAGCAGAGACCTAGAGAATAAAATGTTTCTCTATATGACCCTTGACCATTAACTAGCTAAGAATTCTGAAGACTTCTGTATCTACCTTGATATCAAAAACTATTTGACTCTTAATTTTACTAGTTTTTTTTTTTATTTTTCATCATAATTTCATATAAAATTAGCGCTTTTCAATATTTTATAACTTATCATATGAAATGTCAGATAATAACTTACAGAAATCTTATACACAAATACCTGAGTAGCAGGAGACCTTGCCAATACATTTCTGAGATAATTTCAAAAAGTCTGGGACTGTAGAAATAAGCTGAGATTTTTTGCAACACAAAATAAATGATCTAATAAAACAGACCTATGTTTACTTTACAGAACTTCTTAACTTGGTCTCTCAATTGATTTCCTTCTTTTTGAGAGCTGAATTTGGAGAGTAATAGTGTGGTCCTGTTCTATCTAAAGCAAAGTCACATATAGTCATTCACACTCTTCATCCTTATATTGCATCAATATATCATTGAAGGAAGATCCTTCTACAGCTGAAAGTTGCCTGACACTCTTGTTGCAGTTCCCCAGTCAAAGGTACCTTCAGTCAAGGCCTCTCCACATTATGTCAACAAGAAACAATGAATAGCTGTAATAGAGATATTTTGTCCTTTATTTTTTTTTAGATTTTATAATTTTAAAATTATTTAAGATTATGATTTAAAATTGTCCTTTCTTTTAGAGTAAGTTTCATGTTCTTATTAAAAAGCCTTTAAAATCGAGTGATGACTTTTCAAAATCAGAACATTTGCATAATTTTATTCCTTCTGTCATAATAAGCCCCAATGAAGTTCTCTGAATTCTTTGCCTGACCACCTCTTTTGTAATACAGTTTTAACTAAAAGTATTTTAGTTTCCTAGGACCAAGCTGTCTATAGACAGCCTGAATGAATGGATGGACAAAAGCACTTTATAAATACTTCTTAAAAAAAGGAGTCCATGATAGTGATAAGATTGCAGTGATAAGTCTGCTTAACAATTAATATTGGAATTTGATAGAACAAAAATTATAATTTCATCAATTTATGCCTTCTATTATGGAGCAATGTTTTGCTGATCTAGAACGTTACAGAAGTTGTAAATACATAAAACAAAAAAAGAGTTGACAGAAAGTCAGTAAAATATGCGAAGTAACAAAACAGTGCATTTTCTCTGCAGAAAATCCTCATGTATACTGCAAAAGCACACATGCTCCTTAAATATGCCACAAAGAATGTTCATCAGTTTCAAAGAAACTGATCATACTAATGCAATGGTAGTTCAATACTCAGTAAGCAAAGCTGTACATAAGAATCTGTCAGCTTTTTACAAAATCAAAAAACGTAATTAATCTAACCAGTTACATAACTTCAAATTTAAAACCTCTTCATGGATAACTTGCTTATTTATAGCTGAGGATTCTTGCTCTCATGACAGAAACACAGGATCACAGAATCATTTAGATTGGAAAAGACCTCTAAGATTATTGAGTCCCACCTTTGACTGATCATGACCCTGCTGTATTTTATGACAGGAATTAGAGAAATGAAATTTACAGCAACTGCAATAATTCTGAAAAATATAGTTTCTGCAGTTGTGACCCATCTTGATAGATTGAAAGGAGAGTGATGAAAACTGCAATCTTAATAAATCTCCTGAAGTTTAAGATTTAAAATTCACACTGTTTCAAATTAGTGAGGACAGCAATATTTATTTGCTGTTGAATTTTAGCCAGCATGACATTTCGGCAGGAAACACTTTATAAGACTTCAACTTATGACCGCAGAAGTTGCAAACAAGTACTTAAACTATGCATAAGTAGGAAGTCTTGCATATTGAAAAAAAAAAAAAGATGAGTAAACTTGATTGCTGTATCTGTCTTTGATTGTTCCAGAATCAGAAAGCTACATGTGGATAGCAAGCAAAGGAAGCTTATAAAGGACAGGGAACAAAGACAGCACACACGATGTTGTCCCTGCATGCTTGGGGGCAATTGAACAACATTGTAATCCATCAGATCCAGTGCTTTACAGCAGGTTGTTATTGTAAAATAACAACTAGGAAGATGTGGATCCAGCTGACATATTTCTTGTTTGTCTGTTTGTTTGCTTGTTTTCTTCTTCAAAAGAGAGTTGTATGGCTAGCTAGCAGAAGGAAATGGAGAGTAAAGCAGAGGAAGCAGTTACCAATTGCAATCTCAATCACAACAAAGGATACAAGCCCATCCCAGCTCTTGCCACTAGATTTATTTCCAAAACCAAGGCTTACACTGTTCTGAAGCAGCATTGCAAACCCAGTGTTATTTTCAGTCTGCTTTCCCCTCATGATGTGGTGTCTAGTTGTAGGCTGAAGCTAATCTATGCTTTCAAAAGTGGTGATATGATTGCCCCAAATTCTCAGCCTACCTCAGATGACTCTGAAATCACTTTGAAAGTCGTGGCTCAAGTTCAGTGGACAGCCTACTCAAGAGATCATAACATTTTCTTTCCATATTGAGTAGGTTCTGTAGCTAAACTAGATGTCTTGGTTGCCAGAAATTCATGTTCATATAGACTTCACCACTGAAAAAGTGAGAAGTGAGACAAATAAATCTAATGACTCACACCACCCCACTGTTTTAATGGATTTGAACAGTTTAATGAGAAGTTGATGGAAATAAAGCAGCAGTTAAGCTCATCAATGAATGTGCAGAATTGTAGGAAGGACATTTTTGTATAGGTGAACAGCAGTGTCTACTTTCTTTTTGACTACAATATAACAGGTAGTTTTCTACTATCTTTACATGTGGAACTACAAAATTTAGTTTGGAATTAGAATATGAGTCTTTAATGAAAAAGACAAATCCGTGTTATAAGAGAAAATATTATTTCCTTTAAATAAATATGATCCAGTAATTTAGGGGTAGAGACAATCCAGGAGAATACCTTCAGTCACTTAAAATTATATTAACTGGAGATTTTGAGTAAGTTAAAATGCTGTAAACATAGCTTAAATGAATAAGAATTAATCAGAAGTTTTCTGAAGCAACACCTTAGTAGAAAAATAATCACAGGAATATGTCAAAAGCTGAACACTTCTGGCAATATTTATAAAGACCTAAAAAAAGAAACACTTCAACACTTCATGATTACAGCACTTTCCTTTTCATGCAAATATTCCTTTGATACAATAAAAGGTGAAAATACGTCAAAATAAAACATTTCAGTAGGCTGAAAATAATGAAAGGCCTAAGCTTAAACAATTCATGATTTCTGTAGAAATCTATGCTGTGTTCATTTAAAAAAAAAAAAAGAGCAACCAAAAAAAATCATATCACTTTTGAAATGCAAAACCAGTTCAGACATGTCTTATAAATGAACCAGTACAGGTTATTGTCCTTTGGATGTTCCAAATTAGTTGTACTGGCCATCTTCCAAAATGGATAATTACATTCTGCTTACCTGTTATCTTCCTGCTGTTTTTCTTGTAAGATGTATTTTCGTTACATCCTGTTCCAAAATATTGTTAATGATGCTGTCTTCACAATGCTGTATCTTTTCTTTCTTTTTTAAACACTAAAAAATACACTTTCTATAGAATACATTTCTTAAACAACAGCAGATAATCTCTGTCACCTAAAAATTACTAATTCTATAGCACCAGATTTGTCTCTTCTTGAGCCTTCAGCAAAAAAAACTGGAAAAAAACTCTAGAGAACATGCCATGCTAGAAAAATCTGCATTTCAATAGCCTCAAGAACACCCAAGAGCAAAAATGAAATCTAGAGAGTTCTTAACTGAAGCAACTAGTGTAAATTATGATCAAAGATTGAATTAGACATTTACCTACCTACCACAAAGAGAAGGATTTAATTCCTCTGTAAACTTTTGTTACTAAGGTCTCAAACATTTGAAATATCAATGTTATTACATAAATGTAATTATAGAAACAAATAAAAATCCACTTCCTCTATTGATTATTCCTCCCACATACTCCTGATCAATGTCTCTTCAGTTATTAGGAAAATTGTAATATATGGGAGCAGCATTTTACACATATCAACTTAAATAAAGTTTGAAATTCTGACTATTGTGCCATTATGGTCCTTCGTAGCAACTGGGATTTCAGATATTCATATTACCCTACATTTCAAATTCTAATAATTAAGGAGTTACATTTTATTGCTAAGATTCAGAGTTTAAACATATTTATGAATAATTTCAGGTTAACCACAAATTAAACAAATCCTGGCGAAGGGGAATTATAAAACAAATGTGTAGAAATAAATAGTTAGGCTGTTCTCTGGGCAATGGATACAAGTCCTTCCACAGTGAGTAACAGTAAGTGGTGTTTTGTTTTTAAGTGCAATATATTTCTCCTTTCCTTCCCTCATTTCAGCAGATGTGGCTGTCAGAGCTTACCAAATGGACTATCTATCATAAAGGCAGAGACTCAACCATTGTTTTTAATAAATGTGAAATCAAAAATGTTTGTATGTTTCCTGAATTTTGGCATAGGCCCTCAGGAAAGGTGTGTCTTCTTCCAGTAGGGATTTTGAAACTGGTCTTTTATTTTCATTTTCAAGTCTATTTACAGCAATGTGTTCTCCAAATCTTTGGCATGCCTGGCTTTCATATGATAATCACAATTGCCATATGTTTAAGAGATTTGCTTCTCACTTAACTGCTTTAACTTGAAGAAATAATCAGCATGACTCAAAGCCAAATTCAATAGCTTGATGAATAGAGCACTCGAAGCAACTGTCCATCAGTTTTTCATACTGTGACAAAATGGTTTTCATTTTACTCCAAATATTTTAAACAGTTGTGTGTTCACAGCATTCTGTTTCAAACTTCCTTTTTAGAACAGAGATGAGTTAATTTTAATGAAGTAACTATTGTAGTTATATACTGCTCATTAATTCATGGGCATAATAAAACTCAAGTTGTTATGGACTAAAATGCTAATTTAGCTCTTCAAATTACGTATACAAACAAATTAGAAATAGAATAACATCTGCTCCAAATCACAAGGTTACAGAACTTAGGTTTGTGCCATAAATGAAAACTTACTATAGCAAATTTTGCTGAATGAAAAACCTGATCAGGAGGTGCTCACCAAACCAAATGTAGCTACCCTGTGTTTCTGCTTGAGTATTGGTTCAAATGTAAGCAGTGAAAAGAAAAATGGATTATCTCTTGGATCTAATTACATACTGAGGCAGACATCTAGCGTCTTCATTAGGAAAATCTAGGTTTTAGGCTTTGCATGCACAACACAAAAGTTACTGAATCTTTCAAATCACTGCATTTGATTAAGCCCTAAATGAGCTTCACCTGCTCATATACCGCCACAAAATAAAAACTTGTGATTTTCCCTAAGAGGGAACTTAATTTCTTATCCTGTTCCCACATAAAATGTAAGAATGAAAGGCAATAAAGATAACTAGTAGATATATTTCCTATTAATCCTATAATTGTACATAAACATTTTTATTACAATTGTCAATACTGTGGTCTGAACACTGCTAATCAGCTGTACTCATAAACTTTATTTAGTGTTTTCTACCTATCAATCTGGAAGTTTATTATTTATTCATTAGATGCACAAAAGTCTGTGTTATGACAAACCTTTCTATTTTTATTATATTTTATCCATATATTCTTTTGCACATATATAGTATAATTTTTATTTATAGAAGAAAGAATGACAGCATTTTCATCTAACTAAGCACCTTGTCACAAACTTATATATAAATTATAGATTCAATGTTAAAACCAACATAGAAATGTAAGAAAAATCTCAAGAGAGAAATCAATAATTAAGAAAAGCTTACATTTTCTGGTAAAAAGGAACTAAAAGTTATATTTTAAAAGATCTATTAACTGCAAAAATATTTTGTAATACATTTTTTCCCCCCTCAGGAATTGGATACATTAATATCTGAATTTTTTTTTTATACCAGTTTTAGTGATTGTGCTGGTTTAAAGGTAAACCAGCAGGAGGAATGAGTCTAACTCACAAACAGATTACAAGTCAGAATTACA
>JAWWEU010000158.1:46047660-46058045 GCA_035583155.1 Acropternis orthonyx | reverse complement strand
ACCGCCAGCATAGCTCACAACCTCATAAGGGCATGCAAGCTTCTCCCCCGCGACAAGGGGGTGCCCGTGGAGAAGTTATTTATATGTAATCTAAAATATTCATACACAGATGTCAGAACACCACAATATTTTTGTTTTCCTTTAATCATGTTCTCACAGCAATGTATAGTTATAAAATTACCATCACATATACAAATCTAAAAGTGAAATAAATTTAGTAATTTCTTAGATGTAAAGGAAATCATCTATCAAGAAACAGTAATAAACCAGAATTTTTCTAAAGGTTTTTTTTTTTTTTTTATTGCACGTGTAGTTCAATATTAGCCAAAATCTAATCATAGAATGATGGGTGTTTAGGTTAGGATTTAATATTCTGTTGTAAAAATACTTACAAAATGTTTTCTGATTTTCTGCCATATGATTTTAGAATATCCCTGTTTACATATATTGCATTAAAGTTTTTCAGATTAAGCAGCAGTTCAAGAAAATAAAATTATTTCTAAACATTTATTGGACAAAGCACTGCTGTTGTTACTTTTGCCAAAATTCATTAAATACAGATTCTATTCATTAAATTAAAAGTATTACTAAATCCTTTGGAGAACGGATACATCTGCAGTTTTTTTCTTTTTTTTTTTTCTTTTTATTTTTTTTGGTGGAGGGTCTTCTAACTTCCCTATATGTTTTAACTAGACCAATTTAGTTGCTCACTAATATTTTTTCCTTAGGTGAAGTTTCCCCATTTTTTAAACCTTATTAATGCTGTAGGCAGAAACTAAGCAGGCTACCCACCTGTAACTATTTTAAAAATAATTATGTGAACATTTGCCATTTCAAGGTCAGTTTGCATTCCAGATAAATGTCCAGATCTGCTTTTTTTATACTTAGTGATTTATCCAGCCTCCCAATTACTACCTGCCTGGCATTCAGAATCACATCTCATATCTCACCGTTTGTGCGGATGTTATATGTCATCACTTCACTCTAATAAACCTCTGAGATCCCAACTTCTCTCAATTCTTAGCAACTGTATAAACAATAGTGCAAAGGATAATCTGGGGCGGAGGGGGGGGGGGGTTGGGCAGAATAAAGAGGGGAAAGAAACTCTTTTACCTGTGAAACTTCAGTCTGTGCTGCAAGAAAGGAATAGGTTTAACTTGGCTCCTATTCATTTCTTAACTTACATCCCAAAATTGTCATGCGTAATTTGATCCAAATGGATTGCTTTAGTTTCAAGAGGGAAAATACACAGCTCAGCTAGTGGAAAAGAGTGAATCACCTGTAAGTTATTGAGAAGTCAGACTGCCTCCTGGGTCAAGGTTAGGGTAATTAGCTGGTCAGCCTGAACTGTGATTTGCCCGAGGAGAAACAAATGAATTTGGTTTCCACATTTTCAGCATGACCCTTGTTGCATTCTTCCTGAATTCAACAACCTCTTCCTTACAAATGACTGAAAAATAACTTTTCAGCTATTAAAATACTAATATTTCTTTCAAAGACAGCAGTGGGTATCAGCAGTCAGGTCCATTCATAGATATTTCTAATTTCTTGTCAGTTTGCTACAATTTTCACACTTTTTACCATTGACATTGCAGACTAAGTCAGCTGTAACTAGATTAGGCATGCCTTTTTTTTTTCAGTTCCCCATAATTTTCTCAGTAAAGTACAGAAACCTGAGTTATTTGCTGCAGTACATTGCCCAAGCTTCTGTAATACCAGCACATATATTTGTGATTCTTGTTTTTTCTCAACATTTTTTTTAATTGTATTTTTAAATGTTGGATATTTGTTATACCTTTTTGCATGAGTAAAAATGCCCTATTTAGAAATTGTAGACATTGAATCTTTTAATTGCCTCTGGTAAAGACAACAGAATATTCCAAGTCAACTCATTAGTGTCCCTCAGCCAGTGTCTAGAATGATTACACCAAAGGATTAAATTCAGTCTAAGCAGTCAGTCCTACTTGGTGCACTAGTCTGCTGGAAAAATTCAAATTAAGATTATTTCCATTTGTGATTCTTTAATAAGAATCTTCTTTGCATATACACATGTGCATGCATGTACACACAACCTTTAAAGTTTGAGGAGGCAGTAAAAGTGAAGCTCAAGATTATACCTGCTTTGGTCTGGAGCTTAGTGCAGATGATTTCCAGAGTTTCTTCCCAATCCCAATTATTCTGTAATTTTCAGATAGTAATTGATTCTACTGACAGCTTTTGGAAAATATTTCTGTGATAACTTATGAATATCCCCACTGGATACACTTTCATTCATTAGAAATGATAAAAACACTTCTCATGTATTTAGTGTTAGTATTCTCATTGATAGGATTAAGATCTTGTGCTATGTACTGTACAAACACATATGCAAAGACAGTTTGAACTAATTCTAAGGGTCTCTTTGTGGAACTAGAGACAATTAGGCTTTGGCTCACATGACATTCATCCCAAGGGAGTGCAACTGTGGCATTAAAGAATGAACAGGTAATATACAGCAACACATAGGACTGATTGTCAACAGAGATGGACAGTTGTTATTGTTTGGTTTGACTCTTGGCAAAATGCCAAGTCTCTCAGAGCCGCACAGAGTTTCAGTTAAAGGAAGTGAGGGAAAAAAAACCTTAAAACTGAAACTGATATATATATACACATATATTTACACATATTTACAACATATATATGTATAAATACAAAAGACAAACCAACAACTTATGAAACTTCCCTCCCAACAACACATAGGTTCTACCACCCAGAACCCCAGAGAAACATACCCCAAAGAGAGGGAAAGAGCAACCCAAACAAAACAAAAGTATTTTACTTCCCTAAGAGCAAAACTGCTGTGGATATCTCGGCACAGGAGCAGTGAGGCCTAATCTTTCTGAGCTGCAGGAGCGAGATGCTCTCAGCATGGCCAAAGGGAGACGAGAAGGACAGTGGGAGCTGCTCTTTGATTTATAGTTGAGCTGACATCCCATGGCATGAAATGTCTCACTGATCACTTAAGTCAGCTGATACCTGTGCCTAACAACATGACCCACGAAATTGGGGCCTATCTAAAACTAAAACCTTAATCTGAGTTTTTTTGGGGTTTATCAAACCCATCACAACAGTGGAGCACAAAAGTTATTGAATAAAGCTGTTAAAATCTTGTTAGTATAAACTAGATAAGCACAGAACTTGGTTGATACAGCTTTTTGCCTACATGTAAATGTGCAAAGTAGAACTGACATTTATCAAAAGAAAATTTCTTAGGTCATGTTGAGTAGTAGTCTATCATAGAAATTAAAAGAGTTTGAGAAACCCAGGATCCAGCAGGTGTTGCTTTCCTCTAGGATGAACCACACTGGGGGATCATTATTACCAAGCACCTTGACTCCCAGCCCTTATCTAATTGCACAGGGGTCAGGAGAGTATCCATAACTCACTTCCAGGATTTATTTCTGTTTAAAAAAAAAAAAAAAAAAGGTAAGTCCACAATATTCAATTATGCTTGTGGGAAAAACGCTCTGTTTGGGGGAAAAGTTATTTAGACCTACTGTGGAGAAAGATTTCTGTTTTACTATTAATCAGGCAGTACCCTAAAGTCAAGTCTAACCTTTCCAGATCATGCCCTGTGGTTACCACTGAATTGGTTGTTTATTTGCACAGTTCACTTCATTAAGATATGGTACTATGAGCTACCTTGAACTTTTATAAAATGAGGGCTTATATATCAGCAAATCTCTGTCATTTTCAGCCTAGTATAAATGTATCTTGTTTCTGTTTACTTACTTTCAGTAAACAATCTGTCCTTTTCCATTTCACATTTTCCTGCCAAAAAATATATCACAGTTGCTTGAATTAATGCCTAGGCAGAATTGAAGGATGAATTTCTTTGTTTCCCCTTGGGGAAAAACATGTGAACACAAAAATACATACGTGCACAAACTATCAGCTACAGCCTGAGGCTTGGCCGCAGCCAGTTTAAATTGCTTCAGGACAGATTTTCTGTAGAACATTCCCATGCTATCTTGTTATTGGTGACTTAGGATAAAACATTTCTCTGTCTCTATTTGTAATCTTTAAATCATTCACAAAAGTCCTGAAAAACTGTCCAACCTATTTAGCTTTAAATATTTTAATGCTGCCACTGAGTTTGGAGAAAGCAATTCTCAGTTTGAAATTAAAAAAATGGAACCTAGTATGCTTACATTGTAATTATCCAAAAAAAAATTAATACGCATTTAATAGAATAGCAGTGTCAGAAAGGAAAATAAAAATTAAAAATGGTCTCAGAGATGTGATTGTCCTGAAAGTACAGGTCACCTGGAAGAACAGACCAAGCAGTGTCCCATTCACCAGGATGCGCTGGGGACTAGATAGCTGGAAAGTACCTTGGCAGAGAAAGGACTGGTGGGTATGATTGACACCAAGTAGAACATGAGGCAGCAATATGTTCCTCCATCAAAAAGAAAGCTGATGGCGTCCTGGACATGAGGAAGAGTCTTGCCAGCAAGTCAAGAAAAGTGATCCTTCCCCTCTGTTCAGCACCAGTTAGACCACACTTTACTGGGTCAAGTTCTGGGCTCTTTAGTACAATATAAATACAGAGCTACTAGAGGGAATCCAACAAAGTGCCAGTAAAATGATTAAGGAACTGGAACATCTCTCCTGTAAGAAAAGGCTGAGAGAGATGGGACTGTTCAGCCTGGAGAAGAGAAGGCTCAGGGAGGTCACATCAATGTATGTATATCATGAGGGGAGGATGTAAAAAAAAGGAGCCAGGCTCCTTTGAGTGGTGCCCAACGACAGGACCAGAGGCAGTGGGCCCAAACTGAAGCATGAAAGATTCTGTCTGAACTTCAGGAAACACTATTTGTTTTTTAAAGTGAGGATGAATAAGCACTGGCACAGGCGGCCCAGGGAGGTTGTGGAGTCTCCACCCTTGAAGACACCCAAAAGCTGTGTGGATATGGTCCAAGGGAGCCTGCTCTCAGTGATACTGCTTGAGCAGGGGCACCAGACCAGATGACCTCCAGAGGTCCTTGCCAAACCCAAGCATTCTGTTTTACGTGCATGTACTTGTCATGCAGATTTGGTCAATATTTTAATTAAGGAAATAGATGAAGTAATAAGTAAACACCAGGAAATTGTGCAGAACATCAAGCTCAGAAGAAAAGCACTGAAAATCACTAGACTCCAGTAGGATCTTGAGAAACTGGAGAAATAAGCTGTTATTAACAAGACAAATTTAAATGGGTAATGTGCTACATTTATCAAAAATTTTTAAAAGATAATAGAAAAAGTAAAACTCAATTTAAAATTGGCAAATAACTGGCTTGAGAGCAGCCCTGCAGGAAAGTGAATGGCATATAGTAGACATCACGCTAGCAGTGAATAAAATGGTATTTCAAATTATTATTATGGATCTCATTGAAACACAGAAACCAGTCGCGCTTTTCTATTTAACGTTAGTGCAGCTTAAGCCCAGGACTGGCTACCTGCTGTAACCTGCTATTTATAAACTGGATAAGCATAAAATGGAGGGGAAGATGAAAGAATTGTGCTGTTTTAGAATATAAAGGAGAAGGTTAAACATGGGATATTAGAGTAGCAATATCTATGTCTTATGTAAGAAATAAAGTATCAGAACCAAGAAAAAATTAGATTAGCAAAGTATATAGTTGCCAAATGTTACCACAAACTGGAACAAACAACCCATGGAATTTTAAGAACCTCTGTGAATAAACAGTTTGGAGGCTTTTTTTAATTATTTTTTTTATTTTATTTTTATTTTTTTGATATGCTGTTTTTCATCAGAGCTTAGATAACTCTTTTTAGTAGAATCAAGGACTAGATATAACAGGTCCTCACAAAGAGTCTGTTCTAGATAATATTCACAAGTTCACTTTCTGTCCTGCAGCTCAATTAAAAGAAAAACCCAACAATTTTCCTTTGAGTTTACACATTTAAAAATATAGCTTTTTGTTTGTTTGTTTAAAAAATAAAAAGAAAAAAGAAAAGTGGGCTTGAGAGAAAATATTTTTACTTGCAACTGGGCTGTGCTAAGGATAGGTGATTTACAAAGAATATGTTTATTTGTTTTTTTACTGAATGGAGACTGAGAAAACTGCATTTGCCTTACAAATAATTTGAAAATTCATTGATGACTTACAATTTTCAGTTCCTTCCCTCTAATTATGTTCAGTAATGGGATTCTAATTCTACTACCTTAATTCAGAATAGTGCACAAATTTATACTTAAATCCATCCATACGGACAGAACAAAAAGTGAAAGCTTCTTTTCAAAAGGTGAATGTAAGAGACTAATACACATCTGTGTGTTTACAACACATTCATACATTTACACATCTGTTTGAGATTTCTGCTGATCTGCTCTGGTAAATGATTTTTTTTAAATCTGATAAAAAAGCAGTGAAATGTTTCAAACAAACAAACAAAAAACGAGCTGTAATGATTATGATTCCAGTTGTTCAGACTGGGTTCCTGTGACACTGATGGATACAGAGGCATTGCTGGAGATACCACTATAAAGGTAAACAAAATCTGAGAAGGAGCCAGATTCTGCTGTCAAAATAGATAAAAGTAGCCTTCAATTTTTTATCTGTTTGCTGTGCTTATCATCAGCAGTACACTATTACTGTTTCTTTCAGAATAATTAATCTTGGGAAGATTCTCATAAAACACATTTGTTCAAAGTAACATCTGGTTTATGTTACTTGCTCTGTCCTCTCTTTAATTTCTCATAAATATCTTTTATTTCATTTTGTTATGAACATTTGCCTAAGTTTACTGAGACAGTAAAGGTGACAATATTTTGTATTTGTTGAATGAAGGCTATTTCCAGAGGACAGTCATCTAATTATCTGCATCATGTGCTCTATTTATTTTATAAAAATATATTCAGTGGCAATATGTTTTCTCAACATAAGAATCCTTTTCTGCTCTTGACATGGCTAAGTAATGTTTATGAATTGTTTATTTGATTCTTGCTATTCCCTCACTAATTGATGAATACACTTGTTCACAAATGAAATGTGTTCATTATTTGCCTACATTGCAGTTATCTGAATAATATTAAGCAAAGATCTGCAATATTTTCTACTGTTTACTGTTAATAATAGCTGGCTTTCTAATCTCACCTAATGTGACCCATTTGACCCATTACTCAACCCACATTAATTTCTCTTCAATATGATTCACATAACCATTAAAAAAATAAAAAAAAAAAGTACGTAAAAGGTTTCCCAGATCACAGCAGGCTTTCTTATTACAGCACCCAGGATTTTGTTTAGCATATTTAAATTGTCTGTTAAGAATGATAAAACTCCTCCAAAGTATACCCACTACCATTCCTGCCTCAGGTTCACCAGGAGCAGCTTCTCCAGACCACAATGCACACCATACTCTTGGGTACACTTCCAGTAATGCTGGATCAGGAGACCCTCAGGAAGTTTGGTAGCTTTTGGCTATGTACATGTATGGTTGGCCAGGAGAGAACCACAATGTCTCCTGACTTCATTGTACGTAATCTTTTAGAATATGTATGTATCTTTTAGAGTATTCCAGCTGTAGCCAGAGCTTACTGATGCTTATAACTTGGGATGTCCAAACAGAACAAGTATCTGGGCATGTAGCTAAAAGCATTTGACCATAAAAGTTCATTTTAAAGAAAGTATCAGGGTTAATGGACTGTGTCCTGAAAAATCCGACTTCAGCTCCTGTGTTGGCCTCAAATGTTTTTTCTGTGCAAATGGTGCAAAAGAACCCAGTGTCAGCTGTGTTTTGTCTGTGTAGCATTCTTGCATACAGACTTTGGTCCAGTTCTTTCTCACTTCAGCACTCTTCTCACATTTCATTTCATCTCTCTTGCACTGTTTGCTCCCCTTGTGTAACACAAGAATAATGCTTATGTTATTTTTACAATTAGTTATTTGTATTTATAATTTTAGGTCATATACTGACTGTTCTGTAAAATGCCATTGCTGTTACATATTTTTCTTAAACTAGCGTAGGGGACTCCAAGTTCAGTTGGGTTTTTAGGCACTGCAAGAGAGATTAATAATAAAGGTTATAAGAAACAAAAATACATTTCTTAGGAGACGGGGAAGTTGTAGGTTTAGAGCACCTTGTAATTATTGTGACAGAATGCGTTATATCTTACGTACTGTTTGATTTAAGCAGAGAAGGGAAAACTCTTCCACTGCAT
Organism: Acropternis orthonyx; assembly: GCA_035583155.1. NCBI lineage: Eukaryota > Metazoa > Chordata > Aves > Passeriformes > Rhinocryptidae > Acropternis > Acropternis orthonyx. The sequence goes on along the minus strand of JAWWEU010000158.1, from coordinate 46,049,836 downwards.
AAATTATGCTTGTAAAAGTAAAGCAGCATCAAAAAATAACCTGTCAGTGAGAAACTCTTTTAAGTTCATGTTTTATTTCACTTCTGAAATTCAGTCTTAGTATATTTAACAGTATGCTCTGACCTAGCTGTCTTTCAGGAAAGAAAAGTATATTTTGGTCAGACTTTATTTGCTTTACTTTGAAACAGTAAGAAAATACAATTAAACCAATGTCTTCTGGAAACTGGGAGATTACTGCACTGTGATCCCCCCTTGTTCTAGCTGTCTAAGTTGTATAGACTAATCTGTAACCAGACAGCACTCTATCTTTAATTCAGAAATTTCAATTTCAAGCTACCCTATGAGAGTCATGATAGACACAATTCATTGCATACTCATATAATAGCAAGGCAACATCTTGACCTAGAGATGTAATATGTGAGATGAACTGACCTTCATGTCCAGTAGGTTCTCTATCTGAAAAGTGACTAGTGGTGCGTTATAAAGTATGAATTTTTTTCCATATATTTTTACATTTGAATAAATGTACATATGTAAAAAGGTATACTCTTACATTTTCAATAGGTTCACAGGTGTCCTTAGAAGGAAATAGACCAGATTATGACATAAAATCAGTAGTGTCTTGTTTCTGATTGATGATTTAGATTCTTCAGAATATTTTTTTCAATTTAGATTAAACCATGAAGAAATGTGGCAGAAGGTTGCCTTTCTGAGTCCAGAATTTTCTCTTTTGTATTCAAATTATTTAAACTCCCAAATTCTTGTATTCTTTTGAGTTCTTTAATGAAATCATGGCAACAAAATTTATATCTCAGAGCAGTCTTGACTCAGAGTGCCACCCTCATATTCTTTCCAGTCAGAAAGGAGTTCCTGATGCCAGGTCAAAAATAATAACATAATAATATCTATCTTTTTCCTCTAAAAACGAATATTATACCTATTCCACTCTAAATGGGGTACAATACCTTATATCAATATTCTGTAGTGTTCCTATGCCCAGCTCTTGATTTGGCTTCATGATGGGAATATTTGAGCATTCTACTAATCAAGAAAGCTTGAAAAAGAGGAGGGATAACCTTTCCTTTCTGTGTCCAATTTACTAGTGAGAGGGGCATAACAGTCTGCTCTATTGCTTTTCTCTCTGATAAACTGGTTTCCTCCCATTTCCCCCCCTTATTAATGCCACTGCCTTTCACTGATAGAGCCCAGATTTTGAAGAACTTAGGAGTCAGTGCAATTGCATTTGCTGAGGAGTCAAGAAAGATTTCTTCACTCTCAGGTAAAAATGACACAGGCGTGATGGATTTGCTTCACTTCCTCAAAGTCAAGCAAGGCAAGGGTATACATTTCTAGGAGAGGATTCAGGAATTGTCATTAGTCATCTGCAAGAGTATTGTACCCAGTGTGAATAAAGATCAAATAACCAATTTTACTAAGTAAGGAAACCCTGGGATTTCATCAGTGGATCTTGAAAGAAGAATAGAGAAGAATCAGTCTTTATGAACTAATATCTGCATTTGATATTCTTTCACCGATCACACAGCTATGTAAGATGGTAGGATAAAAAATACTGATGAGAATAACTTTTGAAGAAGCTTGAAGAAGACTCTATCTCTATGAAGTATTATGTGATGTAGGCCATGACCCATTTAAAGGGCTAGAAAATTAATACACTGAGTCCTGCTTCTTAATTTTTTCCTGTTATTTTAATTACCTGTATATTCAATTATTTACTGAATTTTATTTTGATCAATCAGCTTTGTGTAAGAATTCGCTGTCACCACTGTACTGACTCTCAGCATTTTTAGGTTCTTTACTGGTGGGATGCACAAGCTTGTTTTTATGAAGACTCCTCAGCTCCAAAGGAATTAAATTTAACTGTTGTAGAGTTTCAGAGAAGCTGCAAGAAAAATTGTCAGAGTCGGATCCTGAAACCTTTCGAATCAGGCAGCTGCCAGGTGAAATGGAAATCAGGTCCAGTAGCTCAGCCAGTAGGGGGAACTCTTACACAGTACAAAATCAGGCAGGAATACAAGGTAGTACATTAGGGATGTAAATATACATGAACTCGTCCAGCGGCTAGGTGGGAACACTCCCCGACTCCCCCCGACCAGGAGGCCCCACGGGACCCCACAAAGAGTCACACAGAGCCACAATAGAGGGGCAAGAGAGAGAG
>JAWWEU010000158.1:46031986-46047591 GCA_035583155.1 Acropternis orthonyx | reverse complement strand
TCTGGCCTCCAATCGGGAGGCATGGAGGCACACCATTCATAATGCTGCTGCTTCCTTTGAGAGCACACGCAGGATCAATGTCGAAGAAAAAATATAATGCAGGAAGAACTGTGCCTTGACAACACAGCCTGTGGATGCTTTCCACTGTGCCATTTGCAACCGGACTTCCCTATCTCGCATTGGCTTTTTTAGCCATCAGCACGCTTGCAGCAAGCGTAGGTAGAGCCCTTCCCAAATCTTCGTTCACGAAGCCCAGCCATGATGATGATGATGATGATGATGATGATAACTATAAAAAATGCTTCCAACAAACACTAAAGACTTGTCTCTGTGTCTCTGTTATTATGTTTTGTTTAGATCCATAGTTTGATCACAGCTATCAAACATTTATAACTCTAATAATTCATTTTCTGAGCCATTGCTAATCAACCGAGTGATGACTGTTCTTGATTGTCTAATCAACCCAGACATTGCTTCAGGACTCCTTTATTGAGAGTTTGCAAGAACACTTAGTTTTCATGGAATAAAATGCTTTTTTCTGTTTGCATCTGACATTGGTGTCAGCCCTGAAGTATAAGATTCTACTTTTATCAAAGGCAGCTATTAATGGATAAGACCTTATAATGAGCCATATTGCCATCTATAATCCTAAGTCTTGCTCCTGTCTGGCAAAACCAAATGCAGTGTCTACTTCTTCTTTCTCACAGCATTTTGTAAGATTTCTTTCTGTTATGAGCTTTGCATCATTGCTGACCTTATACAGAGAGGCTTCTCATTCTTTGATGGCCCTAACAAGGATTTTTCTTAATTTTTAGTGTTACCTTTCCTATTTACATTTCCCCTAGTCCTGGCAGTTTCTCCACATTTTGTGACTGGTAGTCATGGCCTGTTTTCTGACAATTATGAACATGTGTCAACCTTTTCTTGAGTACTTTGTGGTGTCCTTCTCTCCCTGGTAGCAGAACAAGAAAGGTACATTGTAGACCAGGTTATGTTTTCTCACTGCTGTAAATTCAAGGTAACATCTCTGATAACACACATTTATCCAATGTTCAGTGAACAGATATTTTGTTTTAGTATTTTCTCATTTCCTAAAGAGAGGCAGTATGTTCCCATCCCAACAGGCTGTGATGGACTTTTTGACATGTAAATAAGTGATTTAATTTTTTTTTAATCCCTCTCATGTCACTCAGTCACTGAGGCCGATAATTATTTTTTTCAATGTTTCCATGGAGTTCAGAAACCCTTTTCTTCCATGGAACCTGAAAACACAGCATTTCGGTCTTAGAATGCTTTTATGATTTTAAAAGCTATTCTGTATGGAACCCTCCCTGCTTCATGTTCTCTCACATGGAACATTTTGTTACATATTTCCAGACTTTATTTATTAACACTTCAGGCTTTTTGGCCTCCCAGGGGCAGAGGCACCATAAATGACTTTGAATCTGCTCCTTGTATTCTCAACAGAGACACCCCAGCCCAGGCTGAATTGTGCCTCCATTTGCTCGGTGCTGCACCCACACTAACCATCTCTTCCAAACAGGTATTGCCCATTGGCCTTCTAGAAGTTGCTCTGCAGTTTCCAAACTTGAGCTATGTATAATTTAGGGGTGCCATATGAACATGTCAGACCTGAGATCTGCTAGTCTAGGCATTTATGCTGACATGTACATCACTGTAACATCAGTGAGAGTATGTTTAAACCAAAACTTGATTAAATTGCAGCAAAAATACTTAATGCTGCATTGAGGAAGGAAGAGTAAAAGATGGTTAAATGTAATGTTTGCACATTAATAGTGAAGATACACACTTCTCACTTACATATAAAGAAACAAAAAACATGTATCACTGAAGGCAGTCTGGCAAAGTCAGTTTTTTCTTTCATGTGACAGGGTTCTTTGTGGTACTCACAGTGACTCTTCTGTAGCTGGTTAGAGGAAAACAAAAAGAAAAATTAAATCACAAGTAGCACAGTGGGAAAGAGCTGGAAAATAATGGAAATCACACCCCATTCTCCCTGCAGCCCAGCAGATCAAAGTGTCTCTATTTTAGAACAAAATCTTCTTTATATTACATACCAAGAAAGTATGTTTAGATAACATTAGGAGACTGACTTAAACCATAAAAGTCAGGAAATTCAGAATTAATACTGGCACTCAGATCTTACATCACACAGCGGAGAAAGGCAAGGGTGGGGATGGGATGGTGAACCCAGGCACAGCAGCATAAGCTGGAGAGGGAAAGCGAGACCTATCTTGACATCTTCCTGCTTGTGTCACTGGAAACCTAAAGACTGAGTTTTGAGGGGTTTATTAATGGCCAGATTGTGAAATACTTTAAATACTAAAACAATGAATTTTTTTTTCAATATTTATGTGTGTTATAAACTAGTAAATGTAAAAATAGCAATATATCTTCTGGTCAATGCCAAGTTGACTATGAGTCAGCAGTGCCCTGGAAGCCAGGAGGGCCAACCGTGTCCTGGGGGACATCAGGCAAAACATCGCCAGCCGGTCGAGGGACAAGATTGCCCCACTCTGCTCTGCACTGGAATGGCCTCACCTTGAATACTGTGTGCAGTTTTGGGCACCACAATATAGGAAAGCTGTTAAGCCATTACAGAGTGTCCAAAGAAAGGCAATGAAGATGGTGAAGGACCTTGAGGGGAAGTCATATGAGGAGTGGCTGAGGTCACTTGGTCTGTTCAACCTGGAGAAGAGGAGACTGAGGGAAGACCTCACTGCAGTTGCAACTTCCTTGTGAGGGGAATAGGAGGTGCAGACACTGATTTCTTCTCTGTGGTGACAAGTGACAGGATCTGTGGGGATGGCCTGAAGTTGTGTGAGGGGAGGTTTAGGTTGGGTATTAGTAAAAGGTTGTTCCCCCAGGAGGGTGGTTGGCACAACAGGCTCCCCAGGGAAGTAGTCACAGCACCAAGCCTGTCAGAGTTCAGGAATTGTTTGGATGATACTCTCAGGCACATGGTGTGACTCTTGCAGTTTGTCCCGTGCAGTGCCTGGAGTTGGACTCATTGGTCCTTGTGGGTCTCTTCCTACTAAACATGTTCTATGATTCTGTGAAAATTAAATGAAAAATACTGACATATATGAAAAATATAATATGAAAAAATAATCTGGATGCTACATATCTTACATTTCCATTTAGTCTTTGTGATTACAAAGAAACATTAAATGAAAGTTGAATGGACACACCACTCATTCCATTCCGTTTTGGTTTGCTTAGACAGTGGCTGAGTGTTGCTTGATGGTCTTGAAAAGAAGCTTAGCTCCTACCAGTGCTGCCTTATTCAGGAAGACAAAGTGCCGAACAGTCTCAGAATTGTTCATTTACATTTTGAAATGAAATGTTCACTGCTGTATTTGATCTTCACATTGACCACAATGAATTAGCTAGTGGATTGTTTTGGAAAGAAGTTAGTGCATTTAGGCACTAATCAGAAAAGCTATAATCATGAACTAGTAGGAAAAGCATACGCATATTTCTACAGCAAACTTGATTTAAGATAAAGTATATCTAAATGTAATAAAAATACAGAACACATGAGCAGAGCCTGATGGTGTGGAAAGGATGATATTTGCATAGTACATCAATATCTGAGGCAGATTTATAAGCATTTTCACTTTTTCAATCCAGAGAAAAAAATTGATATTGACAATATTTTGTAAACTGTAATACTTTAATACTTTTCTGTTGATTTTTCACCAGATTTGTAATTTTATCATTTGAATTAAAAAAAAGAAAAAAAACTAGCTTGCATTTCAAAGAAAAAATTGTTAAAACATGAAGCAAATCACAAAATGATTCTTATTTCCACTTAAACATGTAAAGAAGAAATGTCTCTTAAATTTCTAAAACTCTGCTTGATTCTTCCTTTGGATTTTTCTGCTCAATTAAAGAATAGTAACTGTCCTTTTGTATGGAACACAGATTTCACTTTCAGTGTGTAGCAGTGAAACAAAAATAGATGAGAACATTCTGGCTAGCTGTGCATGGAAAGAAGAGTGAAATGTTACATCACACAAGACAGTAGCCCATATACCACAGGTATTTATCAATTTTTTGTTTGTTTGTTTAGTTCCATCCAATAAAAATGTTTTGTCTATAAAAATTTGATTATATAATGCAATTTACAGGTCTGACATCTTTATAGGTGTTAGTTCCTATAAAGTTCTAAGTATTAAAAAGATTTGAAAGACATAACTATTTTTCACTGGAGACCAGCCATAAACAGGCTTATATGATTATATACTATTGCACAAGTAGTACCAACACCAGCTTTAAATCTACAGAAAATTAGGAAAACTTTTATGCTGTTGAAAGTTACATAAAAATTAAATATGTTTATAGTATTAGTTTTCAAGTTTCTATCCATGAGTTTTCCATTAGAGGGTATTAAAGTATTTGGTGAAATTAACTAAATTCTATGACACACCTGTTATATATGTCACATGCAATATCTTATCTTCTTTACAAGCATATATACTTAAGTGTAAAGAAATAGGAAGTGCACTGATATAATGTAAGCAAGCATCAGGTAGGCTTATCTGAAGAGAGGCCTATATAAGCCAGTTAGGATGCCAAAATCAGACACGGTCTATAAGACCAATCTATTTTAGCAGTGTGGCTGATAACCTTTTGTTGTTGTTGTTCTAATTAAAAGCTAAATCTAGTAATAGTAAAAAAAAAAAAAAAAAGAAGAAGAAAAGAAAAAAGAAAGTGTTAAAATGATATATAGCTTTTATATAAATTTTGGTGCCTGTCCGGATGCTGCTGTTACTATTTTGGAATCTGTAGCTTAGAGGTTTCCAGAGAAATTTGTCTGCCTTTGTTTAAATAGATCAAAGATATCCATCCTACATATGAGAAATCTGGATGCTTAATTCCAATCTCAGACGATTCATACTGCAAAAATGCAAAGTTCTTAAGATAAAGATTATTGTGGAAATGCTGATGAAACTTTATCTGGTACTGAAAAGAAGGATTCTGTAATCAGAATTAGGTTAATTACCTTTTATTCTTCCTTATTATGATTGGTTTTATTAAGTTAAGACAATAAAGTGAAGCTAGCAACATGCACATAGTTGATCTTTACTACTTTAATGTAATTAATTCTTATTCTCTTACTGAGTCCTTTGGATATGTTTAAATTTTGAAAGTGATTCAAAGAGATGCCTTAATTATTACAGTATGCAGCTTAATGCACTCTCTATAGAATTTCAGCAATGAACACCTACAAGTTCCCCCGTGTCCCTTTTCTATGTGTCTGTATTCAATTTCCAGGTTTCTAACAACCAAGCATGCAGTCTCATCAAACCCACTAAGCAGTTTAATTGTTGCTCTCTTATGACAAGCACACATCCCAAACTTGTCATTTGGCTGACTTATATGAAACATACACTTTTCTTGGTCTCTTTTTCACTGTCTTGATATATAAAATTGATAATATCTTTCTGATAAATTCTGGGTCTTACTTTTTTCATGTGATTCCATGTACTTTAGCAACACCCTTCTTCAGACCAACTTTTATTAGAAACAAGGGATCAAAAGACTTAGTGAGCACATTAGCAAGCAAATCTCTTTTGACTGAGAGATTCTGTCCAGTTCTTGGTATCACCATACCTAGTGCAGTTCTGCATCACAGCAGCCCACCTGAAGAGATCTTCCTACTCTTTAGCTGGGTTTTGTTGTCTGCTTCTTGCAAATTAAAGGCACATTCACTCTATCAACATAGCTGTGTTCTCTCTGGAGTTAACGGTGTTGAATATTTGCATGTGTACCTCTTGTATTCAGATGTTGTCTATTAATGGAGTAAGAAAAGACATTGCTGTTATTTGGAGTGATACAGGACTAAGATATACTAGTACATGCCTTCACTGAAACAAAAGAAAGAAGAGAATTAAAAAATACAAAATAGAAGATATCAGGGGAAAATTGTCTCAAGTATTTAATGAGAACAAAAGAGGGGTAGAATAATACAGTAATCTGACATTCTTCTTTAACTCCTCCCTCCTATGAATATCAGGACAGGGCAGCTAAGTATCAAAACAGCCTTGTTATGATTCTCGACTTGAAAGTTAGGAGGTCTGTGGATCCACAAGTTGTGCTCAGCATGTGTAGAAGAGCTCTCCTGGAATCACACACTCCACAGGGTTGCTCTTCCATTGTCCAATCTGATGAAATGTCATACAACCATGCAGCTTCCCAAGACTATATTTCAGAAAAGCTAAATGTCAGTACTTTTCACCAGACAAACTTGGTTTTGGCAAAATGGGCTTGGGATTTTTTTTTTGTTGTTGTTTTGTTACTGGGTTTTTTTCCTCCAGGAAAAAAAAAAAAATCAATTATGGGGTTTTGTTTCGTCTGTCTGTCTGTCCTGACCAAATCTACCTGCAAACAGAGTTCAAAATCTGTCTTCTATTAACATCAAAGGATTGAGATGGAACTTTCTTTTACTTCTGTGGTGTGATTTTTAGATATGAATGACTCTCTGAATTTCACAAGGATCTAAGAATTATCACGGACCTATCCCGTGCCTTCTCATCTATTGATCAGGGCCCAAGACCCCATCTTTCAGCAGAACACCACAAATGATAGCTGCTAGTTATGACTATGTCTAACCAACTCTACAGCATTCTTTCAGCTTAAGTCTGATAATTGAATATCATTAGTATCTGTATAAGCATCCAATCCAAAGACATTCATGAATTTTGTAGTTTCCTGTGAAGATGTATAAAAGAATACTCTCATTCTGAGTGAAAAATGCTTCTTTTATAGGCTTTGAATTTTACTCCCTGTTGTACCTGTGTTACAAAATAGCGAATTCAGTAACACTTGAAACAGGTCTCTAACCTTTTCTAACTTCTTCATTACTTAAATTTGCAATATACATTTTTTTGGAAATAAGTGGCTATATCCATTAAATTTTTGACAATATCAGTTTTTAAAGGATATATTACGAATTGGTTATTCTTTATTTCTAAGTACTTATAGTAACTGTGGTATTTACTTACAATTATAGTAAAAGATACTGGAGAATGTTGCATGTCTTCTTTAAAAAAAAAAAAAAAAAATCAAAACCAACCAAACAAACAAACAAAAAAAAAAACCACCAAAAAACAACCCAACCAAAAACAGTCTCTTTCATTTTGAAAGTGATGATTATTCTTGAAAAACCTGTGCTGGTACATATCACCTTATGTCCCAAGAAAAAATAATTTTTAATTTGAACAGCTTGGTATAAGTCCACAGGAAACTAAATCCATATGATACTACAAAGCTAGAAAACCATGATTTGGAGGATGAAACCCAAATCAAGGGGACTAATTCAAGTTTTATGCTTTTAGCCATGATGTAGAGCTGAGCCAAAATTCTATCTGGTCCCATAGTAATCACATGCTGGTGTGTGTATTTTTAGTATCATTCGTTGTCATGCAAGTTCAGAACTACTTGGAAGAGATCTTTAGTGATAAACCCTCTGATATTTACACTAACAAATAAAGAGGTTGCATAATGAACAATATAATAAATACAGTTAATAAATATATTAAAAAGAAATATAGTTGAAAGCATAAATGGTTTTATTAGGATGTAAAGGAGAGAAACAAGTAAAATAGAAGTGTAAGGAAAAGGCTATAAAACTGCATTGGGAGCATAAAACCCAGAGTCAATATTATACCAAATGTTTTAAGGGGTGATTTTAATTTATTTCAGAGCATTTCCAATTAAAGTTTTGCTGGAAAGAAAATCCTTGGCATTAATTAGTTTTTCTAAAAGAAAGATAATCTCCAATAATTAAAGCATTAGAATTAATGCTTTTTAAAGACAGAACATTCACCTTATTCACATTAAATTACTCTTTTGAACAGTTTAAAAGGAAAGAAATTGTTTAATAAGGACACGTTCTACTGAAAATCATCAGATGAAGGAATTTTTAAATTTAGCTTTCTTTGCAATGATTTGAAATATATCAGATTGTCTTTAATGTTATCTAACATAACATACAGTATAATCAGGCTGTATTTATACCCATGACTACAGTAAAATTGCTGTGCTGTTTTGTTGACACTTAGAAATGTCAGTTTTCAAGCATTTCTATAATGTCAGTATATAGAATTTTATATAAGAAATGCAATCTGTGTTTTAGACTAATACCACAGGAGGTTAATGAAGTTTTTCAGTAAGTCCTTCTTCAGTTTTCAGGTGCCACCTTTTCAATACTGACAGCTTGCCTCAGTGTGAGATGCATGAAATGAAATTTGTGAAAAACTGTGAGTTGCATGCTTAAAAATTATTTTATCTTACATAGTTTCACCATTGAATTTCAGTCTTCCAGTTCCCTTTCAGAAGTTACCACATGCATCAACTCCTAAGTCAGGCTAAATTTAGACATATGATATAAAAATTTGAAAATGCTTCTGTTATAAACACATGTGCTCTCTGGTAAAAGATAAGAGTTTTATTAAATTCACTCAAGCAATAAAATGTCAGAAGATGCCTTAAAATTAATTAGGAAGGTTATTAGCAACCCGATTGCTGGACACAGGTTTTGCATTTTCTTTCCAGATCTTCACAACTCAGTGACGCTGCTAGCAGAGAGCAAGGAAACACACTCGGTAGCAAATTAAGCTTTCTCAAAAGCCTGTAAGGAAGAACATTAGCACTCGGAAGGGAGATATTGCTGAAGATGATCAGGCACCCCTCTCAGCCAGGAAATGGAAGTTTCTTGTAGAAAAAATTACCACTATAAAATTCTAAAATGATGAATCATTAGATATGATAAATTTGATGAGACACTAGTCCTAGAAAGATGACAAAGGTCAGATATTTGAAATTTAGGATGAAGGATATGACTCCTGTATCCTGAAGAGGATTAGAGATTTGTGGTAATTTCTGGGGGTCTTTTTTTTCCTTTTTTTTTTCCTCTTCTTTTTTCTAAACTTCAAATTCTAGGTGCAAAGTATCTAAATTAATCTAATTGCTGTGTGATAGTGGCCACAGATTCTTTTTAAAGCCAAATAAATGCTTAACTAGACCTTGGATTGGACCCCATGTTATGTTTCCTATTATATTTATTAGATTTGGATGAGGTGTTGGTAATGAATAGGTCAGGAAGTAAACTTAACCCATCCCTCTATTTGCATCTTACTTGAGAAGACATTCCACTGATTTAATTCGAGTTCCTCATGGGACTATAGTAGCCCAGTCTGAATGTGCAGCAATTAGGAAGATAAAATCCTGATTCCCAGAACCCTCCTTACATATGTTATATACTCATTGCATAATCTTTCTTGCTTTGTCTTTCAGTCACAGAATATTACCTACACTCACAGACAAACTCTAAACTCTAAATAGTCCCACTGGAATGTGCTTAAGCATCTTGGGTTAACTAGACTGCTTTTATTTGCCTTCTGAAAATTAAAACAGCAAAGTATGCCTGAAAACTTCTTAATTCAAGCCTCAGATAGCAAGTATCTGCATTTAAAACATGGCTTGTTTCTTCATCTTTCTTTTTGATTTCTGCATCCTCTCCCGGCAGGCATTAATCTTCCACTCTTTAATACAGAATACTGAAGGAAGGAAGGAAGGGGCACCAATTAAGCCCCTGTTATCTCTGTAAAGACAGGCAATTTCTTCACTAATTAAATTAAAGATTGTGGAGGGCAGCCATTTCACTGCAATCTAAATTTGTTTCTGTAATTAATAAAACATGTCTCTGATGCTGACCAGTTAAAATCATAAACTTAACTAACCCTAAGGAATGATCATTGTTTCTAACACATGGAAAAATGTGTTTTCAGCAGAGTATATTCAGTAATATCAGCAGCTGTGGTTTTGGGGATTTGTTTGTGTAAGACAATATTTTCTTAAAAAGAAAGAAGATTACACTAGATGGTAGTATAAACCCTCACAAATAGATAACTTTCTTACAAACAGAAATGGTGAATGTAATTCCTAAAGTGGATAAATAATTTAGCACAAAAAAGTGAATTTATGCTTTGATACAACTTTATTTTGTGTTTGGATGCTGACATGTACAAGAAACCCGAGGCTATAGTTTTATGTCACAGCCATATAAGAATGATAATAAAAATATTCCTTTTTTGTTGTTGTTCCATTTTTCCTTTGTATTTTGCTATAAAACCAGAATCATGACTGAGCATGTTCACTAGCATCCCAATCCTCCTACACATTTTTAGTTACCCATATGGAGGTGTCAGATATAATCTGAAAAATGGTATTTGTATCAACACTCACAGTTATTACTCTTATGGTAACCATTTCACAGATAAGACAGTCCACTTCACTGTGTACCAGTGTGTTATTGTCACAGGAGGTGCAGAAAACAGTATATTTATACAGCTTCTAAAGTGACACTTTTAACTGTGCGATAGCATCACCAGCAACGTTAAAGGAATAAAATAGTCTCCTATCCACTTAACTATCCTGTTTTCCTATCATTTTATCAATTTTTTAAAAGTTTCTTTCCTGACATCTAAATAATTTTCCATCAAACCCATAGAGAAACATGACTCAGTCTTTGTCAGAAACTGTCATTTACAAAGTATTTCTTTTCACTTTTCATTTCTGTTGACTTCAAGTTAACAAGATTCTTAATTTTATGTCCAAGATGCTTAATTTTATTGTGTCAACTTGATGATTTAGGTTTAACACATAGCAAGAAAGATTATAATTTATTTTTGTGAAAATATTGTAATGTAGACTACATGTTGCACATTTGATTCAGTGGGCACCAGACTGAACTTGAAGTGATGTATTTTTACCCACCATTATTTTATAAATACCAATTAATTTTATATTTTATTAAATGAGGAACACATATTTAAAAATAGATAGAAGACTTCAAATGAAAACTCTACATATTAGCACTGAATGTTCATACTCTAATTTTTTTTAATGAATATTCAATTAAATGGCATAAACTCCACAAGCTCACAATTTGCCTTGCTTTCCAAATGTCTCTGAAAACACAAAACCTAATTTGTTAAAATAATAGTTAGAGGTCTATGATGGAATAATATAAAGATGCCAAGAGAATTACACTGGTATTTTATGGGAGTAAAGTCATAGTGACTTAGGGCTGAAAAATTATAAAGCCTATTGAATTTGTTTCACTAAACAAAAGGTCTAAACATCTGTGGAAATAACTTCGATATAATACCACAAGACATTCAGAGACACCTACTCCAGTCCTGACAACTCCCTTGCAAGCCTCTTGCTAGAAAGTACATCACTATTCTTTGTCATGAAGGAATACAGGGTGACATTAGCACTGCAATTAAAGAAAATACAATGTTCAGCATTTGCAGTATAAAAAAGTTTGTTCAGAAAAAGGAAAAAAATAATTCCGAACCACAAATTAAAGAGGGGGGGGGGGGGCGGGAGGGCGCAGGGGATTGAGGAAGAAAAAGCAAAAATAAAAGAAAAAATCGACCCACAGAACACAGTTACTGGAAAAGAGAGGTTTAATTTCTTAGCCAGTATAAATCAGCACAGCTTCCCTGGCATGAACAGAGCATTGCCAGTAAACCCAATAGTTGAGAAAAAAAAAAAAAAGAAAAAAAGATTGTTATGCAGGAAATGAAAGGATTAGAACAATGGAACATTCAGAAACATCCTTTGTTTCACTGCATACACATCTGTGCTTCTCAAATATATGGGTGTGCATTTGAAACCACATGTAAAGTTTAGATTTAGGGTTTTTTTCTTACATTCTTCTTATTTGGATAACTCAAAAACACATGGTCCAAGTGGAAAATTATCAGTGCTCTTAAAAATGTGGGAAGTGCTTGAAGAAGAACACACTTCTCAGAAGAAAAGAAAAAAGACAAAGTCAAATAAATGTGCTGTAAAGAATATGCACCTGACAAAATAAATAAATCAAAACATGACCATATTTTGGCAGAAATAACACTGTCATATCATTTCCAACTGTTGCAAACTTCATCTGAATTCTGGTCAGAAAGCCACCACAACTTGTTATTCTGTCAGAATATGCCTGTTATGTGTCTCATTGTTCTTCAGGAAACTATGATAAGTATCAAAGACCAGAGAGTTGAGGAGAGCATGAAATAAAGTGTTTCCTACTGTGAAATGTTTCCCATTCTCACTGCAAGAATGACAACTTGGATAAAATAAACAAGCCAGTATTACATCATTAATAAAGATACCAGATTATAATCACTCATTCTAGAAAGAAATTTTATTTCTTTTGAAGGTGTGATAAATCATAGAAGTACAGAATATCCTGAGTTGGAAGGGACCCACAAGAATCACTGAAGTCCATCACCAGGCACTGTACAGGACAGCCAAAAGGACCACATGATTTCCTGAGTTCATTTTTCACATGCTTTCTCCACTCTGTCAGGCTTAGTGCTGTTACCACCTCCCTGGGGAGCCTGTTCCAGTGCCCAACCACCCTCTGGGGGAACAACCTTTTTCTAATATCCAACCTAAAACTCCCCTTATACAACTTCAGGCCATCCCCTCAAATCCTGTCACTGGTCACCATAGGGAAGAGATCAGTGCCTGCCCCTCCTCTTTCCCTCACAAGAAACTCATAACTGCAATGAGGTCTCCTCTCAGTCTCCTCTTCTTCAGGCTGAACACACCAACTGACCTCAGCTGCTCCTTGTATGACTTCCCATCGAGGCCTTTCACCATCTTTGTTACCATCTTTCCAATCATCTCCTTTGGACACTAATACCTTGAAGTCTTTCTTCTAATGCAGTGCCCCAGACTGCCCACGATATTCAAGGTGAGGCTGTCCCAGTACAGAGCAGAGCAGGACAATCCCCTCTGTCAACCAGTTGACAATGCTGTGCCTGATGCCCCTAGGACACAGTTGGCCCTCCTGACTGCCAGGGCACTGCTGACTCATAGTCAACTTGCTATTGACCAGGACTCCCGGGTCCCTTTCCAAAGTGTTGCTCTCCAGCCTCTTGTTCCTCAGTCTGTACATTCAGGGTTTACCTGTTCCAGGTGTAGAATCCACTTATCTTTGCTAAAATTAGTGTGGTTGGTCATTGCCCAGCGCTCTAATTTGTCTCTTTCTTTAAATGAACTAAAGAGGGCTATCACTAAGATGAAGCCTACTGGATCCTCACTAGTGACAAGTGCCAGTCCTATGTAACCCCATTTTGATATAACCCTTGCTACCAGTATCCACCCATCATGTTTTATACTTACCTAGAAAATATTTGTTTTCTCAGGTATACGCATACACACATGTGAGTTATACATTAAGTAACAAATTATAAAGTTACAAGTCTCTCAGGTGACCATAGTGCCCCTTATGTTTCTTACCCAATCTGATTCCAGCTATTACACTTGTCCTAAAATCTCTCATTTAACTTGAAAACAGTGTTCTTCATTTTCTGAGCTAATATATACGCAAACGTGTGCTGAGATGTTTATCTTCAGTACTCCCTTGAAACTACTGAAGTACATTTGGCATGACAGCCTTGTAGTGTCTGTCTATTGGTGGTACCAACAATAACTGCATTTATGAATACAAATCCTTCTGTTCTCTGCATATTCAGGATTTAAATATGTGCTTGTTAGGAAGTAATAGCAGACCTTGCACAGGTTTTATTGTGTTCTTATTTATTCTCACACAGATTATTGCTATTGTAACATTTGCTGTTTCTTTCTTCTGATCATTTCTTGTCTGAAAAGACCTTCCTAGATTTATCTGTATTTTAAAAGAGTGATAATCCCACGAGTAAGGCAGAAACTGAAAGCAACTGCCACCCAGCTGACCTTCAATGTCCTCATGAGGGGAAGCAGAGGGGCAAGTACTGGTCTCTTCCCTCTGTTGACCAGTGACAGGATTTGAGGAAATATAATGAAGCTGAGTTGGCAGAAGTTTAGGTAGGATATCAGGAAAAAGTTTCTCACACAGAGTGTCCACTGAAACAGGTTACCCAGGGAAGCTCTCACAGCATTAAACCTGACAGAGTCCAAGAAATATTTGGACAACAATCTCAGGCACACAATGTGATTTGTGGGCTGTCCTGTGCAGGGCCAGGAGTTGGACTTGGATGATCCTGATGGCTCCCTTCCAACAGAGCATATTCTATGATTCTACATGTCATGCTTCTCGTTTTATCACTCTCTCTGGCTTTGGCTCCAGCATTCTTGGATCCATATTGACTCACACACAAAGAAAGATGTGAAACAGCCTCGTTCATGCTGTACACAAGCATTTAAATTCTTTTATCAAGAAGTGGGAAATGGGAGTTCAAAGACTTTCAGCCTAAGGGGAAAAAAAATAAAAAAGGACTACTGCTTGCATATTGAATGTCTTCAGAACACTTCAGAACACAGAATATTAAGCAGGCTGAAGTTAATCTGACAGTGACAATTAACAACACTGCTAAGCAGAAGCTTTATTCCCAGATGGTATGTGTTCATGGTACTCAAGCCCCAAGACTAGCCTACCTTTTAAATGTGGGTATTGTAGATTAATCTCTTGCAATAAAATTTCACCAAAATTCCATTCTAGGAAAACTGAAAAAAAAATTAAAAAAAAAAAAGGTAGGAATCCTGAATATAATTTATTTCCTCTGTTCCCTATTCATCCAGTGACCTGCTAGGTATCTCTGAACAACTCATGGTGCCCTCTGCCATCTTATTGTCTCTCCAGACAGTTTAAGAAAAAACAGGAATGATTCTGTGCTGTTTGTGAAACATCCAGTTTAAACTATTACCAACCTAGATGGTACTGTGATAAAATTCTCTTTTACTTTTTAATGGTTTTTGCTTTAGAACGTGATGTTCCCACATTTGATGAGGCACTGCCAAAGCCACATGTGTCTGTTGGCCCATCAGACAGAAGAAAATTCGAAGAAAGATCCACCAATCAAAAGAATGGAGAAAAACAACTTATGTCAAAGAGTTTCAATTTGTTTCCATTTTCATTTTGATCTTACTTAGACCACTTAGTGTGGTGTTCTGGCCCACTAAATGCTGTTTGATTACTTGGACTATGGTCAATACATTCTTGTACATGCTTGGAGTTTTCTCTGTTTGCCAAATTATCGCTACAGCCTATAAGACCTTGAACTTGTGCTGGGCACAGCAGTGTGAGCTGACGGTGCCTTTTGATGGGTGCAATATATGTGCAACACATGTAAATTAAAGCTATGTACTTACTATTTATTCATCCTTACTGTTCTTTTTTTTTTTTTTTTAAGGCATTATTTTACTTAGTACAGCTCAATGGAAATGCATATCCAACTTGTAGCTGCAGTTACAAGAAATCAAGTGATGCAAGGCTGTATTTTTAAATAGTGAAGGACACAATAACAATATTATAAACACATTACACAAATCAGTGGTTCATCAATATCTTGAATATATCATTCTCTATAGCTTTTATGTCTGAAAACACTTGTGAAACTGCTTATAATTGTCACACTATTATTACCTCTGTTATATCCATTTACTAATCATCATCATCATCATCATGGCTAGGCTTCGAGAACAAAGATTTGGGAAGGGCTCTACCCACGCTTGCTGCAAGCGTGGTGCTGGCTAAAAAGGCCAATGCAAGATAGGCAAGT
>JAWWEU010000158.1:45987930-46025391 GCA_035583155.1 Acropternis orthonyx | reverse complement strand
TGTTCCCTCTGTAACCTTGTACTTGTTGTGAACTTTTTATTAAATTGTAGTTCTGACTTGCAGTCTTTTTGTGAGTTCGGTTCTTTTTCTCCTGCTGATTTACCTTAAACCAGCACAAGAACACACTCATTCTATCTTAGAAAAAATTTTTTTCCTAACACATTTTTCTCTGAAATATACATTGAAGGTCTTGTTCTTATAAATGAAAGAAAGATGCCAACATTGCTTTTCAAAAGACTTGTCTGGAAGTTAAGATAATAGCTGCTTTGCAGGGCTTAACTGAAACAAATACTGAATTTTTTTATTAAGTTTATTCCCCATGTATATTTATGTATATATAACATATATATATAGAGACTAAACATTTGGCACATCAGAAATACCTGAGCCGGAAATAGTGTAGTTTCAAATAAAACAGTTCATTTTTATTCCATGAGTCAATACATTAATTAAGTTCAGAAGAGAATTATATCATTTTAACTCCTACAAAAGGAGAAAATGTTTCTATTTCATATAGCAAAACCCAACCATTATGAAAATAACATAAAAATTAAATCTGTTTTATCATGGATATGGCCATGAAAATTATACCTGTTAGGTGTTCTGAATAAAAGTGTGACTATAAAGATCCAGTTCATATTTTAAATAGATAAACATCATCAGCATAAATCCTATTACCCTATGCTTGACATTGTTATAATATTCTTTAAGTGCACAGAAGTTTAAAAGAAAAAAAACTGAAAATTGACTAAACATAATGACCCAAGCTTAAAGTCTTGTTACTGTGGACACTTTTTACCTTAAAAAATGCATATATTCCTCCATGAACCAATTAGCAGAAGATGACTTTATTAAGAAAGAGTAAGTTTTTCTATTTTTCTGAGAATATATTCAATATAGAATGAAGTTCTCAACAAAACAAGGTGTGAGCACTCTTGCAACAGACAGGCATTTGAACATTTTACCTCTCTGCTGGGCCTTCTTAAAATTTTGTAAGTCTGGAACTTTTCCTGATAGCAAGAAAATCTTGATGAAAAGGGTAAACAAGACAGAAATAAAAAGTCTTATGGAAAAGAGAAGAAGGAATAAGAGGGTGATAATGACACCTGCCCTTTAGAGCAACATGATACCTGGAAAATTCATCTTCATACTCTTCTATTAAAGGGGATAAAATGTTTGCCACTATATTAGGAGACAGATTAATCAATAGATAGGTCAGACTTTCATTGATTCTCCTTAAATTTTTAAGGCAAATGCATGTGATCATCTATCTGAATATGCAAACCCACAGATTTCTGTTATAGAAGTGATGTCATGAACATGGTTTTTTGAGAGTATGTATAGTAAATCACTTCACCTGAGTACATGCCTAATAAACCTGATTATAATTTTTTCAGGTGTAACTGCTCAGCCAACAATTAATTCCTTAAAACATCACACCTCCTTATTTTGCAATCTCCCCTGTCACAAGTGCATTTTTCTGACGTAACTGTCATAAATACATACATACATACATACACACACACACACATATATATATATATATGTGTGTGTGTGTGTGTGTGTGTAACCATAGAATATTTTAGGAAGCTATAAATATTTAATATTTATGTCAGTGTTTTAAATCATTGCTTTCATAACAGTAGGAAGAGCTAAAAACAAAAAACATGTGACTAAATCTGTAAATTTCGTTGCCTGCAAGTTTTCAATGTTTTCAATTTGTAGTACTCTATAATAGTGTTTGTCTTATTTAACACATATAAAAATAGATTAGAAAGAGAAATTCAAAGTTAACAGTTATATTTACAGATGGTAATAACTTTACAGAATTTTTGAATACCAGTGAAAATTCAGCAGTATATCAAGTAAACCAGAAAAGATGAGAATTAGTCTCTAAACCATTATAAAATTAGATTGAGCTTGGAAAAAACTCAGCACATACAAAAGCTGGTGTACAATGATCTGAATAACAGATAGTACCTAATGATATAAATACCCAGGAAACATCAATAATGGAACATACCCTGAGTTAAACGTAGAGTAAATTATATACAAGTTTATAATGAGATATAGTTGCAGTGAGAAAAAGACCAAAAACATCCAAACAACAAAAAACCCCAAAAACTAATAAGACTGTTTCATTCAACAGAGTAAAAGAACCATTAAGTGAAGGCAGTGCACAAGTTAAAAAGTGATAAATTCTTGTACTACTAGGTCTTGATGACAATCAAACACCAAGGTAAATATAACTTTTGGTATTTGTGCCATCAAGGCTTATGTATGCAGTTGAAGAATATATTATTTTAAGAAACAATAAGAAAGGTGTGCTGGCATTTAAGAAAATGCATCTGTCAAATACCTTTCTGGATAATCTTCATCTTAGAGAATATCGACGGTACACAGTAAAAGTCCTCATTGAACACTAAAAATTGGTGGTAAACAAAAAGGGGAAAGAAAAAAGAAAAGCAGATTCAAAAATATATTCTTTGGTATTTGGTGGAGATTTTAGTCTACCAGAGTATTGCTTAACTTTGTGTGGTGAGAAGGTTTTCTTTGGCAATGAAAAAAACTCTCTCTGAATTTAAATGACACAACTGCATTGCTTCTTCAATAGGCACAGAAGTTTCAGAGTTTACATTTTGGAGTCCATTAAAAATGTTGAAATATTTCACCCTGAAAATATCTGTATGAATTCTCTTCCTTCCCTTCCCCTTCCCAAATGCATAAAAAATTCAAGAAGTTTGAAAACAGTATTCTTGTGGCTGTGCGAAAGCTTTTATTGGCAGCTTTTGCATTTTCTCTTAAACTAATGGATTTTTTAAGTCTTAATGAACTCTGGATTTGCAACCCAGCCCATTATTATTGCTAAAGAAACAAACCATCTGGACAACACTTCTGTGAGGTGTTTTGTATTTATTTAAATTAACAGCAGTGTATGTCATTTTCAACCATAACCAAGTCTTTCCATTCAGGTGAATTCTCTGAAGTCTTTAAACTTTATGGCTTGCAGTATTAAAGCTATAGTGAGCACACTGAAACAATTACACTGAAGTAAAGATGATCATAAAACCAAGATTGTGTGCCCCTCAAAACCATGTAGAAAGCACTAATGGAAAGAGAAGACAGGCCAAGGTTGAGGGGAACCAAAATCTGCTACCACATGCAATTGAGAGGAATACATTTTGGGAATACTTTGACTACTTTTCATTTAGAATGAGAGTGCTGACATAGAATTAAGAAATTACAGGATAGTCCTGTGGTTACTTCTGTCCTTTTTATAAGCTTCAGTGGTGCCACATTCTGAAAGTTTTCCGTAAGTTAATCACAGGGATTTAGTATCCCCTATCTGGTGTGAGGTCATTAATATAGGCCTAGCACAGTAACTGAGTGACTGTACAGATGTGACCTCAGTTACTGAGTTCCTACATTAAGATAATCCACTTTTTTTTTTTTTTTCTTTTCTGATCTTCTCATCTTGGTTTCTTCTTTTAATCTTTTTGTTCTCCTTTCTCTACCTATTTAAAGAAAATCATAAAAAAATGTCTTGTATTCAATTATTTGAAGAAATACTCTTCTGCTGCATATAACACTGTACTCTAGCAGTCATAATGCCAAAGCTCACAGACATTTTTCCACTACACCATTCTGTGATCTCAGGAATTTCACTTTCATCTCCCCAAAAAGTACTAGAATTATTTTTCTCTCATGTCTCCTATATGCTCACACACATACACATAAAGGCTTTTTAATTACACTGCATTAATTAAGATGAAATAAGTTAAAAATGGTCATAAACTATAAGGCTTTATTGAAAGGTGTGAGCACATACTGTTAAAATTTTTGGATGGTAAACTCCAGTGCAGCTGTACAAAACCTGCAACCTTAACTGGTCATGAAAACAGAACTTTATAGTGATACAAATTCTTGTGATTTGGGTTTTTTACTCACTGTCCATAATTAGTCTTTTACACCAGCTTTATATATTTATTTTATGTTCAGAATGTACATCGTCCAATCTGACACTTTTAAAAGGGAAAAAAAGAGAATTTGTTACCTCTGCTCTATTGCCCTCCAAAAGGTATTGGTCTGCTCTGGGTACTTGGATAGCTAAAATGAAAGTATTATAAAAGGATTACCCTTCTTTCCCTCACTGATGCAATAACTGCTTTTCTGCCATTATAACATGGAGGACTGGAAGAAGAGTGGAGCTAGCCACACGTGGGAACCCCACTAACTCTCTATAGGGGCAACTTTCTTTTGCTTTTCTTGCCTAACAGTGGAGATTGTTCTGAAGTTCTACAGTGTAATCAGAGGAATGAAGACTAAGAAAGACTCTGTATTTCAAATGCAGAGAATATACTCAAACAAGCAAACAAAATCTTGGCAAATGGCCTAGGAAAGGGAGGACGTGTCTTAAAAAACTAGAATTTTTTCCAAATTTTATATAGAAAAAATTTCAACCAACTAAATTTATTGGGTTTTATAACAAATTTTTCTCCTTCTATCCTCAATGAAGAATAAGAAATAAGATGCAAAAATACCATGATTTCTTGTTCCATTTTCTTTTAAGCTGTCTGTTAGGAGAGTGATCACCCATATGTATGGCAATAGTTGTTCTTTAAAGGAAGTAAGGAAGTACTACACCTACAAATTTAGCAACACAGTAGGGTTAAACTCCACTCTGATGTAGATGAGCAGCAGCCAAATGAACACAGTGGGATTAGTTCACAAACACAAAGTCTGAGTTTGGCTCCAAGAGACTAGATTGTTTAGATGGGCTATGGAAAATTCAAATTACTACAGCAAGAATTTCACTCTTTCAATCTTCGTGTTTATCTACTCCAAGCTTCTGAACATTTAAAAGTTCACCTATTACTCATCAAGTCACATTTCCAAAATAGTCAGGATTTAAATGTTGATCTGTTCCCACAGTTCAAGTATTTCCTAGGATGTCTGATGCATTTTGTGGCTCAATTTCACCATCAATGGCCATTACAGAAAACAAGTCACCTTACATTGCAGAAGCAACAAGTTTCTTAAAAAAATTAGCAATTAGGTACTGAGATTCTTGAGTTTCTAAAGGCAAGACTTAATTTAACAGATTGGCCTCTATTTTCAGTTCTGCATTTCGCTGGTTACTTGACAGCTTAACAGCTGTTGCTGAAAATGTCCATAACTCTGTGTTTTGAAAAAGGAAGATGGAAATACTCTACTTTCATCTTCAATTCCAACAAAAACAAGGCCATTCAAAATCAGTTTTGATCTACAGGAGGTGAAGTAAATCACAGAAAAAGAATAATTTGATGCTTTGAACCATCTATCTCACATCTTTCAGTGGCTTTCTCTGTAGTCTCCACCCAATAAGTAGATGTGATCCTTCTGCAATTTTTGCTAGAAAGGTGATACATTAGAAAGACCAATTCAAGGCTATACATTCCAGGTGCTGTAAAGATGCTTTCTTTGAGCCTGGAGTGGGATATCTCATCTTCTCACTGAAATTCCAGTATATGTTCATACCTGCGTAATTTGGTTTTTGGGGTTTTTTTAGTGACATGCTAGCCAGGTCACATGTAAGGAGGCTATTTTGAATTTTTACTCTTGGTGCTCAGTTCTTCCTTGTAGCATAGGTTAAAGCTATGAGTTTCATACTAGAGACAGACACCTAGAAATCAGGTATTGAGCCTTGGAAGCAAATTTTTAGTTTTTCTCTTTTTTTTTTTCCTCTGTAATGCTATTTTATGTTTAATAAATAAAAATGGAGATTTTTAGCAAAGGTATTTTGTTTCTTTGATAATGAAAACAGTAACAATTCCTTCAGGATTACTAAACATATATGATGCGTTTATACAAATGGATGAAATCTCCATATGCATAAAACTAACATTTCTAGATGTGTTCCCTAGAGTAGTCACTACTTCATGCTTCAGATTAACAACCTCTCACATAGTTGCTGCCATAACTTCAAGGGTTTAAAATTAAAAGATTTTTGTAAACACAGAAACCAGCAGAAATGCTAAGCCCTGAGGTAACAATAGTTTAAAAAAAAATGCACTGTATCATAATCTTATGTCCATGATTACCATTTATTGTGGGTTTAATTACTTGACTTGACTTCAATTGATCTTGTCCTTGCACTGAGAATTTAATATTATAATAAATATAAAGTAATTAATATAATTTAATATAAATAAATAAATCTTGATGGCTGGACTGGTTTTTTGCTAACTACATCGTATTCTGCATTCCCATAGGCATTTCACTTAAGATTTTATGTCTTGGCTATAAATATGTGATCTGTTTTTCCTTCATAAAAATATGTATGCTAATGCTGGGAAGATTTCCTATCCCACATGAACTCACATTATAAGCCTTCCTCAAGGGAAGATGGGATGCTGAGTGATCTGCAGGCTGAAATGGATGAACTGCAAATGTTGAGGAAGGCATGCCAATCTTTGAAGACTACAGACAGGCTTGAAAGAAGCAGAATGAGACTTACCCAAAAAAACACAGTCTGAGACTTTGGACATTTAGAGTCTTCCTTTAGAGAGAAGTCATCATAGATTTAGTAAATGTAAGCAAGCATGTATGAGTAAGAAATAAAAGCCTGATATACTCAAATTAAGTTGCTTATCCTTAAAAATCCCTGAATAGTCTTCACTACTCAAATATATGCTTTAAAATTCTGACTCGTTGTGAGCACACCTTAAAACCTTTATAGTATTTCTGACACTTGAAACAGTATTGAAAGTAAAAGAATTAATTTGTGTATTATTTTTAAATCGAGCATTATTTTGCTGTATGTTTTCTCTGACATGAGAAAGGTTGAGGAAGTATGCTGGAGCTGTTGCTTCAGATACCTTGTAGCACTAAACACATTGTATGACTTCAGAAATAAACACCTTTGGATCTCCCACCCCTGGCAGTGTTCAAGGCCAGATTGGAGAGGGCACTGAGCAACCTGGTCTAGTGAGAGGCATTCCTGCCCATGACAGGAGGGTTGAAACTAGATGATAATTAATGACCCTTCCAACGCAACCCATTCTGTGATTCTGTGATTCTATGATTCTAGGACTCAAGATTCAGTCTCTCAGGGTAGGTGTGGTTCCTGGTCTCTACCTAGGGTTCTGAACTAATGAGCTTTCAGAAGAAAGTATACTTTTTCTTTTATTAACTTAAAGTAGATATGAATTGCATTGGCTATGAAACAGCATCAGCACAAAAAAAGATGGTGAGCTGCTTTATGATCTCATGTAGTTCTAAATTGAAATTGTAGTTAGAGAAGAGAAACAAGAGCTTCCAAGGCCTTATCAATCTAAACATTTTATTCATGTTTTACGTATGTATGTTATACATTCTACCTCCTAATAAAATGGGTCACATCACAAATATTCAATTTGTAGTGGAAAAAAAAGGAAATAAATGTTAGGATGACCAGTCCAGATGCAGAAACCATCACTGCTTGCTGACTAAGATGATTGAGCTACACCTGCAGTGGATCCATAATAAAGTTTCAAAAGAATGAAGGCTCTTGATTTGTCTCTCTTATAATTCTTCTCTGATAAAAACTGCTGATTAAGAGTTTGACCTAACCTTTCTTACCCATGTGTAAGAAATTAGTATTTCAAGATAAACACTCATCTAGTAGAAGATGCCTCAAATTGTCTGGGTCACTAGTGACTTGTACCAAATGCAAGCATAAACACTTGTGGAGATAGACCTTAAAAGCTTACATGTCCTGAGCATTGTAATCTCTTGGTACAATGGTGAGGCTGTCAGCATGCTGTGACCCAACACATCCTCTCAAGTGTCCATGTCTTGCTCTTTCTTCATTGCTGACTTCTGTCACCTAAAACATTAAGTGCTTGCCCAAAATATTGCTACAGTTATGTAAAGCTTTTCGGGAAACATCACTTCACACGGATATTTATCCTCCAAGCCCTGAAGGGATATCTCTGCCAGTTGCCAGGCTTGTCAACTAATTTTACATTGACAATCATGCTAATGTAATTTGACAGAGAGAACTTTTGCAGTCAGCCAGCTGCATTAGATAAACAAGGTAGATGAGTGCAGTTCACTGCAAAATTCATCTGAACATCACAGCATATGTCTCATAAGTAACATTGCTCAATTTTGTATCAACTACCATCCCAGATGATCATCAGTGCTAGGTAAAAAATCACTTTTTTGCTCACCTGGGAACTCTTTCTGCCCCTTTCTTTTGTTTTCATATGTTACTACAAATGTGTGCAGGAAATATGAATATAAAATATATCTGAATACTTGACTTACAATATGAACTGCCAAGCAAGATATGTACTGCTGAGATGTCCCTGAGATAAGTTCTTTCAACTTGAGACATCTCATTGAAATTCTGTCAGCAAACTGGAAGAACCTTAGAGAAAACAACTAATATTTAGGGTTTGGAAGGAATAATTTAAATAGACTGAATATGTGCAGTTTGGCACACTAATGAGGAAGGTGTGATGTGGATATGATAATTGCCTAGAATTACCTAACAAACAAAAGCAAGCACAACAGTGGTTGCAACATGAAAGAATGAAAGTAGGTATTGTGTTAAAATAATCAAAAGTGTCAGCTACATGAGATTTAAAAAAAATATTTTACACCAAAGAGAAAGTGTGGACTAGTTGACCCAAGATAAATAAATTGACATCAACTAGAAAATTTAGACTAAGACTGAATACAGTTGCAATCTGGAATCAAATATATATCAGCTGATAAGTACCTTTAAAGTTGTATGCCCCTATATTTAACTTCAAATTCTGTCTTATTACTGAAAAATATTATTTTTATATTTGAAAGTGATTGAAAATTGCAGGGTAAAAAGAACTGTTAAAGGTTTCTATTTTCTCCTCCCTCTTTCCTCTTGACACTGAATTAATCCAAACTAAAGTTGTCACTATTAAAAAGTTATTTGAACATACATAAAGGTTTAATTTCCCTTAAGATGTTAGATAGCTATGAGAGTAGGGAAATGAAAAATATTTTTCTCTCTTGAACCTGCAGAAAAAAAATTCTGAAATTCTAAAACTGAATATTATGATGAATATAAATGAGCCCAGTGTAAGACTGATGAATTCAAATATTAGTCATTGATGTTTCCCATCAACAGTATACCTTTATGAGCTTGACTATAAGCCTAACTGTGTTGGTTTTTCATGGTCATGTAGTGCGTCTGAGTGTGTAAACTACTATACATGTACATACTGATTATTTAAAAAAATAAAGATAAACAATATGATAAGATAGCACCACAAAGCCTGGGAAAGTGTAGTATGTTGTGTATGCAAGCAAAACTTCTTTTTTTCTGCATGAGCAAACTGTTGTAATCTTTAACCATGGGGAAAATCACTCCATAAGTGTCTTGAAACATCTGTCTTTCATGCTGTAAAACAGAAAGAATGACTTTTTTTTTTTTTCCCATTTTCTGCCAAATAGGAAAGTCAGGATCATAATGTAGAGCAAGCAGCCTTTAGCCAGAGTGGCTAACAACTAAGGATCCAGTACCTGATGCACATTGACAATGAGGGCAACAGGGAACATGCAGTTACTTACAAAAACATACCATAAACTAAACCATAAATGTTTCTAATGAAAATACTTTCCTTTTTGTATGTGCAAGTATATTGTTTCTGCTTCATCTTATCTTAAAATATAGACTCAAGACTAAGACTGCATTTTCGTTCAGTTCTTATGAGCTATATAACCCAGGGGTAAAGGCCTTTGGTAGTCTGTTATCTGTAGTGTTGAACAGCTGAAGAACTGCGGAAACATTTACTGCCTCCATTGGTCTGAGTTGTAATAATGGCAGCCCCAACTTTAACTTTTCAATTACCCATGGTAATGAATGACATCAAAGCCCCCATCTACAATATATTCATGAGCTGCAGGTTGGTGCTGTTTATTTATCATAATACAGCTCTGGTCTTTATCTCAGTCATCATCATAATAATAGAAATAATAATAGAAATAATGATTATGATAATAATAATAACAACAACAGCAACTAATTGAAAATAAACATTCTATTTTGTTATGCTGTTTTAGAAGAGCAATTATCTTTGTAAAACTGTTATGCAGATTTGGTTGATTGAAAAGCTGGACAGTATCTCAGAACATTCTAGGTAGCTATTAGAAAAATTAGAGGCAGAGCTGAAATTATCCACAAGCTTTCTCAGAAGTACTAAGTCGTTAATTAGAAACTGTTTAAGAATTTATTTAAACGATAAGTCTTTCTCTGATAATTGTTTGTAAATCATTCTGTATAAATATTATTGATTTTCACTATGTTTGTGCTAGGCAAAGCTGAAGATGAGAGAGCAAAATTAGACAACAAATTAACAAAAAAAAATTAAAATTTTTGTCTTAGGGAAAGAAGCCAGGTAATTTTGTACAGAAGTAACAGTGATATTTGGAGAAAATCTATATCTTATCTATTATTTTAACATAAAAGTCAGAGGGACAGCTGTGATTGCACTGTGGATATTCAGAGACATAGATATCCCTGCTATACAAGGGCACCAGGAGGAGAAATTTACTGATCAGCAGTGATAAATGGGTATGGAGAGGAGATAAGGTGCTATTGTTTTGTGACAAAACATTTAGGTAGGAGAATAATCAAAATTTTCAGGAATAGGTGACCAAAGATGAGGCTGGAGGAGAGGAAGGTGAAACGGGTTAGATAATACAACACATGCACTTTGAAGAGAAAGCAGAATAATTAGTCACTATGGAATATAATCAATTTGTTTATTGATCAATTATATAATAATTGATTATATAATTATATACTATTCTTGCTTGCTGATATATTTATACAGTTAGGGAGAATGGGCTTTAGTTTACGTTTTGGAAGGGAAAAGTAAACTCTAAAGGCAGAATCTGCATTTTTGTTGATTAGTTGGGAAACTTTCAAGCTTTTGTGGCAGAATGCATTATTCAGGAATATTCTTCCTGGTAGAATGTGTTTGCTAGTATATTTTTGCAATGTGAACTCATAAAAAGTTATATAGAGTCAATTAAACTAAATATATTTGGAATATAAATGCACCATCCGGTGTTACTGTCTCATCAAGGCTCTCCCCACTGTCCATTTGGGAGTCTATTATAATATTCAGTCTTCTCTTGTGGCTTAAAAAAAAAAGGAAAAATATTCTTAGTTCAAAGCCTCAGACAACCCATAGGATTTCCATGTTCTAAGTGGTAGTGAGCTCTGAGGTGCTTTCAAGAATTCTCTGTCCCTTGTAAATAGACAGAATTTGTTGGAAACTTGTGGATTTCTGCCATCTTTTTCAGAGAAGCTAGGAGTGAATTGATGAGAAGGAAGTAATATAAGTGAAATGTTTGTTGAGGAAGCTTCTATTTTCAGGAGCAAGCTTCATACCACAACTTAGAAACCAAACATTAGAATTCAAAACTTTCCCTCCTGGGGTCACTTCCCTACTCTTTTTTATTCTCCTTCTCATATGGGCAACGAATTTGCAAACCTCTGCCAGACGGATCTTTAAAACTCTCATAATTCTTAAAAAGAAATCCAGTGTTGGCAAGTATTGACACTGGACAAACACATCAACAAATATTGAGAAAGTGCTGCCTCCAAGCAGCAGAGCACACTAGGACTCTATTTACTCAAGTTTGTTGCTACCAGGCTTCATTAAGAGTGATGACATTTTTAAACACCATCTCTGTATTACTATGTGATACAAATCAAATCTAGCAGCCACACAAAGCCCTTTGTCTCTGCTCAAGGTTTGTACCAACTTCTGTGGTTAAAGATATGACCACATTTTCTGGCTGAAGGAATTAGAAACTGATCTTAAGCTGAACAAAGTGGATAGAGAAGTCCACTTTTGATACTGGTGGGTTTAGGTTTAAGCATTGTACATGTCTTCTCCCTGCCTACACACAGAAAAATCTGAAGCTGATATACAGAAGACACAGAGAGCCACTATTTAATTCTAAAGTATGGATGTGACTACTAAAATTATTGAATTGCTCCTACTGTTAACCACAAGATTACCTTCTGAACTCGAGCCTGCCTTTGTCAAACAAAGAAACCCACCTTTGTCCTGTAAAACCATCTTTTGTGTTGTTTTTCAGCACAAGTAGATTTATGTGTTTGTGCTGTCATCTTATGAAAGAAATTCCTGTATATGAAGGTCCTGATTATTTCTGTTCAACTTTAGGCACAAAAATGCCCAGTATTATGACATTTAAATGTCGAATGTGTGCATATATTTTGAGCAGCATGTTGCTAGACTCCTCCACTCAAAGCACACTTGAAGATACACTTTCAAAGAGGGAACTATACTGTAAGAGGATGGAGATGACTTGTTTTTTTCTCTGGAGGAGGGTATTAGATTTTTAGCTACTGCTGGGACCAAGGTGAAATTGATACAATTCTACAAAGACTAGACTAGAAGAGAATATTCCAGTTACTAGGGACTTATAGCAATCACTTAGGTCAACTGCCTGAGCAAATCAGTGCTGACCAAAAGTTAAGGTGTGTTATTAATGACCTTGACCAAATACTTCTTTAACCCTGACAGTCTTGAGGCATTGACCTCCTCTATAGAAAGCCTGTTGCAGGTTTTGACCACCATCTTGATAAAGAAATGCTTCTGAATGTCCAGTCTTAATGTTCCCAGTATGGCTTTGAACCATTCACACACATCCTGTCACTGGATCCCAGAAAGAGGTCAGCACCTCCCTCTTTGCTTCCCATCTCATGAAGCTACAAAGAGCAATGAGATCTCCCCTCAGCCTCCTTTTTTTCTGAACAAAGTCCTTAACTGCTTCTTATAAGACATGCTTCCTGCCCCATCACCAGGTTTTTGTCCTCCTCTGGACACATTCAAGGATCTTCACATCTTTCTAAATTGTGGGGCCCAGAACTGCACACAGTACTCAAGGTGAGTCTGCACCAGCACTGTTTACAGTGGGATAATCACCTCTTCTGTCCACTTGGCTGTGCTGTGTTTGGTGCAATCCCAGGATGTGGTTCACCCTCCTGGCTGCACCGGCACCTGGGTGACACACACTGAGCTGCTGCCAACCAGCACCCCCGGATCCCTTTCTGCAGGGCTGATCTCCAGTCACTTCTTTCTCAATTCATATTTGTGTCCAGCATGATATAATAGATAATATAATATTAAATAGTGTGTAATATATAATATCTAAAATGCTATAAGGTACAATATATAAAACACCCCATTAATTTAGATGTATACCTACACTGTGTGTGCACTTCTATCTGTTGCTCATTTATCCCCAAGAAAACAATATGCAGGCTTCCTTCTACTATGCTTTGTGAGTAGAATTTTTTAAAAATGGAGAGGTCTTTTTTTCTGAGTAGTTTATTATTAGCAGTTCAAAAAATATTTTCAACTGAGACATTTAAAATGAGAAAAGTTGCAAAAGCACTTTTTTTAAAGTGAACTACAGAATTTATTACCAAGTCCAGAGAAAACAAGTACATTTACAACGTGAAAATTACATAGGCTGGTTTTTTTTCACACGTATGTGCCTCTGGGTAACAGCCTTAATTCCTATTTAGGCACCAAGCCAGAACAAGCATGTTTTCAATAGAAACAAATATCTGCAAGGCAATTATGTCAGAAAGCACACCAAGACAAAGATCTCTCAAACAATCATACATTACATAGAAACAAAGATCTCAAACAAAGACATCTGGGCTGGTAGGCACTAATCCCCTTTGAAAATCTAAGGACACATCTAAATTCCTAACTTCAGAATTCAGGTATGACTCTGCCAAATGCCTTTAACTTGAAGCATATATTTGGTGAGGTCTTGATTCATAAAAGCATGAACTTACATGCTTCTTATTTTCAAATGGATATAAATATAGTTATATAGTTATAGTTATATGTTTGTTACTGACTGATGACCAAAATGCTTAACATAAGGTACTTGTGATGGAAAATCGGTGCATGGTTACATGAAAGAGCAATTTTCCTATTGAAATATTTCTTCATAAAGCATGAGATTGCTTGCTAACAGCTAGAAAAGAACATCAAAACCTTATGCAATTTCTGTAAACCTTTTGGTTGTGCACAGATGTTAGCAGGGCCAATGTTTGTGTGTTGATGTTACATGAAACAACATTTATCAATGTTGACAATTTTTGCAACACTGGTACTGCGAAACTTTATCCACTATTTGACAATGATTTCCTTACTTTGTAAAGGCCTTTTGGTGTTGTTGAAATTTTTTTTGTTTGTTTGATTTTTTTCCAAAGTAAACAAGATTTAGTTTTGTAAGATTGTAATTCATTTATGGGATTTACTTCACTTCTATATTGAGAGTTGCTTTCATTGTTTACTTGGTTTTTCTTTCTACATAAAATTGACAGTAGCCAAAATTTACCAGTTTCTAAAAATGCACTGGAAAAAAACAAGGGGGAGAAAAGAATACCTCCAAATATTTAGGGACAGAGTAAAACTATCCGCAACAATGAAAACTTTATAGAGCTGCACTTTATTAACTCTGTCCATTTCAAGCTACTAATAATTAGCTCAGCACAAAATGATTTCTTAGCACTCAACTGAGAACGTAGCATTTCTCCAGAAGGCACTTTGTTATTGGAGACTGTTTTTATAAATGCATAGTTTCCTTAATTCCAGTATAATGATCTTTCCTGACTTAGTTGTTGTTGTTTTAAGTGGCTAAAATAAGCACTCTTGTTCATGTACTTTCAAATGAAAACATGAATGTTCATGGCTTTATATTACCAAAGCTTTCCCTTATTGGCCCTACACACCTCCCCACCTCCCCACCCCTCCTTTTTTTTTTCTTTTTCAGAAAACAGTCTCTAGATACTTTCATAGTTTATACTTTCTTCTCATAGTGAGGTGTTGCAGTAAAAAAGTTCCTTTGGCAGCTACCAAAATATGTCACACTGACTATAATCTTTGCAAAAAGAAATGCTCCATGGAGCTTTGTCGTGTAAACAGCATATTCTGACCTGAAAATCTGGACATTGTAGAAGAAGAAATTATATGAAGAAATGTATTTTTTTTACTTTGTTTTGATACTTAGAGATGCCTTTTCAAGACTACTGTGCTGTACAGTCATATTGCTAAGATAAATTATTACTTTTATGAGTAATAGAAGTTGGTTATTGTTTTGAACTCAATCATTTGCTATGTTGGCCAAAGTCAGAGCGGAACAGCTGTTCTATGGGACTGCAGGGAAACAAGGTCTGAAACAGTGCAAGAACACCATTGTCACTGGATGAGGACAAGGGAAGCTGAACAGAAGGGAGTGACGAACACATCAATTAGGTTATATTTATATTCAGGGTTTGCTAAAATTTGGGTTACTTCTATGAAAAACATTGGGAGCATAACCAAGAGATTACCATGTTGGGAAAATCCTTCAAGCAAAATTTATGTCCCAAGCTTTGCTACTAATGCTGCATCTTAAATCTTGTGATACAGACCTTCAATCAGATTTGCATGGGGAAGCATTTTGTTTATTTAAAGAGTGGTCTTTTCTTTTTTGTGGAAAAGACTGCATCATCTCAGAAGATCTGAAGTCACCACAAGGTGGGAGGATGAAATATATGTCTGGAAAACCCAGACAGTGCTTAGTTTTTCCAGATTATCTTTTACTTAGGAGAGACTTTCCTATCCAGCAGCCCATCAGTGCTGTAGTCTGGGCAATTCAAGATTCTTTCAGGCTATTTCACTTCAAGTGTATTGTGAATGGGTGCAGCTAAGTGTCCCATCAACCAGCCTCTAGAAAAATATGGGCTTAGACTCTCAGTTATATGTCTTGTGGAGTGATAGTTCATCTGTAGTGGACTGTAGTTGTCAGTTATTACATTTCCCCTTTCTTCCTTCCTTCATCTTTTGGTTTTTTAATATACCCAAATTAAGTGTTTTTTGTGGAAACCTTATTTATTCTGGTGCTTGTGAGTGGATAATTACAGTTACATGAGATGTTAAGTAATCTACTTTAAATTCTGAAGATTCATCATCAAGACTGATTTTTTAGCATTTTGCAAATGTCTGCTTGATATTCAAACTGGACAATAGTAGATAAAATATATATGCATCTTTAAACCCACTGTTGCAATACAAAACCTTTCTCTCCTGTATTTTGCACAGTAGCATTTTAGAATTACTTAGGAGCTGGATCAGGGAAGTAGCACATAAGTACATGAATATACTTTGATTAAAAAAGAAAACTTTCTATAGTTTGAAACAAAAATCCATTTAAAACTAGCTCATGAAAACTTAATTTTGAATTAAAAATATTTTCAGAATTTATTTTCCTGTGAAAATAAATATCTATGAAAATTGATAAATAGTTTTTGTTGTTTTCACATTGCTTGTTAAAACACTACTGAAAACAGCCACTGCCTTCATATTAATGTCATAAAAATATAGCTTTTTCTTTTTGTATGTGCTTTTTTACAAAGTTTTTGACCAGACTTATTTTCAGTGAAGCTTATTTGTCAATCAGTTGTGATCACAATGGGTCATGGAGGCACTACAGAAGACAACAAGAACATATAAAGCACTTTATGCCTAAACCATAAAATTAAAATATCTTCAATCAATCAGATAGGTAGATCACCATTAAGATGTTGCTTAGGTATCTTTCAATATTAATTTACCAAAGCTTTCTTCTTATAGGATCTGACATGTAGTTCATGATCACTATTAGGTGAAATACAATTCCCAAAGAATTAATAACAGTTCTACTATTCTTGAAATGTCTGAAAAAATACTATTTCCAGCTAAAAAACAACAAACAGAACAAACAGTAGTACAGAATGCTAACACCAAGAATCAATCCACTATCAATATGCAACTAATCTCTACTCTTACTGATTGTAGTATACTCAGATTTTCAGAAAGCTTTCTTGAATATGGGAATTTTCCTCAGAGGTCTATATTAATGAAGACTATCACAAGATAATATGAAACTTATTTGTGCATTAATTATCAGTTAAAAGTAAATAAAGTGTAGCACTTAATGTTTTGCAATCAAAGAAAATTAGCAATAGAATTGCAGAACAGTTCAGTGCTCAGAGAGTTCAAAAGTGGCTCAGACAAAAAGGTTAACAGATAATTAAAAAAACACAATAATATAGTTGAAAGTATATTCTTTGTTTCAAAATAGTAAAGAAAACAGTGTAGTCTGAGAAATATTGATGTAGCAGCTTGAAATCATGCTTAGGATCATACTTAGAATATAGTTCCTCCTCACACCTGAATCAAATACGCAATACTTAATAATCACTGCGTCTTTTGAAAACTAGAAAAGTTTTAGGGGTTGGGTGGACAGTCTTGATGCTTGGTCTTTCTCCCTTGATAGCGTCTGCCAGAATCTTTAAGGTTAGTTTTATGAAAATCTTCAACATCTGCCAGAGTTGATGAAATCTCTTTAGTTTTTGGTATTGGACAACATCACACTCTTAACAAATTTAGTTACAACAAAGTAGGAAATTTGTACTGATTTTCTTTTTTCCATGTGATGTATAATTGAAGATAGGACTTAGATGTGCCAGACTGTTCACCTTCTTTAATTTGTTGAAGAGCAAATTAACAAGATCTTTCACAAGATCTCTCACAAGATCTCTAACTGTTACACATTCCAGGGGAAAAAAAATAACTGAAAAGGTAGAACAAAAAATTCTAAGACAATCTATTCTCACAAGAGCTGTGAATAAGCTTGCAGAGCTTACAGTTTATTACTGCTTTTATGCACTTCCTTAAATAGTATAATTACACTTCCTAAAATACCAGGCCTCAGTGTTTCTCCTACCTAAAATTCCCTTAGTAGGTTTCAGGACTATATCCACAACTGTCAAAAATTAATAAAAACTCTCAGTTTTAGACTAAAATGGAAACACTGGCATGAACTGCTTCCATCTTGTGAAGATGAACAAGGTTACATCATTCGTGAATTTAGAGAAAAGTTTAGATTTCACCCTGTTCAAGAGACTTCATTTGGAGTCAGCTCTGACTGAACCATGATGATATACATGAAATATAAATGGACTTCCACTGCCTTGGAAGAAACTGTTTA
The DNA here is from genome assembly GCA_035583155.1 of Acropternis orthonyx. Classification (NCBI taxonomy): domain Eukaryota; kingdom Metazoa; phylum Chordata; class Aves; order Passeriformes; family Rhinocryptidae; genus Acropternis; species Acropternis orthonyx. The sequence continues at coordinate 46,007,310 of JAWWEU010000158.1, read as the reverse complement.
TCTACAAGAAAAAAAAAAAAAAAAAAAAAAGTGTCAGTCTCAGAATGTCTTCTTGTTTCTGACTGAATATTACTTCTGAATATTATAATGGACATTATTAACCACAGGCCACACAGTAGTTGGACTGGTGTCTACACACAGAGATGGAAAAGAGAGACTGTATAGATTTTACCACATCTGGTGCTTACAAAGGCAGATGGAATCTGCATGTTCAATACTGCCTTCAGGGCATTATTAAGACATTCTAGATAACTTATACAGAAATAGATGTAACTGGAGTACATCAGAAACAAAAAGTTTAACTTTCCTAATACATTAGTCTGTGACAGAGTCAATTGAATAAAAATCACAATATAAATTTTCTTCCTACAGGCTGTTCTCATGCTGGTCTTCCAAAGAAGTATCATTAATAGAATATATGTGAAATAACTGTAAATTCTTTGTAAAGAAAGTGGAATAGAAAAAGTGTTACATGTAACATATAGCATTTCATAATGAGAGCATCTCACCACATAAACTTTCTTTTTTCTAGACTAGCAGAACCTGTAAAAAATTATCCAAAAAACTTTGGGATATAAACAGTGTTCTGGTTATTCCTACCCTTATTTAGATTGGAAGATAACTGAGATACTACTCTTCCAGTCTTTTGATCTCCTAATGGGAGAAAGACAAAGGGTAAAGCAAAAATTTTCATGCCTGAAAAGCTTTTGAGTTTTTTGATGGATTTTGGTGTTCCTTTCATTCAAAATACAGTTCTTCATTCCCAGCACTCACTGCACAAAACTGTTAGAATATAAACATATCTATGAGAGATGGAAGAAAATCTGGCCTACTTCTGCCTTGAGGTTTTTTTTTTTTCCCCCTGCCTTATTCCTCTTGGTTTAGCTGTTTCTTTACACCATTTTATCTCCCCAAGTATGTTAAATATCTTTTTAAACCTACAAAAACTTTATTTTATTTTAATCCTTTTTCTTTAGAAGGAGTTGTCCTAGATTTGAAGAACAACTTAAGACACTTAATTGTTCAAAATTCAGTGATAAGTCAACACAAAATGTTCTGTAAATCATTTAAAAATCTAGTCTCTTTAAAAAATGACTCATTTAGCCTCACACTTGTAACCCTTTATTGAGAAGAGTCATGTGTTTTCCTGCATTCTATTTTTGTTCCTTCTTGAAATTTTGTCTTCTTTTCCTGAAATTTACAATTTTATTAAACTGAACATACTTGCTCCTTGTGCGCAGAAAGAACCTTAATATCCCAGACACTTTCTCCTCTGTCAGTTTGGCCATAAACATTTCCTCCACTACCTGAAAAATACCTAATGAAGAGGAAGGTGAGCACCGTTTACAGAAGCATAAGTTGTGTTAAAATGAGCAAGTCACTCCTATAATTATTAACTGGTTTCCCAGGACAACCATTTCAAAATTAATGGTCTTACAGGAATGGACCAGTGGAATAATGGAGCATACTGGCAAATGAATTCAAGTACACAAAATCATGAAATAATTTAGATTGGAAGTGATCCCTGAAGACCACCTATACCAAACCTCTTCTCACCAACTTCAAAGGTATATTAAGATGACTGGGTCCCTATCCAGCTGAATTTTTACATGGATATTCTATGACTCCTCTTAGAAACCTTTCCCAATGACCATTCTCATTAAGAAAGTTGTTTCCCCTTATATTCATAAAACCTATATCCTCATTCTGGAGCTGAGAAGGTTTAGGTTAAAGCGGTACAAAATGTTGAGCAAGAGGGAAAATGAAGGAGAAAGAAGACAACCTTCTGAAGCTAAAGTCCATTAGCATTACACTTAAATATATATTATTAAAAATAAAAAACCCCACCTGAATAATGTAAATAATTTCGCATCTTCAAAATTACTTTTGATTGAACTGAAAAATATATACAAAAGGTTGATGACTGGAACTATTATCACTTAACTAGAAAGCAAATGAAACAGAGAAAGTTGTGTTAAGGAAACTTTCCAGTCTGACCATCCAGGAGATAATCTGGCAGTCACTACACTACTTGAGCCAAGACCAAAACCCCTTCACAGCAGGTAGCTCCAGTGAGCCAGCTGTCCCACTTGATTCGCAACACACCCCACACTCACACAGTCAGGTAAGGTTTCCTTACCAGCTTGACAACAGGTTTACCATAAAAGAGTCTCAGATATCTTGGTCCTTCAAAGAATTTCCTTTTCATGCAAAAACTAACAAAACAACAGCTCGCATTGGGTGCCTCTGAGGAAGGACCCTGAACAAAGGAAAACCTGGAGTTTTACACCCTCACAGTCTAAGTGCACCAGAGTCCGGGACCATTGGCTCCTGCTGTGTCTCTAAGTGTCCGATCCCCTGGCTGGTGCCACAGGTCCCAGTGCCCTTTGTTGTACAAAGTGTTGGCAGTTCATGGCTCCTTGCCTGGAGCTCTTGTCACATAGAGCTCAATCTGCAGATGGCACTGCACACAGAGGTACCTCTGCTGAATGTATTCCTCAGCATTTGGTCAGTGTCATGTAGAGGCTATGGCAGAATCTACATTTTTAAATTAACCATTCTGATATTATGAGTTAAGTCTGTTTTGAAGTTTTAAAGAGAGCAACCAAGATTATACCATTCAATAATGAATCAGTTCAAAGAGGGGGTAAGTCTTAGTCATGATACCTGCTGATTCAGTTTAGTGGAAAACAATTGAAAATTACTGGAAGTGAGTTGGAAAAATATCCATGGTGGAAAATATTTTTAAATGCTTTAATTTCAAAAGAGTAGTAATGTGGGGAGAAGTACTATTGATGGATATTTTTCCATCATGTGTGATACCTTTTTTTTCGCCAGCAGTTCAGAGTGGCAGTAGTAGGTTAAAGTCTTTTTTTTTTTTTTTTTTTTTTTTTAAGTATACTTTCCTCTAATGCAAAGAAGCAGAGTCAGAGTATTTTCTAGGAAAAAGAGAGATCAGGTTTGACCAAGTGCTCCAGAAATCTTAATCCAATATATCTCTAGATGTAACTTTTCCACTTTGAATATGAGGTTGCCTTTAAAGTGGATCATCTCAAATCAGAATTCGGATTTGATTTCATTTTGAAATTTGGATCTCTCTCCACATCTTATAATTCTATAAACCACTAGACTAATCTCCACTTTTTACCAATATATTCTGAGCCTGCAGCTTCATCTTATTCTGCAATATACACAATGAATCAGCTACCATTTAACACACTTCCAGTAGTTAGTTTTCCTATCATCTCCTTCATTGTCTTCAGAACTTACACCCGTTCACTATTTACCAAACATTACTTACAGTTTCCAGCAGTTCTCTACCTTTATCATCAATTTTTTATCACTGGATCACGGCTGAACCCAGGGGAGGAAGTTGTTATAAGCAGCTGAAATAGTACTAGCTCTGCATTTTCAAAGAACAATGTTACACAAATGAAAGTTCTGCCCTGCAAATAATGACTGTAAAAAACACCCCAACTCAACCAAAAGACAAGTCAAAAACCAGCACTCATACAGGAAAAGTCTTTACAATTCAGAAGGGATCTGAACTATTGTATGTAATTAACCTATGTGAAGCATAACGTTAGCAGCATGTTCTGCTAATCACACAGTGTGGTTGATTTCAGAATGTAGCAATTGTTATTATTTCCAACATAGAATTTCACTCCTTTGCATTTATTTTGAATACTGTCAGTGATCTTAAGATATATCCACCTGAATAAGATATGCACATGCATAATATATGATTTAATTTTCTTTATATTGCTTAAAAGATTTCCCAAAGGCCAGGTAAATGAGTACATATATTTTGAAAAACATAAACAATAACTGACCAACAATAACTGTTGGTTCCCTCACTCCTATTAACTGACTTCTCATAACAGTTTTCATGTGTTAATTAATTATTAATTAATTAATACTCGTGCATAGTCTATGAGATTAGGCAGTGTTATTAGTTCTGGTTTATATCAAGGATCTGACACTCAAGGAAAAGGAAGGATTGGAAAAGCAATATTTTTAGTAAAAAAGACTACATAAAAACAAGGAATTACCTGAACTGACCATACAATTTCCTTTCTATTTTGACTTTATAATAAGCAACCAACCTATTCTACATAATTTTCTAAGTTCTATATTCATGGTTTCTTAAGAAAGAAAAGAAATACAATGGTCTTGGTTACAGCCATGACCTGCTGGAATCAGGGAAAGGGGAAAGAGGGAATGGCTGTGACCTGTGACTATGATCTGTGACCAAAAAATAGGACACATTTACTCCTAGTGAAGTAAGAAAAGATGTCAGTCCACATCTTTCTCATACTTTGTAAATCCATCCTGACTGGAGCAGATTGTGAGACCAAAAGGCTGGAAAAAAAGCTATTTGCAGGAATTCATTACTGCTCAATACCCTTCACTTTTCAAAGCAGGAAGCACCTGGAACACATAGAATTTGAAAAGTTCTCAGATTTTAGGAACTTAACATGTTGTTTTGATATTTCTGGCCCAAATGTAATGACAACACCCAGAATATTTTTTCTTTTTTTTTTTTTTTTTTTTTTGCTTTGCTTTTTTTTTTTTTTTTTTTCCTATTTTTCTCATAACTATTAATAGATTCCAGAAAGGCTGTGCCTCTTTCTCAGAAACTTTTAATGTTTAATTAAACTTTTCAGAAAAGTAAGGAGGACAATTAGCAGAACTGCCACCTCGGGCCTGTTTGAGGACCTTGTTGAGAGAGTCCCTTGGGAGACAGTCCTGAAGGGCAAAGGAATCCAGGAAGACTTTAAGAAGGAAACCACACAAGTACAGAAGCAGGCCATACCCATCAGTCAAAAGATGAGTCAGTGAGGAAGAAGACCAGCCTGACTAAACAGGCAGCTTTTTCTGGAACTCAGAAGAAAAAGAAAGTTTATGATATTTCGAAGAAGGGACAGACAACTTGGGAGAACTACAAGGATATCATGAGGTTGTGCAGGGAGAAGACTTAGAAGGGCCAAAGCCCAGCTAGAACTTAAACTGGCTACTGACATAAAAGACAATAATATGTTTCTATAAACACATTAGCAACAAAAGGAGTGCTAAGGGGAACCTTCACCCTTTATTGGATGTGGGAGAGAAACATAAAGATGAGGAAAAGGCTGAGCTGTCTAATGCTTTCTTTGCCTGTCTTTAATAACAAGAATACTTCTCTGGGTACCCTGCCACCTGAGCTGAAAGACAAAGAGATAGGTAGCAGAATGAAACTCCCATAATCCAAAGTGAAATGGTCCATGATGTGCTACACCACTAATGCTTGCAGAAGTCCATGGGGCCTGATGAATTCATCCAAGGCTACCAGGGAAGTGGGCAGAGGTGCTTACCAAGCCACTCTCCACCACTTATCAGTAGCCTTGACTAACCAAGGAGGTCCCAGTTGACTGGAGATTGGCAAATGTGATGCCCACCTACAAGAAAGAGTGGAAGGAGGATCTGGGGAACTGTCAATGCCTGTCAATCAGGCCCAGTGTCAGGAAAGGTTATGGGGCAGATCATCTTGAGTAGCATGTGCAAGGACAACCAGGGGATCAGTCCCAGACACCATGGGTTTATGAAAGGCAGGTCCTGCTTGACTAATGTGATCTCTTTCTGAGACAAGTGAACCTTCTTAGTGGATGAGGGTAAGGCTGTTGTCTACTTGGACTTCAGTAAAGCCTTTGGCACTATTTCCCACAGCATTCTCCTGGAGAAACTGGCTGTTCATGGCTTAGATGGGCATACTCTTCACTGAGTAGAGAACTGGATGCATAACTGGGCCCAGAGAGCTGTGGTGAATGGAGTTGCAACCAGCTGGCAAACAGTCACAGCTGAACATGAGCCAGCAGAGTACCCAGGTGGCCAAGAAGGCCAAGGGCAGCCTGGCCTGTATCAGTAATAGTGTGGCCAGCAGGACAAGGGCAGTGATTGCCCCCCTGTACTCAGCACTGGTGAGGCTGCATCTTGAATTCTGTGCTGAGTTTTGGGTCTCTCACTACAAGACAGACATTATGGTGCTGGAGCATGTCCAGAGAAGGGCAATGAAGGTGGTGAAGGATCTGGAGCACGAATTTTATGAGGAGCAGCCAAAAGAGCTGGAATTGTTTAGCCTGGAAAAAGGAAGTTCAGAGTAGAACCTTCTTGGCTCTCTACAACTACCTGAAAAGAGGTTGTAACCAGGTGGGAGTCAATCCCTTCTCTCAGGTAACAAGTGATAGGACAAGAGAAAATGGCCTCTAATTGCACCAGGCAAGGTTTTGATTGGATATTAGGAAAAATTTCTGCACTGAAGGGGTGGTCAGACACTGGAACAGGCTGCCCAGGGCTTTAATCACTATCCCTGTGAGTATTTAAAAGACATGTAGATGCAACACTTAGAGACATGGTTCAGTGGAGTCTAAATCATGAGTAATGTTAATGCTTGGACTCAGTGATCTTATAGGTATTTTCCAAGCTGAACCATTCTATGATTCTGTGAGTATCAGTGCAGGGGGTTCAACATGAAACTATCAACAAAATGCAGAATCGAAACTGGATTATGTTGTCTAGCTTTGCCAGTCTGCTTCTCAGAAGTAATTTTTCCATACACTGAAGAACGTTAGAAACTGAAATTACACCAAAATGTGCACTGGTTCTTCAGGCATCTAAGTTTATTTGAAAATCCATCCAAAACTGTTAAATATCCTTTTAATATTCTGATTGGAAAAATGAAACTAAAAATTTACCACTGCTGTAGAATTTTAGTAATATACTATTTATCTATTGCCCTGGAAATTCCATCTAGTGCCTGAAAATATATATATACTTTTTTTCTTTGTTGCTTTTCATATGTAAGAGCAAGTAGTTTTTAAAATGCATTTCTTTGTTCTGAGTCTCCTAGAACATTTTTTCAAGACTTCAGCAGTTCCAGTTCAGGAAATATGGGATTAAGACTTTCTGGGGTTCTCCTGTCCCCTAATTTCTGTACTTCCTTCCCTCTCCAACCCTGTCTGCAGCTAATCTATAATAAAGGTTAATTTTGAAAAGTGAGCTCCATAGTATTTACACAATGAAGTCAAACGCTGAATGAAACACACTTGTAAAAACAACAGCAGCCTTTTCCTTGTGCAATATAGGATGTGGTCAATCATTTGGCAATTCAGTTTTGGCACATCATGAACTATTTATTTGTTAAGGCAATTTCTTGAGAATACAGAAACTCTGGGAGGTTTTTTTCCTTTCCTTTCTTTTCTTTCTTTTCTTTTTTTTTTTTTTTTGGTTCCTATTTCCTCCACTGAAAACTATTAAATTTGCAGAGCCTGATGTTTATTTCACACTGTAACATGCACTATTGTATTGATAAATATTTAATGGTGCTGGAGTTCAGTGGATATAGCCTCATATGTTTCCTTTAAAAGGTGTTTTATTGCCTGGTGAATGCACTGTGGTCAACCGAGCAAGAAAAAAACAAACTCATACCAAAAATTTTCCACTACAAGCAGACACAGGGTTCAGTTTCAGTTTGAAGAGGGTGTGGAGGAAACAAGTAACCATATATTTTTCTGAGTCTCTGTCCTGTCACTGCATAGACAATTCTATTTGGGATAAACATCAGGGGCATTACAGAGATCATAAAAGCATTTGAGCGCTGAGAAAGACAAGTGCTAGAAAAGATAAAGTTCTAAAAAGAAGCTTTCTTGAACAGACCTCAAAAAATCCAAAAGGTAAATCAATTCTTCCTTGAACCTCTACACCTTCTGTGATAGATATGCTGTGACACATGCAAGCTCAGACTGCAAGACTGGTTTAAATGCTCATGCAAAGTGTTTTCAAGTATTCCTGGACAAACATTTGTTGTAATTAAATTTTAAATATGATGTTAAATTATTTAAACATATCTGCCAAACTGTTAGCATGCACTTTACCTAATGTTGCACTTGAAACTACCTGGAATCATTTTGGCAGGAGAGGAACAAATTATAGCAAAGCTAAAAAACCTCAGTAATAGATAATAACAAAAAATTGCATTATTGATATTCTATTCCTTATTTTGATTCATACTCTAAATATCTACTGCTCCACTAACTCTCTAAATAGGCTTGGAAGTTAAATTTTCCCTTATCCAATTTTAAGAGGTAACTTAAAATGATGAAATAGAATACAATTTCTAGGAAAAACTTGAAGATTTCTTAAATGATTATCTGCTTCTAAATTAATCTGCAAGTCACACTCAGGTGTAATTTAATAAATCTGAAAAGTTGTTCATGTCTGTTAAGAAATCTTTTATGGATTAGTAAGCAAACACCATGCTTACATCAAATTAGCATAAAACTCAAAAAGCTTGTAATTCAGAAATTACATCAAAAATCTCTGTCAAACATAACTGCACAGTATCTTGCAGGCAATGTTAGTTTCTTATCTATGGTTAAGACTCAGCAGCTATTAAGCTTACTCCATAGCTTAGTTGTAAACTAAATATTTTAAGACTGATTGAGAAATCTTTCAGGATATTACCTCAACTTCAGTGGACTTGTTCAGTGAAAAAAACATATGATACTGTGCCTGAAAGATACTTGGTTCAACTTATGTAGAAAAAATAAAAATAGCAAGAGGTCAAATAACCTGCTACTCTGCTGGGAAATTATACAGATAAAAAAATAAAGGCTAGATTAGAATAATGAAAAAGATGTTTAAAATCATGGTGCCAAAATAAAAGCAAAATGAATCTGCTTGTGATGAATCTTCTGAGCTATTGTTTTCTTTGCTTCATGGAATTTTAAATGTAGGAGAATAAAAATTGCCTGAACTCAAGTTTCTACTACCCAATAAAAGACCACATTTGTGTATCAGTAATCACAGATCATAAATACAAATTTAAAAAATGCGCACATTTACTATTAGGACCAGTGTTCTATCAATAACAAGTATATATCAAGAATACTCAAACGTGAAATATGGTGAAAACATGAATCACAAAGTCTGTAGTGAGTTAATAAGTCTGACATATCTGAGTTCCCGTGTCTTCTTAGATTTTAGTTAAAATTTTCATAATTTAGTATTGAAAGTTGTAGATTGCTTTAAATTGTATTGAACTGAATACAAGCTACAAATAGACCTTGATCATTAAATTAAACTCCTGCTAGGCACTAGAAATATTATGGACAAAACGACCTCTTAACAAAAGAAGTGGTTTCTCTATGACCATTTCCATGGTTCGCTCAAATCCTCAATTCATCACCACAAAGATATGTCTTTTTCTTCCAGCATTATTGAAGTGCAAACTTGAACTTGAAAACCAAGTGATGTGGGGTAATTTTCAGTGATGAATAGTGTCTTTTGGAGGAAAAAGAGAAAAAAAAAGTTATGCATGCCTGGACATCCTATTTTACCTGTCTTGTCAGGGTCTTCTTTTTGAATTGTTATATTTTTGAATTATTGTGTTATTTATTAAATTTTATTGTAAAAAATTCTTCCTTATCTTTATATCACCAGGAAACAGTAACTGGGTGCTCAATACTAAGTCATAATACAGATGATCTTCCTGAAAAGTTACTTGAATATTGCTTTGTCTCCCTTTTACTTTAATTCCAAGAATGGAGTCAAGATCCATTTTTATTATACAAAATTATACTGAAGAAACCAAAACATGGTTGTTAAATGGCAGTCAATATCTCACTGTACTCTGTGGAAATGAAGTTAAAGAAATGAATTCTCATTAGTATTTGTAGACTGAAATTGTGGAGTTAAACATCCACAGGTGATGTACATTCTACTGCTGTGAAAAGTACTTCTATGCAATACTCAGGTATGAAAAGTATTGCTTTCAAAAAGGCTGAAAAGTGGGGCTCATGTGAGAAAAGACCATTTTTTTCCCCCAGAATGAGTTGTTTTATCACAAAAAAAAAAAAAAAAAATCACTTTCCATTCAAAACATTGGCTTTCTGTAACTTGATACAAAGAAGACTTTGCCTGGATGTAACCAGCTTTCACCTTCTTTACTTTGCAATGTTTGCAATTGAAAATCAGATAAAATGACTTCAAGTTCTCTGGTTCCCACTGACTACACTGAGGGAATGCTACATCTCACAGGAAACCATCAGAGCCAGTACCTCACAAGACTGAACTCTATGACTTTTATGGCTTTCACAGAGATTTATCCAATTTTTCTGGCTTTGCTTTTAGCTGAAAGTTTATGCTGCTATCTCCATTGTATTTCTGAACAGAATGAAAATGTTAAATATTGTAAATCGTTCAAAGCAACTTTTACCCACAGGATTGCTAGAAACTTTAAACCAGAAGCTTCGGTTTATTTTGGTAAGCATCTACACTGAACCTCTGAACTTTCAAAGATTAACCTGTTGCAATGAAGGATGTGTGTGCTTTACATGATAGCAAGAGAGAGAAAAAGATTCTCTTAAATGTCTGCCTCACTGAGCACATTAAGTACCTATAACTTTCTCTTGAGAAGGATACCCTGTAGACCAAAGGTTAAAAGAGCAAAACTCTGAAGCTCAGGAAGCAGAAGACTAGTTCCAGCTCTGTGTGCATGTAATTTTAAAGTTTTTTCTGCTTTCTACATTAGTTCTCTCTTTTGACTGTATCACAGTACTTTGTTATTTCCATTAATTTTAACCATAATTATAATTACACATTTTTAATTAATATGGCTTTTGAAATCTACCCGATAAGCACAGAGGTAGAAAGATATCTACAGTGGTGGTGGCAGGATATCTTGGCATGGACTGGTGGCACTGAAAACAGGTGAATTCAGTATTTCAGGTGAATTCTGTTACTTGGTCCCATGACGTAATGGTTAGCACTCTGAATCCCAAGGGCCCGAGTTCGAGTCCTCAGTAGGGACCGTCCTCTGGGCAGTTAAATGCCTCCCTGACATCTGATCCCGTCAGATCTCGGATGCTCAGCAGGGGCAGCCCCGGTTAGTACCGGGTGCTGTAGAAAGTCCTGAGGATTCCACTGTCACTGTCCATGCTCGCTTGGCCGTGGCAAATGGACCTTAGGACTTAAAACGGTGGGGTCAGTTCTGCACAAGCTGTGCCTCACCTAAAAAATCCACTGCGCTGGCTGGAAGGGCACACCCACTTGGGGAGAGCCCTTCCCAAGATCTTCGTTCATGAAGTCTGGCCATTATTATTATTATATTATAAGTATGAAATGAAAAAAAAATACATATGTAGTGGAGAATAGAATGTAGATCTGGAAATTATATGAAGGAAACAACAGTGCTGAGACCTCAACATATTGTGGCTGTAGTATATATTGACACGGAGAGGAGAACTCAGCAAAACATGCCTGAGCATCATATTTCACTCCTATCTGACATAACAGTGTGGGATACAGCAATCCACATTGGCAAGCAATCTGCTTTTCATTCTGATGAGTAATCCACGTCAGTGTCTTTCTTTACTTTCTAACTACATGAAACTTTGGTTTGTAAACTTGTACTTTTACTCTCAAAGAGATTTCTACAAACTTTTTTCTCAAGCTATCTCTCTTCTCCAGCTCCCTTACAGTCATTGAAAGTACAACATACAGCTGCTACATTTTTCTGTCTCCCTCTTGACCTGGGGAATAAATCCTCTTTAATTCTTGGCATGAATTCATCTCTCCCATGTCATACTTGCTCTGGAAAACTTGAATTTGAACTTGAAGTCTTTTCCACACATTTTGCCCTTGGATGCATCTTGATATAATTACCCCAGTTATTTTTTTGTTCCTACTTGTTTAGCTGTCATTTCCATAAACTAAAAAATTTAGATTAAGAGATTCATAAATCTCATAGAAAATGACAATAATATAATTTACCAGATCATACTATTGCCAAAACTGTCTCTGGGATGTCTAAACTGTTAGTGGGAAGGGTAAAGTTCTGTCAAACAATTTTGTCTTTTGCCAAAATTGGTTTGAAATCAAATGAGACACAAGAAGGTAAGAAGACCACATTTGAAATCACGTCATGTTACAATAAGAGCAGGATTTCTACAGTTCCAACCCAAACCAGATACTGTATATGAATAAGGAAAACTATATATCAGAAGGATGAGGAGAAAGAAACTGGAAGGAATAAGTATTTCCAAAGCCATATGAGTAATTTGGACAAGGTCCTGCTTGAGTTACAATTAGAAGAAATCTCTCATTCTCACTTTTAATAGACAGCACCAGCCAGTTCTGGACTTTAACAATGAAAGAGATTTCTTTAGTTTTTCATAACAGTACTTTTCAAGGAAGTGAAAACATTGAAAAAGATCAGACATAAAGAAAAAGTAATTTTGCACACTGTTAGAAAGACACATTAATTTAGAAAGTTTCATGTCTCACTTTGAAACTGTTCTCTATTGTATTTCATTTCAATTAGAAGCAGGGTTATTTTGGGTGGGGTTTTTTGGTAATGAGAAATTTGGCTTAAGTCAAGTGTACCTGTATGCACTCAGACTTTGTTCCACTAGCTTACAGAATGAAAATTAGCAGCCATATTTTCTGGCAATAAGTACAGTGATGAATAATTTCTAGTTGGATGAAATTTTAAAAAAATATTTTGTGTCGAAGAAGCTTATTAAAATACATTGCATAAGCTCATTGCACTTCACAGAAATGAACCATCTTAGAGAGCCTGATTTTTCCCAAAGATTTTGTATTTTATGTCACCTAGTTCTATTTATTCTTTTATGTAAGAATATTAACCTTTATGAAAATGTAACTTAGCCGTGAACAGGAACTTGGTTCTCTTCAGTGTTAAATATGGTTGATCCCTTCACATTTGTGAAATTCGCTAGGATTTGGAGCATATGGAGGATCTTAAATTACTTTGATGATGATAACAATGATGATCTCCAGCATCTGGAATCCCAGAACTCTCCCTATGCTCTGTAGCTATGAACTTGGAAAGCAAAGGTTTTCAGATCTCATGCTGCATCACTGCATGACAGATGCTGCCATTATTATATTATTTGGGGGGGTTTTGAGGGAGGGAAGAGAAGGGGCAGGGGAAGAGTTAAAATACATGAAAAATGGGCCTGTTCCTTAGGCAAAATGAATAAATCTCAAATAGGCCGTGGAGCTGCCTGTGTCTTCTTGATCTTATTAGAAAGAATGTGTGTGGGCAGGAAGAGATGAGACTTGGATTTCTTGCTACAGTGCTCTCTAGAGGATCACAAATCTGGTCATTTAAAAGTGATTTATTTGGGTTTATTGCACTAGTATTCTACAATTCCAATTTGTCTTTGCTCCTTTCATATTATTCTTGACCCCTTGGTTAAACAATCACATAAGTCCAGATAGTTCTCTTTAACAATTCCAGTAAGCCTTCTTCATTCATTTAACAATTCTGTTGTTTCTTCTTTTTTTCCCCATTTTTTTAATGTTTATTTTCCTAGAACTTTTTCTCATAACCTTTCACATTCAGCTATTGATTTATAATTTCTCCAGAGACATCAATAATAATGGAAGAAATTACACTGTCATTTTGAAGAGGAATATTTTATATTTTGTTGAGGATCTCAAAGCACTTTCCTAACAAGTGGTCTAAGCATTATAGTTCCCCTAAGCATTCAGGAAATATTCCTATCTTCATTGTACAGATAAAGCAGTTACAGAAAGTGACCTATGCAGGGTAAGACTGCAAGCCAGAGAAAACATTTTGAATATTAGCAAAAAAATCCAGACAATTGGTCTCAGAAGCTAGCCAGGAGACCATACTCTTTTAATTTAAATTGCCACATCACTGTGGCAAAACATTGTAACAGAAAACAGTCATTTATTGCTTTTTCTTATGAATGGAATGGAACGGTAAACAGATAGACTCAGTAACAGAATAAAGCAGTAAGAAATCTCACCATTTCATTTACAGCCAAAAGAGGGATTGGGAGCAAATGGTCAGGCATTATAATGCTTACTGTGGATTCTTTGGTTTATTTTTTCTGTGTGTTGGTGAGAAAGGTGGTGATTTATCATTTTCTAAACTAAGCATATAAATTGCACCTACAAATTGTTCATACATGTGGAAATGCCATTTTCACAGATGTATATTTACTGTTGCAACAATATTGTGTAGCTCTTGCCTCTGGCTGGCACAAACAGGAGCAATATTGCTGTTGTGCTGTCACAGATGCTGGAAGCTCAGCTGTATTATTTCCTCTATCCACCCCTCATTTGTATAAATGTGGAATCAGTGAGGTATCACAAGCTTAGGGACGTAGACAAATTGACTGGAAATTATACACTATTTAGGGTTTCTCCTTTATGTTAAGCAAATTTCTTAAAACTTATTGTCTTTGTTAGATATCAAAATCTTCCTGTGGAGATCCTTCAGCAGGCACCCGTTGCTCTGCAGGACCCAATTCTGCTAAATGTACAAAGGTGACAAGGAGAGCTGGAAAAAATTGTGTTGTTGAGGAACAAGAGGAAGAAAGAAAAATGACACAACTGTGTGAAGGAAGAGGCCAATCCAGCAAGAAGACAGATATGAAATACTATAAATATGTTCAGCTCACCACTTTCCTGGCCAGAAGAAGACATTGTCTTGTCCTTTGATGCTAAAAGTTACTCTTCGCATCTGATTTAGGGCCAGAACTCTCTATTCATTTTAGGCAGGCACCAGTTGCCAATGGATTCCCACTCTATATTTTACTTCTGGCTCAGAAATGCATTTTATTATTTCATAAATTAAGCTTATGGAAGATCTTCAAGCTTCAAATTCACTGGGGATGGAAGAAAGGATAGAAATTTTGAGCTGGATCAGAAAAATTATTTCTTCTGTGATTCAGAATGTTGTTGCCACTTGTAAGGGGTAAAGAATGGGAAAGGCTCTTATTTTTCATACAATTTTAGTAGCAGTGCAGCATTTGGTATAAAAACCACATTTTTGAAATACAAACAAAACATTTTGAAAGAATAATCAGATTCTGAGTTTGGGAGCTTGAGAGTCTTGTTATATTTTCTACTCTTTCCCTAAGGTGACAAAATTATTTGTAAAGTCTTCAAAATATAGTCTTCAATTAGAGAAAAAAAAAAAATCAGAATGTTCTTATTTTTTTCTTTTGTGTGTGTGTGTGTGTTTTTGTTTATTGATCAGTTTTTCATTTAACTCCTTATATAATACCTGTTTGCAAGCTTTACTTCACAACAGTTTGGGCTTGGAAACAGGCCACTTTCAAAGGTTCTGACTACTGCTAAATAAAGCTGAGAATTTCACAGAAAAGCATGTGTCTACATGAGAAATATTACCCAGACAACCTAAAATAATTTGGGCATAAGCCCTCAGACAGTTACCTAAGAAAACCCAAACACTGATGCAACTCAGTTCACTTTAAGGTTTAGCTGTACAAGCTTTGTGCATGTCTAGGCTGCAATATCAAACACATAATTATGTTAGATCAACATAGTACATAGTGATGTAGTTTCAGATCCTTTGATTACAAGCTTTGGTGAATCATTTTCCATCTTGCCTTTGGACACTACAGTATCGCACTGCAGTTTAGGCCCAGGGCCATTTGCAGTATGACAATTCCCACAGCCACAGCTGGGCTGTTGAGCCAGACCCCCAGAAACAGGCAGTATTTAATCTCTGCCATCTAGTGGCAACCACTCTGAGTTCTCTGATTCCAGCTTCCAAAGTTTATTTTTTCAGTCTCCGTCTGACTTCTGTGAAACCTATCATTGCTTTTTGCAAACCGAGGAAAACAACCTAGGTAATTAAGTTGAGTTAGAACTGTGGTCTGACTCATTCCAGCTGACTTACTTTACTAAATTACATTTTGACTACATTTCTTTAGGGTGTGTAATGTTGGTTCCAGTGGTTCCTAAAACCATTTCCAACATAGTTTATGAAACGGATAAAAAATAAACCAGGAAGCAGACACTGGTGGTAAAAGCAAGGCTTTATGATTCAGTGATTTTAGTTCTCTTTCTGCTTTGATAAATGGTATGACCTTGGTAAATCATGCAAGTATTTGATCCTAGTTGCCCCTCTCTAAAATTGGGTTCAGTTCACTTATTAGTTTAGGAGGGTTTTCTGAGGTGTAATTAAAGAATGACATGCTAAGCCCTTTTAAAACATGACAATTAAAGTAGCTAGAGAAATGTAGAATATTGCTATATATATATCATTATTTGTTTGCTGGTGTGATGTGTTTCCTATTTTATTGATAAACTGTTATTGCACACCTCCCTCAGATAAGACCCAAAATAAATCTTTCCTATATAGCAGGAAGAAAATTCGTGCATTTATGTTTTTGAGTCCTGAAACTTCTTCCATTGCAGTAAGGCCAGGATATTAATTTCTTAGTGCTCCCAGTTCCTGGGGGCAGTTTATGCTGTTAGTTCATTTTGCTCCTCTGCGAGGGACCAGTCTTCCTACGATTGTCAAACAATTGGAGCAGTCTTTTTCTTTTTTTTTTTTTTTTTTTTTTTTAATTTATTTTATTTTTCTCAGGTCAAAGAACTTCAAAACTACATAGACTTATTTATGCTGTTGAATCCAAAATCCAAATCAAATAGCTGTAATCTTCATTTGGTGTTTCAGTGGGTAAAATTTAGATGCCTCAAAATGGCAATGCAGAAAGCCTACAAAGATCATCTAATCTAATAATAAGCAGAAAAAAATACAGAAATGTGAGCCTGTGTAGTTTCTGGATGAGACAGCTCTATAAAAAGCTGAAAACCTACAGTAATTTTCTGGAGAACAGGTATTTTCACATGTGCAACTCCAAGTGACAAAATCAGGCTGCCTTTTTTACTTTCCCCTTTTCATTCCATACTTCTGAACTAAGACAGTCTTAAAGGAGAAAGAGGATTACAGAAAAGCAAGATTTTCTAAGCTAGCATTATCTGTATTTTACTGAAAAATAACTCTCATTTCCTCAAGCTAACAAGACCAATGCATATTCCATCCAAGAGGAATGCAAGACACTGGCTTGAGAACCACCACCAGTTATAAGTAGATAGGTCCATATCCATGTATATAACATGTGGTTCTTTTCTCAACCAACAGTTTAAAAGAATCTTCTAAACTGTGCCTCAAAGACCTTGGTAGAATTTTCTATAGCTTAGCCATCTAGACACCAGTAACCTCTAAATTAGCTACTCTAAAACAGTTTCCTCTAAAGGGAAAGCAAATGCAAGCTCTCCCAGACATGGAAAGACAGGGAAAACTACTGAGTTCTATGTTTCAGTAAGTTATTACATTACTCTGTGTTTTTATCATTCTCTGAGGTGTCCCCCCAAAATTACTACCCACCAAGGCCTTCTGATTGCAAAGTACATATGAGCTCAACGTGATTAGATTTTGTGATTACTCTAACCTACTCAGTATCAACAAGGTAACTGTAAACTTAGGCCCAGCTACTATCTTTTCCTGAGCTTCTGATTTATTTTTTAAAGCTGACTATTTCACTTTCCCACATGTGAAAAAATAAATAATTCCAATTTTTCTCATGATCTAAATCAGAACAGTAGTGTTAAATGAAGGCAAATAAGATATCAAACATCATTTTTTATGAATAGAAAATTTAGACTAGTTCAGAATTAATCACAGAAAATTACTAAATGTTTAGACCTTTGGGCTATGTGAAGTAGAAGAGTTATTAGGAAACTCTTGGTATCTGTGTAAAAAATACTCATAATCTTCCAAGGTAAAAGGACTCATTCAATCCTCCAGTGCAAGATTTAAAGCCAACATTTGTCTCTGTGATCGTCCACTGGCTCTGTTCCTTACTGACAGCATAGCTTCTCTTGAGCAGAGCTGCCAGTGTGACTATTCAGTATTGTTTGATTTGAGTCACATTAATTTCTGGCAGGAGTTTTGAGTTGGAAATCCAGAATTCCTGGAAGGCTTGGAGGCCAGCAGCAATAGCAAGCATCACCTGATATGTATGCCAGCTCCAAATTCCCACTGCAAGCCTCTATTTTCTAAGGATGCCAATGAGTATAATAAGTAATTGGTGAAAAACATTTATTTTTCAGCTAGAACAGCAAATCAAATTTCTTTTTAAATGAACTGACATTATCTTAAAACACAATCAGAAATTACACATTTTAAAAGCTTAGAGATCTGCCTAGCATATTTGTTTTATTTATCCTCCTAAGCATGCCACTGCACTGTAGATTCTATTGCTTAGATTTTCTGATCACAGCTTTCTATCCCTCTTAGACATGTCACAACCTTGAGGAATTACGGTCATTTAATAAGCATTGAGCATTTCCTTGTTCAGCTTTCAAGCAGTGATACCCAAACTCCTATTCCCAAGTGACAGTTGAATTTACTTATTCAGTTGCCTTCTGTGTAGTAGTACTATACAAATGAGCTAAAGTTCACCTTTCTCAATAAAGCAGAGTTTATCAGTCAATGACCTTCTAGAGGCCTTTTTTTTTTTTTTTTTGCATGTCATTTTATAACAAATTATTAAATATCAGTATAAATGTGAAGATCCTGAGGGAATAACAAAAGACTCAAATGGGAGCTGAGATATAGTTTGCAGAAAACATTTGCCTCTAGAATGCTTGAAGTAGACAATCTGTGATCAGCCTGCAGATATTCTGCACCACTGCAGAAACTACCTAGCTATCTGTACAGTAGCAGAATAAAACATTTCCAAGGAAAGCTTCCGTCACTTTATGACCCTAACTGTGCTGGGAAATAGTGAGGAATGAGCTAAAATGTAAGTTTCAATTCTTCTTTGCTATGTTCCCGGGTGACTTTTCTGTTCTCCAAACTTCATGGCTTAGTTAAATCAATTTCCAAAATGCACTAGAAAAGTGCTCCTATTATGAAATAAAAGGATACATCCACACTGCCGTGCAAAACCAATCTTTCAGACAGGGCTGGAATCTATCCACCTTACACAAAATGAAACATGAATCTGGTCACTGCAAAAGATATGTGTGGTAGATCTACAAGGAGGGGGCTTTTTAGGTGTTGTGCTTACAGAATATTCCAGACCTTCCTTCACACCAGGGGCTTTTTATATAACATGACCATCTCTACCTACTTCTTCCCTTTGGAAATACTATGTGACCAACAGAGTCTTTGCCATTACCAGACGGAGAGACAACTGAAACTTAAATTCCATCTGGGTTTGGTCTACCTACACAACTAAATATTTATAAATCTGAATCTCATTAGTATCCCTGAGTATCCCTTTTTTATAGGTATTGCATAATTCCAAAACTTTCATAAAGATGTTTCTAGGCAGTGTTCAAGTATGTGAGTCAAGAGGGAAGAAGGGTGTTATTGTTTTGGTTTGACTCTTGGCAAAATGCCAACCACCTCCCAGTGACAGAGTTTCAGTTAAAAGAAGTGAGGGGAAAAAAAAAAACCTTAAAACTGAAACTGGTATATACACATATATTTACAGAAATTTACAGCATATATATAGATAGATA
>JAWWEU010000158.1:45964239-45987830 GCA_035583155.1 Acropternis orthonyx | reverse complement strand
TGACCCACAGAATTGGGGCCTAGCTAAAACTAAAACCTTAATCTGAGTTTTTTGGGATTTATCAAACCCATCACAAAGGGTATCCATTTCCAGTATCTCTGCTGCAGAAATCCATCCTCTGTTGTTGTCTCATAAAGAAAAATCATAAAATCAGTTGTTAAACTAAGGCCCAGAGTAGGTTGAAATGTTCCTATAGAAATTACAAAAGCTGATGACTGAGCTTGCAGAACATAGATTTTAATTGATTTTAATCAATGAATTTTAGGAGAAATGTCATATTTAACAGAAGGAAGTTAAAAAGAAATCTAGTGGAGCACAGCATGAACTTCACCTTGAATGGTTCATAGGAAACAATTTGTGCAAGGAAATGTTTCATTATAAACTCTACAAATATGAAAGCAGCATAAAGCTATGTTTAGAGTGGGATTTTTGGGTGGGGTAAGAAATGTCTTGTTTTTTGTTTTATGCTTTTTGCCTCTCTGAAGAAAACAAAAAGTTAATTGTGAACACAGAAAAAAAAGCACAACAGACCAGTGGTGAGTTGGAAAAGGAGGATTTTTCATATTCTTTTGATTTGTTCCAGTCCCAAATATTTGTTTTATGTTGCATATGAAAAAGATTAGGAAAGATAGGGGCGGGGGTGTGGGGGTGTGGGGGTGTGGGGAAATGAGAGCACTTTTGCCTAAGTTCTGCCATCCATATTTGGGAGACGGGAGGAGATTTATATGTATAGCGCCTTATCGACATTAATGGGAGCTTTGTGTGTAAATGTTAATATCAAAAGGGGAGAATAGAACTCTGTATATCATAAAACTTTCAGCGGAAATTATACAGGGAGTATGCACACATGCACTGACAATAATTTTGGTTTAATAGGACATATTCCATTTAAATTAATTCACCAGTGCATAACTAGTTTGTTTTACAAAGACATAGGTAACACTGAAAATTAAAAAAAAAAAAAAAAAGAAAATAGTGTGATTATAATTAAGATACTTGTCTGGGCTTCAGGCAAATTGAGATCAGCCTCTCTGTCATTAAAAGGGGACAATCTCATTTCAAGTAATGTTTTGGTGCCTCAGTCACATACCAATGAATATAATAACCTTTCCTTTCACTCACATGTTATCTTTCCTGACATTTGAGATTGTCAGCTCTTTGGGATTTGGATACGTATTAACACATACAAAAGCCAATACATTTGCAGTCAAATGTAAAGTAAACTAAATTAAATATAATGCATCTGTTCAATTTAGGAATTTCAGGTGTCAAATGAACATTGAGATTATTTCTGTGTACTGTGATGTTCTTTTTTAAATATCTGTGTTATGAAATTTAATTTTCCTAGAGTTTCTACTAGAGTTGTTAATTTGTATATGCAGCATTTGTCTCACCCAGCTGAACCAGTGGCTCATTATGTCTCTCATATGGTCTTCAGAAATGGATTTTCTAAAACAACTGTCAACCTGAGTTTCACAGGAAAGTAATATGACACCTTCATAGGAAAATTCAGGCTGAAAAGGACCTCATGAGGCCCTTAGTCCAATCTCTTTCCCAAAGCAAACTCAGCTATGAGACCAGATGAAGGCTCAGGAGTTTATCCACTTAGGGACTTGAAAAATGTCAAGGCTGGAGACTGCACAGCCACTGGACAAGCTGTTCCACTGTCTGAATGTCCCCACAGTGGCAGAGGTTCTTCTTACAACTAGTCTGTTGTCTCGGCCTATGTTGTCTGTCATCCTCCAACACTGCAATGATGTGAAAGTAATTGTCTTCTTTATAATCCTGACTTTTCAATTCTTGGCAATATTGAGGTGCTGCTAGTTGTCCCACCAAAGTTGTCTCTCCTCCTGGCTGAACAAACCCTGATTCCTCAGCCTACCCTCACAGGTCAAGTGTTTCATCTCCCAGCCATCTTGTGGTCTCTGATGAACGTGCTCTGATTCAAAAAGGTCAGACTTTCTCTTTGTTCCTGCATTGGGAAAACTACACAAAAACCTAGTACTGAAAGGTTTGAATTTTACTCAGATTGTACACAAATCTACATTCTGACTAGAACTGTCTCAACAAGATAATTCTCGGTTTTACTTTGATGAACTCCTTGGTAAACTGAACTCTCCTGAAGCAGTTGACATTTTGTGAATTGAAGCATCATACCTGTGATTAGATGCATTCTACTGTACATGAAGATTATGCTTCAGTATTTTCTTGCATTGCTTTCTACAGTGGAAATCAAGAGTAAGTCAAATTTAAAGGTGAGATGTTCCTTTTGTGAATAATGACAGTAACTTCTAAAGAGCTTGTGTGACAGAGATTTTCACATACTCTTGATCAGAACTTACTGTAAATATATCATCAGCAATTATTCTCGAAATATTATAGTGGGAAAAATATTTTACCATTTTTTACCAGCTGTCCCACTTTTCTCAAACACATATGTAATCCAGAAAAAGAATATATGTACAGATCAAACCTGAGTTGCATATTCTGCACATTAATGAGAGGTCTTGTCCAACATAATTCTGTATAACAAAGACTGACAGTAAGAACTGGAAAACAGAATGTTGCTATATCCAAGGTTTGTTCACATCGCTCATTTCAACATGAAACAAACAAAAGTGTATACATGTATAAAACATTTATGCATGTATAAAATTATGTACAGAAAAAATTGATACAGAATATGGAAAAACAATAAGGAAACCCAAGTGCTTCTCACAACTGCATTCCAGCTTTGTTCAAGCTGCTGTTGGAAACTTTGAAAACATCTGTACTTTTGTTTTGTACAAGAGATGATAATTTTAAATGTCTTTGACAGAGCTTGAACCTTTGAATTATTTTTTTTCTTTTTTTGAGGGGAAAAAAAAAGGTAAAGAGAGATTCTGTCACATTCACAGCTTACAGCCTGATGAAACTCATCAGAGAATGGTGGCCACCAGAAAAATTGTCTTCTTGATTCAAAGACAACTACAGCATTTAAAAGAAAAGATAATTGTCTAATAGTAAGACTATTGAAGGCCCTTTCAGTTTTGTTTGATTTTTTTCTTTTAAAAAAATATTGTCTCTTTTTAAAAGTTCTGTGGCTTAATATCCACTACAGTCTGATTTATAAACACTAGGTGAAAACCACGGCCATGTTATAATGAGATTACACTGACTTTATATCTTAAAACCAAGTTGCATGTTTAACCTTACATAACACACCTTGAAATGTGTTAAATCCATGAGAAACAGACTGATGTCAACAACATTAGTAACAAAAATCTGAAGTGTTAAGGATTTCCTTGAAGTTCTGAATTCCAAGAGATTTCAAGCCTACTTGATCAGGGAATGCATCTACAAAGCTAGGATCAAATTTAGCTAAAAATGACCACTATAACTGTTATGTAACTATAGCCATGCTTCTATATGCTCTGTCAGACAGAGAATGACATAAAGACTTACATGTTCACAAGGTCACCAGAGTTTTTGCCCAGATTGCCACTTCTATATCAGTTTTAGTACCAAATCTACCAATCCTAGGGTCAGGATCAATGGTGCTAGTTTGAAGTAGCATAAATTTAGTATAAGCCACTGTTTGCACCAGAGTTTATGATCCAGATCACCCTGCAGTGGCACAAAAGTGTCTCAGGGCTTCTGTAAATATCCTATATTGAAAAAGTAATAGTATAAAACTCCTGAATCCAAAAAACTGTTAAAAAAAATAAAATCATGCTTTGTTCCAAATAATACTTCTTAGGTTCTTCTCAGTCAATACACCAGGCATACAGTAATCAAATTGCTTTAGGTTTTTCTCCATATTTAGATATGTGAGTTTATATACAGAAATGTTTTGCATATATTTGAGTAAGTCCAGAATTTGGTTAAAAATTCCACATTATTCTCAAAATGAAACTGAGTTACTCCACCAAATGTTACTTGCCTTGTTAGCATTCTGAGGCACTAGTACTTACTGCAGAAATTGTTCCTTTTTGGGAGGAAAAAACAAAACCCAAACAAACCAACAGATAAAAAAGATCACATTAGTTACTACGTTATGTAGATTTTTACCTAACTTTGCAAGGTTTTATCAACATTTGTGAGGGAAACTCAAAACATTTTTCTTCAGCAATGAATCAAATATTTCCCTTTTCCCCCTCCTCTTTGTCATCCTTGTGTTTCTTCCTAACCTTTCCCACTAGCTTAAACAATCGCTTTCACCATTATTTGTAATCTCTTTGGGCTTTAATTAACTTTCCATGGCCTTGAAACTATGCATTTGTTTATTCAGCATTATTTTTTAAAGAAATTTTTGCCTAAATGCTAACTATTCTCTTTTAAAAAATATGTTATGAGGCAGGTCACTGAGGGAATTCACAGAGTGAATAGCTTGGTGAAATTATACTGTTTCTATTCAGGGTCTAATATATTAGTTTGTGAAGTTTTCAAGATTTAATAGTTAAAATTGCTGGCATACATAGGGCCTCTTTGCTTCTTTTAGTGGCTTGTTTCATGTCAAAAGTGCTTTTCCTTAGTGTTTTTAGTTTCAACTACAAGATTCTGGACTTCAATTCTCTTATTTCATCTAGTAACTGTCACTTTCTGGATGCAGCTAGAATTGTCATTAGACAAAATTTAAGTTAACGTTTCTTAACAGGATTTTATATGCAGATTTTAACGTGAATAGAATAATTTTTTGTATGCCTTTCAGGAAAGCTAAACACACTTAATGATTTAGCCCATACTGATTCATCATTTACATTAACCCTGATTTTAATCTGTGCAGTACTAAGAAATGCCAGGTTGTTTCAAGGCATCTCTTTGAATATCTTTGTCATTCTGAAATCTATGTTTAAAAATTCTGGAGATTCAAGCCTAAATGGACTTGATAATCAGTTTCACAAAATAACAAAGGAAATTTGTTGTGGGGATGAAATTTTAGTATCTTTCAGTATAACCATGGCTATCTTTCTAACATTTTACAAAACTAATTTTTGACAGCTGGTAAATACTGGTAATTGGCTGACTCTGTACAAACCAAACATGAACCCTTTTGAATAAGTGATATGTTTTGAAGGTTTTAAAAGCCTCAGATTAGGACATTGGACTATAGACTAAAGTCTGAAACAAAATTTTGAATCCAACTGTTCTTGCTGCTAATGTAGGCACACTCCTTAACAAACTTGTGATTGATAGGAAAACTTTTATGCCCAGTCAGTAATAGAATTACAGATGCTGTACATAAAATACTGAAAATCTCGTGTCTCTTTGTGTTGGACATGCACCATATCCCCTCTCTGCACTGCAGCTAAACATATGAGATGTCTGCTGCTCCTTCATCTTAAAGATGGATGCCTTCCATCATGTTCCTTTTATTTTATTCATGATGTACCCTTTTTGAGGTAGCACAGGCTAGCCTTTGACACAATTTTGGAATGTTTGGTGCTTTCTGTTTATCACTGGGGCATAAGACATAAAGCAGAAAGTACTACATGTGTTAAACAGTTGTAAAAGGACCTAGCTGAGGGCTAGGTTAGTACCAACTAGTCGTTTAGGCTAATACAGTGCACAGGAGTCCATAATCTCAATTTTAGAGGTTTTGGCTATGTTGAACACACCAGAACTTCTGAATCTGTGTATCTGAACTGAACTCTTGTGACTAATGAATCTGGATATCAGTGTAGCTAGTACTGACAGCAGCACTCGGTCATGCAGATAATGACTATTCCAGATTAGAAAAAGTTATTGATCTTTGTTTTCATGTCCTTTTCATTTTATTTTTTTTCTTTCAGAATAAAAATGTTATTCAGAGATAAGATTTCAATCTCTTTTCTTTGGAATGGCCTTTACATTAAACAATATTAAAATAATCTGTTTCAGAGAAAGAACACATGGACAAGAACAGTAAACCAAGAATTTCTTCATATAGCTGGAGAGAGTTCTATAGCAAAATTGACAAAATAACACTTTCTCAGCTGTGTATGTTAGCCCTCAGGGTCTTGGTTGTACAATGCGCAAAATTTAACCTCAGGGAACAGAACTGTATTGTACACATATGTAATGCACTAGAAGTGAAACAGCAGAGTGGCAGCTCTAATACATGCTGCAGGGCAACATCCTACAATGTGAATGGAATTGCTCTGTGTCTGGAATTTCAGGGAAATCAAATAACTTACTGTTATGTGGCTGTGAAAATCTCATAATTTCTGTTGTTTTCCACTCTATCCTTTGCACATATTTTATTAAAAATGATTCAAGTTCATCCTTGAGTAGCCACAAGCTGTTTAGGCTCTAGACCCAGACAGCAAGCTATAGGCAGTTCAGCACCGTACTCTGAAAATGTAAAGAAGGCTAGAATATGGTTCATGACATTGCTGTGCATTCTTAGTGATATCCTTCTTTCTCTTTCTTCTTGCTTTTCAATATATTCTGTACCTTCATTTTAATGTTATTCTACTCCTGCAAGTGGGCTACATAGGACAAAAATATTCTAAATAAAAAACAATTAACTTTCATGCAAGAACAGTATTTGGGCAATTTAGGTAACAGTGAGTTGACTGGGATTTGGAAGGGATGTTCCAAATATAATTTGAGATTTCCCCTTGGAAAAATTATTTTGAAACTCCACATTTACAAGTACAGCACTATAAAACACATCAAAGAAAAAATTTCCTTTCAAAGCATTCATTCAAGATAGCTACTATGCACTTTTTGCATTGTTGCAGCTTTTTGTCATATCTATGTATAAAGTCTTCTGCTTTACAAGGACAATATCCTGTATATAAGATGAAAGAAAATAGGGAGATATCTAAGAGACAATCATGCAATCATGGAATAGGCCATGGTCAAAGGGACTTATAAAAATCATCTAGTCCAAACCCCCTATAATGAGCAAGGACATCAACTAGATTAGGTGCTCAGAGCCCCATCCAATCTGACGTTGACTGTTTCCGGGGATGGGGCATCTACCACTTCTCTGGGCAGCCTGTGCCAGTGTTGCACTGCTCTCACTGTAAAAAATTTATTCTTCACATCTGGTCTGAATCTACCCTCTTTTAGTTTAGAAATGCTACTCCTTGTCCAAAGGCTGAGCGAGAGCATGCAGAGCAACACAGCGGAGTTCAAGTGCTATTTCACTTAGGCCAGTTTCATACTGTCTCATTTAGTGCAAATGAAGAGAGCTGCCTGTGAACTTTACTGCACAAGAAATCAGAACCAAATATGTGACTTGTTCTGAAAATTTTCAGCTGCAAGGTGATGAATTCTTCTGTTTTTCCTTTACCTACCTTCATACTAAATATCAAAAATGATAGCTGATTAAAAAGCCCCAAACAAACAAAGAAAATGTTCTCTGTGTTAACACATGGAGTGCAGCAGGGGAGGACTGTTCTCAGATCCTGACTTCCTGGAAAACAGAAATTCAAAGTTACACATTTATTTTCAGTGACCCCACACTATTAATAGGCTGCTAATGGGTTCCTGACTACTTAAGTGTTAAGAAATAAAAATTCACTCTTTGGTGCTCATTTGGAATATGATTACTTGATTCAATGTCAACCTCTATGGTTGTTAATCTCTATGGACTAAATTCAACATAGCATATGTAGGTCAACAGACAAAACCTCTGTTGAAATCAATAGCAGAAATAAATTACTCTGGTATAGCATGTCAGTCTACATTTGATTTGCTGATACATGATTACACTGAACTGTTAGCTTCATTTACTTTTATTGATCATTACTGTGAAATGCTTACTAATTGCAGATCAGATTTTTCAAAGTGCTTAATTGCATACTTTACACTAGTGTTGTATTCCATACATTGACTGTCTCTGAACTATTTTCTCGGGAGTTACACCTCTATGCCATACCTGTTTTTTGTAATATTAAGGACCATATCATTAGTTCAATGAAAGCTGACTCTGGATCTGCAGCTGGAGAGGTGGAGGAGAAGAGTAGCTAGCTCCACTTTCAGGGTTTGAATGCTATAGGCAAGATCAAAACTCTTTTTTAAAATTGTGTGGTCCAGGTCCAAACTTTGAACACTACACAGTCCAAGCAGTTTGTGTCTCAGGTCTGAGTCAAGCAGAGATTTGCCACTTCATCTACCACCTCAGTAGTTAACCTGCATTTAAGTGCTCAAGTCTTAGAGCAGAAACAGAAATTCAGAATCCTCAGACCCTTACCTAAGTTAGAACTCATTCTCCATACCTGCCTTCTAGGAAATGGGTGATGTCTACTCTTAGTTGACTCAGGGAGGAAAACTTCCCTCATAGGGCTGTGGTTATAAAAGTACTCTATGAGTCAGATGCTGTCATCAGTACTCAGTGGCAATAGATAGGATGCTCCAAATTCAGTGAGTTTAGTCATACAATTAAGAAATTTAGGCATGACCATACCTGCCATCCAGAGCCCAATCAGGTCTAGAGGAAAGAGTTGTCTTGTTAGGGTGAAACTGCACAGACCTCCAGGAATTAATCAAATTTGGAAGTGGGTATTGTATATATTTTTTATTCTGTACTCTTAATGGCAATTTATATGTATTGCCATTTGATTCCCTTTTTAGGTATCTAAATTTCTCTCTTGACATCACTACTTGTGTTTGAACTTAGACCATCATTTACAAATAGGACTAAAATGTATAGAGAGATTTAATTTCTGTGCCCCACATATTTATGGATGTTCTCTTTAAACAGTGTTTTAACTTCGAGTCAGTCTGTACTCAGCCTTTTTTCAAACAATATTCAATTGAAGTGGAAGGAGGTCTGTGAGAGGTACCAGTATGAATAAAATGACAATAAGAAAGAGCCAATAAAATTGCTGGAACTTTAGCTAACCAATTTCAAATCTGAAAACAAAACTTGAACTAAGAGCTGGTTCTTATTTTATTCAAGTCACTCTACTAATGCCTATAAAAATATAAATCATACATCTTGCTAATGTGTTCTAGCTGGAGACTGTTAAATCATTCTGCAATAATATTGTCCTGAGTAATTTTGTGAGCAATGTGGGTTTAAAAGGGTCTGATGGTCAAGACTATCTGAAATGTGTCCAGTAACCACACAAATGAGATATAATTGAGGCAAATACTGGAGTAATGTGTTAAATCTGCCAGGCTTCCCATTATAACACGAGGTAAAAATTCTCCCTTGGGCATCCCCTGGCATAAGAATTCTCAGGTCTGAGGGAAAGTAAAATATCAAAATGCTCAATATTTGTTGTCACAAAAATACACCAAAAAAATCAGCCACTGTTCTGTCTGCTTCTGCAAATCTGAAAGGAGGTTATTTTTTTAAAAAAAGGTAACATTTGGGTAGTAAATACTTCTAGTCAGCTCGATTTCTGATATTTTTGAGGGCTCTGAGTTAAGAAGTTAGATCAGAAGTGATGAGAAAATTCTGATATTTCAGTTCAAACTTATTAAATATTTGAGGGCACAAGATATCTGTTTATCACCACATAACAAACCTTACTGGTGTTTTTTGTTTCCTGTGTGGGTTTCTTGTGACCAGAAGCAGAAACATTTCTGAAAGAAGAGTGATCTTACAGCTATGAGGTCACTTGTTTGCTTTGTGCTTTAGGTTTAGCTAACCAGTTTTGTGACCCTTCCTTGCTCTCCAAGCTGGAAACAGTGGGTTGGTTGGTCTGATCCTTTGCCCAGGTCTTCAGGTGTATAGCAGCCATGTCCACTCATGTCTTTCATGTGTGCCAAATGCTGCAACGGGGTGGAAAACCGTTCTTGTGGTCTAAGCGTCACTGCTTTTAAAACCTTTAACTGCTTCTTGGGCTACATTGCTACAGAGATGACTAATGGCACAACTGACTCCTGGGAAAACACAGGAGGCAGGATATCACACCTACTGTAACAAGATGAAGTATAAGCCACAAACCACAAAGCATCCTCATGATTTGGAAGGCGTTAAATATTTTTCTGCCAGATTCCCAGACAGTTGTAAAAGAGGTAGGAGTGCCCAGGTGACAAGCTCCTCTATGCTCAGTCAAGAGTCATCTAGATTGAAAGCAGACAAAATACAGTAAGCTTCTTCTTTTTTCCCTATTGAAACTGGAGAAGTACTTGGCTGGTTTTTGCCACTAATGTGGAACTATGAACACTTGGCTCCAAACCAGTTCTGGGAAGAAAGTTGCAGAAAGAACGTTCTCTCATATGGTATTTCTCTGACTTGGGCAGAAGTAGCAAACACTGTAAATTTTAGGAGGAAAAGTATTTTGTGGTTATTCATACCCCAAACATGAAGTCCTTTGTATGGAGGACAGCCTATAAGTACCTACCCACTGTATGAGAAGCTGGGGCTTGATTCTCAGCCAGTCTGATTTTGTATCTATCCTCTTGGATAAGGTGTGAGGCAATTGACAAAGTGGGAAGTGCATCAACAATTCTCACCAGCTGTCACAACAAGATGTTGTGACTCTGAGCATATCTAAGACTTCTCTAATTTATATTCACAGACAAATCAGTGCTTTACAGTATGGGAAATGGAAGAACCTACTTTAACCCATGCTGAAAAAAACAGAATCAGTTCCCCAAATCTCTGAATTCTTAAAAGTTCTCTTGTTTTTGTACAAATTTTATGCACCAGATGATGGACTTAATTTGATTAGAGGGAAGTATTACTAATACTAAATACATTGTTATGATTTCCTTTGAAGTTTTTATGATTTCCTGTGCTCAAACAAACTCATTTTGGAAACACCAGGGAAAAGGATAGTTAAATTTATAAAAGCAGAACAAAAGCATCCAGCAGAGGCTAAAGGATAGGAGATTCATGTTTGTAACTCTGTGGGGGGAATCAGAGAACACTGGTAATTTACAAAACCTATTGAAGTGCAAGAAGAAAAGGATATAAAATATCCATGAAAACATTTATGGGAGATATCAGAAATTGTCATGGAAATTTGGCTATGAGAGTCACCATGTAGGAGAAGTGGGAAGTAGAATGCCAGTGGCTTTTGAGCAGAAAAACCTCCTATATTTCTGGCTGATTTTTTTCCTTAATAAAAACATACTAGAGTATAAAAGAATTTAAGGAACCTTCATTACTTAACTAAGACATTAGTAGGAAGTGAGAACTGATCTCCTCTTCACATAATAATGACAAGTACTATCTTCTAGAGGGGAAATGACAAAAAACATCTTAAGTTCCTAAGTAAGATTGCCATTCAGAGTAAGTCATGAAGATGACATAGTTACACTAAATTTTGAAATGCAGTATTGGGCAGCTTTGGGCTATTAGAGGCAACAGAGGAAATGAGCTGCCCAGGCAAGGCCACCAGAACAGGATGAGCAGCTGTTGCCTCTTCCTGTCAGCACTGTGCTGCTTCGAGGGCTCTGCTGATTTCCACTGCAACCACGTAAAGGTGAGAACTCTTAAATCGAGTATGGTCCCTCACTATTCAATCTACTGGCAGTCAGCACAGGTTACATACTCTTAAAAAACACATTCTGCACTATTTTTACTTTCCAAAAGAGATCCAAGGCAGTATTCTGAGCAACATTCAATGCAGTTAACTAATCTTGAAAACCCAGCAGGGATGTTTGAAGTAAACAGCTGCAAGCAGAGCTGCTTGAAAATTTTCAAATACATTTTTATGTAGATGTACACACTTTAAACAAGACTGAATATGTTCACAACAAGCTACTGGTTTTCCTCTTTTTATTTCCTTTTTCTATTTACCAAGTCCTTCCCACAAAAGGAAAAGCAGAGGGAAGAAAGGATGACTGACAAAAATAAAGGTAAAATAAACAAAAATTATCAAAACAAGAAAAGGAAATGTCTTCAAAATTACAGCAGATTAAGACAAATACTTACAAAAAATAATGAGAGAACACTGGTGATATTAAAAAAATGTTAGTTAGGAACTGTGTTTTAATAGGTTTTTAGGGAAAATCTAAACAAAAAACGAAAGGAAACCAAAACAAAGGGGGAAAAAAGAAAAAAGAAGAAAAGATGTTCTTGTTGCTAAAATATATATGCCTACATAAATGTCTAGAATATTTTAGGTATTAGGCAAATCAAGTATTAATTTCCCAGCTAAAATTATTATAGTCTTTAAGAATTGCATCTCATTCTTTCATAGAGCAAATATTCAGATTGTTTTGAAATCCAACCTAAATAGAGAACTTAGTGATGAAATAAAGGAAGGTGACTTGACTGCAAATAAAAATTTGCTAAGCAGTAGGACTATCACATTTTGCAGCTTGAGTAGTAGCTCTTTTTTTCCTGGGTTTTCCTGGTGGGTTTTTTGGGGGGGTTGTTTGTTTGGGGCTTTTTTTTTTTTTTTTTTTTTGGCAGGGAGGGATGCAAATCTTTCTGTATAGACCGATTATTTTGTTTTCTATTAATGCCTTTTATAAAAACTTAGAGGACCCTACTATATTATGTCTCTCTGTTCCTGCTCTCTCCCAGTTCTTCCATTCTTTTTCATTCAAAAGGACAGGGCCATTTGTTAATAAAGACAGAATTTGGAGCTTACACTGTACATCTAAACATGTCTCATCTCCCTGAGAGTATATCTTATGTATTCCTGTGTTGAATTTAGAATAGAACCATGGAAACGGAGCCACTTACTTAAATGTTAAAAAGTTGCCGTCTCACAGTTGCAAGACTCAACCCTTATGAACCCACACTACCCTGGAGTGGAGTAGATCTTACATCATCTTGGTAAAAAAAAAATTATATGACAAATAATTTGCAATTTTCTTTCATATGTGTAAAATAAATATAATTGGGTTAGTAACTAAAATATTAAATTACAGTCATCTTCCACCATCCATTGGTCTACTTTCAGGTGCATCTCTATAACATTGAAAATCTGTAAAGCTGAAAATTTATAAGAAAGCTCCTTTTACATTAAATTTATAACAATTATCTCTTGCCCTGCATACCTGTAAAGTTTAAAATGAGTGCAATTTGTATACTTAAAATATATATACAAAAAAAAAAGAGTTAAAATTGAGTGAAATGTACCATGGTTTTCAATTGCTTTCAATTACCATTAAACCTTTTTGAGAGCAATTTGCATAATGTTTCATAAACATGTAGGCAGATTAACCTTTTTAGTTAATTTATTCATTAGCAGTTAAAATTCAAAGCACCTCCTATGAGAAAATAATGTCTTGCTGTTAAATTACATGGAAACAAAGCAATTGGAACATAGTTGCCTTAGATCTCCTTGTGTCAAAGCACAAAATAGTGGAGAGAATAAAGCTTCGCCTGTTAGCAGAGTGTTGATTAAATCGCCTGTTTGTGAACAATTAGCAGTATTACAAGAAGATTAGGTGAAGTATTAATTAGAGATGGGTTAGAGGTGTCCTGCCTGGAGCAGGTACCTGCCAATATGGCAAATGGAAGAATGAAAAAATATGAGAAAAGACAGAGGGTTTGACTCTTTCCTGCCTTAAATTTTTTATAATCTCATACATTCTGTCAATGGAAAGTGTGGTAATTGAACACTGTTCTTCTGTCACTTTGTGATCCCTTTACAAGTCTGTAACTGGCTGCTTGAGATAGAAAGTAGTCACATTCCTCTCTCCCCCATTGTGGTCTTCAGCCTTCTTTTTGTCTCTGAATTCTTCAAATGTTACATTATTATCCATGTGTGGGAATGTAAAAAGTGGTTCAAGTTTGTAACATGTTATGTAATATTTTATTAGCCAGGTTCTTAAGCCATTTTATACAGCAGGAGATTAAACCCTTCTCATGAGCTGGAACTGCATCATTTGCAGATTGATCTTAAGGCACTGGCAGGTCGATCACTTTGGGTAAAATTATACATCAGGTGATGCAGTCCACAATAGTATGTAGGGGGCAGTTGATGGAGATAGAGTTTAAATGGGCAGTTTGAGAGTTTACACCAGTTCTGGACCTTTCCTTATATTCCTTTCCTTAAGAAATAAAACAAAACCCTTCTGTACATATGCAAGTGCATACTGATATCAGTTCACACATGCTCCATCATACATTGTAATGCTGTCTATTGTCTTTAGCCTGCATCCAAAACAAATATACAATTGAAATGAGTGGCCCTATCTTTATCTTATTTACCCAGGTATGTATGTGAATATTTAGATTGAGACATTTTTTATATAATATAACTCTATTAAATCTCCAATAACCTTCAATTTTAAATGTCAGGTCGATCGAGCTGATATTTTTGCACTTTCTCATATCTTTTTATGAATTTATATCTGCAAGAGAAATACTGAACAAGATTTCAAAGTTAAGGAAATTCCACAAGCCCTTCTGGTGACTCAAAATAGGCAGATTATACAGATGTAATGAGAATATTAAAATCACTGAGTGCACCAGTGTGCCTAAGTGTTAAATTACCTGATATTAATTATTATTCATGGTCCTTTTGCATTGTTGTCAGGCACTGCTAATGGAATGTGGTTGACTTAAGTTTCCACCATGTAAAGAATCTGTGTTCTTTCTATATCTATATTAGACACACCATACCCCTATAAAGTGCCTGAAGCAGCTGAAGCAATCACCTCAAACATGATGATAAATTTCAGTGATATGAAGCTGGAATATTGAATATAGGAATGCTTTTGTATAAAGTCTACTTCAGGAACACTTTGCTTTGACTTTCATCAAGAAATCAGTTTGTAAAATCATAAAATATTGAAGTCAACATCAGACAGTGTCATAATCTTCCTGAGAGAATCCTATATACAATTTATTTTCAAAACACCCTACTAAGTAAAATCCCATAAGGAGTAATTGGTATTTTAACTATAGCACTTTGGGGCTGTTTTGGGAAGAGAATTGGAGCCAGATGGAAAACAAAGCTCACTTTTGTTAATAAAAGGGTTAAATATTAAGTCAAATGGCAGAGAATTGCTTAAAACTCTGGGGATAAAAACAGAATTCTATTTTAATTTTGAAGCATTTGCCCTGAACAATTGCATATTCACCTTGACAGGAAAAGCTTCTCTTAATGTCTCCTCTTGGAGTAGCTTCCATTATTCTTCATCCGTTAAGCATAAATCATAGGAAATTAGACTTATTTTAAGGGTTGTAAGCTCATTTCCCTCCTAAAACAAGCGTGGCATAAAGTATTTAAATGTAATGCAAACTAATGTCTATTTAATTCAATGTGGATTTATAATCATTGCAATGCATCTGTTTATTTCAATGCCCAATTCCAAATGCAGATTCCTCCTCTTTCCCAAGGAAAACAGAAACGTGAATGTATATTTGGGAAGGAATTACCAGTGTTCAAAGAGGTCTTAACAGAAAATACTGAACAAACACGATGGAAACACAAAAAAAGAGATGATTCTGCTATCATAGATGAAATGAGATGGCCATCTATTTTCTAAATCAATTTTATTTTGTCAGACATATTAACTTACTAAATTTCAGTAAATATGGTGTTTTTTGACAAAACAAGATGGTTGTACCTTATGTGACACCAGTCAGTGGCCTTGTCAGTCATAGGGCATATTAAAGATTAAGGTTCAGTCACTTTACTGCCTAAATAAACCCAGAACCTGGGAGGCAATCTCTTCTTGACCTCCAAAGTGCTCTAACTCCTCAGTTATTCTGGA
The DNA here is from genome assembly GCA_035583155.1 of Acropternis orthonyx. Taxonomy (NCBI): domain Eukaryota; kingdom Metazoa; phylum Chordata; class Aves; order Passeriformes; family Rhinocryptidae; genus Acropternis; species Acropternis orthonyx. The sequence goes on along the minus strand of JAWWEU010000158.1, from coordinate 45,972,278 downwards.
TTGGCATTGTACCCATTGGAGTCGCTCCATGAAATATAAATAGATATTCATGATTAAATATTCATAAGGGAAAATAATTAAAACTGTCCTCTATATCTTTGATGAGCTTTCCTGTCACTGGACCACAGAGCAGTTATTAATCACGCTGTTGTACTAGTCATATTCAACAAGAAGTATGCAGAGAGCCTCGTTTTTGCTACATCCTTGTGGTATAGGATGCTTATAGTTCATGCTGGTGAAAGCTCAAACACAGGTAGGAGTTCAGCCTAGACCTTCACTGAACTTGGTAGCTCTTTCTTGAACTGAAGTACCATTTTTTTGCACTCAAAGAGACAATTGATGCAGGCACCTGCCTCACACCACTGAGTGCACAGCTGGGGGAGGCACTTACCTCTATTTCAGTGGAGAGGTAAAAATCCTCTCTTGTACACCACTTTCATGAAGTTAGCCATTGTCAGGATTTCATTACAAGCTGCCTTATTTCTCCTCATAGGTAAGACACAGATGTCACTACTTTAGAATCACAAAGGTTACTGAATGAAATGGTTTCTTGCCATAACATGAATAAATCACTGACTAACAATTAATCTAGATTTTGTGGTTCTTTCTGTTTTATTCAGTTGATTACATAGCTTTTGAATATCGATGTAAATGCAAAAGCTTAAAGTTTCCTGAATGTTAAGCAGAAATAATTTTTCCCTTTGAAAATATGTTCTATAGTGTGCTGTTTATCCTTTATTTTAAAGGTTTATTTGATTTTATAGTTTTTTTTATCTGTCATGTAGCTATTTTATGCTTCTTTCACTTATATGCGTTTAGATTGTGTTTAAGTTTATATAAACACAATACAGAAATACTGACAATAGTCAGTAACTTAGAGTGCTACATCACTTTAAAAACTGATTCAGAAGTTTCCATAAATGAAATAAATGGAATGCAACACTAAGTGAAGTAGAAGAGGCTGGATATAACAAAGTCACTGAATGTTAAAAATCTAAAAAGCTCAAGAATTCAAGGTACAAATGCAAAATTAGGACTGCTGAGCTATCTGAGGGAAATGAGAAGGGGCTAATGTTTTATTCTTCCATTACTGGGTGAATGTTTACATTATTATTAATAGGCCAATTCAAGCAATTTATTTTAAAACTTAATCCCTCAGGTAGGAAAACAAAAATCACACTTTCTGTAATGGCAATGAAAAGGAATAAAGGGGGAAAATGTAAGAGCACAAGGATTTAGTTCTAAATTATGAAAGCAAAATGCTGAAAATAATAAAAATTTTTTTCCCTTATGTATAGAAGTTCTTCAGGTGAGTTTAAGACTGGAGTTGTTTTTAACCATGAGCTCATTATTCTTAAGGACAGCAAGGCCCAGATTTTGCTTGAAACAGTAAAACCAGTACAAAATATACAATAAGTAATAATAATATCTATATTAAATATCTATATTCTGGTGTTGAACTAAGGGCCTAGAAGACAGATGAACAGGTATTAAATGCTGTATTTTCCTTATACCATGCAAATATGATGCAGTGCTCAGCAAATGAGTTTACATAAAGTGCCTGTATTGACCTTCATGCAGTATTATGCTGGAATTATTTTCGTAAACTTAAAAATGTCTTCAAAATATCAATTTTTTTTTATCTGTGTATGGATTGGTATTGATAGTAGTTTCTTGTGGCAGGACAAATAGTATGGATATTTGAACTAAACAAGGATACTCTGAATTCAAGACATGATTCTGGCCTGCAAGTGTCTGACATTTATTTTCTTAATTTAAAGTACTAATCTGAGAACCTTCTAAGTGTTGTGAACACAGTAGGCTAGAGACTTGAACTCCTGGATTAACGTCAACATGTAAGAGAAAAAAATACTCAGAAGTTGATTTCCACCACAAAAATCCCAAAATGAACTCAACAGAGGCAAGATGGTGACATCTGTAACACGATACTGAATATTAGCTACAGGTTGCAAGACACTTTTTTACACTGAGGCATGTTTTGTGAGTCACTCCATCAGTAGGAGAATACTTGTAAAGTAAATACTTTAAGTAGTTGAACGGGTTCCCAGCTCTGTAACATCTGAACACCTTTCTCATAAACTGGGTCACAATGACTGCAGCAATTCATATACCGTTTAGCACTTCTCTTTTGAATTACTTCTTTGCATGAAGTGTTTTCATAGCTCAGGCAGGAGAAAGGTTGGTTTATATTATGAATATGTCTGTGTTTCCGGTGGAGTCTTTTATCAAGGACAAAGATTTGGCAGTACTCCCTAAATGTAATGAAACACTAGCTTTGTTCTGTGTACTTTGGAAATTTATTCCACAATCAGTTCCACCAAGATGTACATTATTAGCATGGCTCAGTGCTACATACTGCCTATAAGTAAATTAAGTCACTCTTACACATCCACAGTACTAGAACAAAACCACAGTGCTGTCCAAAGAGGTAGTTTGAAACACCAGATTCAAATCAATAATTGAATTACTGGGTTGGAACCAACTCAAGTGTGTGTTTGTGCAGACGGACCATGCCGTACCCCACATGGCAGCCCTGGAGCTCACATGGCAGGCGTGCAGCCTCATGGGGCAGTCCCACAGCAGCTGTCTGTCAAAAGGCAGCCTAGAGGTCCTGCCTTAGAGGGATGACCACAGGGGTCAGAGGACATAAATACAGCAGCACACGGTCTCCACTTCTCTCTCTCTCCTGGGACCTACGTCCACCATATGAGGCTGGACTTCCACAGGACTCTCTGGCAGTAGCTATTTAAGGATCTATTTTTGTCTTATCCTCCTCTCTTCTTACTTTCTCTTAACGTTTATTTCTTGACTCCTGTTTCTTCTCTTAATATCTTTCTTTCTTTACGGCTTTCTTAATATTTTGGGCAACTTAAAACTGGTGGGTTACATTTTCACTAGGTTGTATGGGTTAGCATGTGCTAAGTCATAACTTTGTGGAATGTTTTGGTTTGATTGTATGCTACCATTTTAAACTTTTGCCAAGATTCTTATTTTCTCTCATATTTCATCAGTAAAATTATCTCCTAAGAAAACATGTGCAGCATTCTATCTTTACACTATTGAAAGTATTGAGGAACCAAAAGCTCTGCAAAAGTTCGGTGGGCAAAGTTTTGGAGCCTTATATATACTTTTAAAAGTAATACTCCTGTTCAAACTTGTGGCTCCATGGCTGGGGACTTAGAAGAACACCTCTCCTCCCTCCTTTCCTTGCATATTTCTCAGTTCTTCCGTCCTGTCAGTAAGGGCTTTCATGCAGGTTCTTGTTCCCACAATAGGATTCAGGAATTGGAATGGCTAAAAACTAGTCTCTGAATCTTCACTTCGTCCCCCTGCCCCCAGCCCCCTTTGATCAGTTTAGTTTCTAGCCATCTCAGATGTGGACTTCTGAAATATGTGTGGGAAGAGGCACAGACTGTCTCTTTATATTCATGGAGATTTGTGCAGAATTCAAGTGACCATATAACCACAACTTAAATAAGATTATTTTTCTCTGAGCTCCTGCTACAGTCAAAGGAGAAAGCATGGCTCCTGTTGTGATTTACCATTCATAACAGGTTAACATAGGATCTGCAAACTGCTTTCTGAACTTAATCTCAGATGCTTTAAGGTAGTAAGCGTCAGTGCTCACTTTATTTTCATCTCTCACATGTTTTAGCAAATGTTTTCTGATTAGTCTGCTGCAAAGATAGTAGAAACTGGCCCAGAGTCCCCATGAACTCAAGCTGGCAGATTGTAAAGGATGTAACCTGTTTCTGACATTTCCCATTTTACATTAGAGGATATACATCTATGTTCTTCAGATATGCAGAAACATCTAGATTCACCTTTCAGAATGTAAGGGACCCATAAATACTAACACAATTACTACACAATATCAATGAAAATACTCAAAGCACAGTAAAGAACTAAATGGGAAAAACGTCATCAATACTGTTGTGCACTGTGGCTGAAAGTACTCTATATGATGGCAAAAAATTGTAATAGTAGTTTCTCACCATCACTGTCATTCACTAAAAGTGTATTTTGCTATTTATTTGTTTAATTCTCTACATGGGGCTAGAAAATATCGTATTTCTTGTCCTGTATATCACTTTTTGTATTTCTCTATTGTCTCACTTAGGCTATGTGCAAACTGTGAGACTTACAAGAATTTCTGGGCTTCTGTATCCTGACTCTCACATCAGAATGAGGTTTGGGCTTACACTATTTGCCTCATACTATGTGCCCTGATTTCTGCAGAAATGAAACCCAGGTGGGTGCACAGACAGGAGCTACAAAATACTTATCCATCTGAACCCTCAGCACAGGCTCTTATTTCAGCATGTGTTAAACCTGCACTCTCAGGCCATATTAAAACGTGGTCCCTGCATAATCAAAGATGTTTTTTCAACAGATTCTCTGATTTGTTCTTTTACCAAAGCAAGACAGATGTTTGCATTGAATATGCCATTTCCTACCATTAGATTTCAACTATTAATACTGAACATAAAAGCTCACAGGATAATCTGGTATTTTACCATATGCTACTTACACTTTTGCAACTCAATTAATTTGGGTCTCAGTATAAGCTGATTTTCTTCTATCAATTGCAAAAATGCACAGCTTTATGGAAGTTGTTTAGAATTTAATATTTTACTTCTAATCTTACAAATCATACAAATGCACTACGTCTGGGATACTTTTGTTAGGTTGCTATTGTGCGCTGGCTCTAAAGTATGGACAAATTGCACAGTAAAATTTGCCCCTCTCTCCTCACTGGCACTCAACACCCATCTTTATACCAGCAACAATGATATCTCCAACTTCAGAAGTTAGACTTTCCCGTTTGGATACACCTTACAGCAGAGGAAGTGTAGATGTGGAAAGCCCTTCTCAACAGAGCCATGCAGAAGGCAGAAGGTTTTTTAGGAAGTCAGAGTTTCATGAATCTAAGGGATGCTTTGAAGTAGTGTAGGCATTTTCTAGAGGACAGTGTGTTGGTTATATGCCTGTTATCAAAGACTTGTACAGGATGCATATTCAAAATGTTTCCTGAAGGGAAAAGCAGAATGAGTTGGGCAGACATGAGTCATTTATCTGGAGTCAGGGTAACATCTCAACCTTTATGAAAGAAAAATATGGAAAGTTACATGTTACCTCCCAGGGGAATAAAGGAACATTTGACTAAAAGTTAAGACTAAATTCCAGCACCTTAGATTGCCATGTTAGCTGATAGAAAATAAAAGATACTTATTTTAGAGAGTGAATGAGAAAAGAACAGGGGGGAAAAAGACACATATATAAAAAGGTAAAATACTCTGGCAGCCAGAAGGATCAATGGTGTTCTGAGGTGTGTTAAGCACAGATTTGCCAGCTGGTCAAGGGAGGTGATTGTCCTACTCTGCTTCGCACTGATTAGGCCTCACCTTGAATATTGTGTGCAGTTTTGGGCACCATAATACAAAAAAGTCATTAGGCTGTTAGAGAGCATCCAAAGGAGGGCAATGAAGATGGTGAAGGGTCTGGAGGGGAAGCCTAATGAGAAGCAGCTGAGATCACTTGGTTTGTTCAGCCTGGAGGAGACTGAGGTGAGACCTTATTGCAGTCTACAACTTCCTAATGAAGGAAAAAGGAGGGGCAGGCACTGATCTCTTCTCTGTGGTGACCACTGACAAGACTAGAGGAAATGGCATGAAGCTGAGTCAAGGGAGGTTTAGGTTGGATATCAGGAAAAGGTTTTTCACCCAGAGAGTGATTGAGCACTGGAACAGGCTCCCCAGGGAAGTGGTAACAGCACCTACACTGACAGAGTTCAAGAAATATTTGGACAAGGCTCTCCACATGGTGTTATTCTTGTAGTATTCTGCAGAGAACAAAGAACTGGACTCAGTGATCCTGATGAGTCCCTTACAACTCACCATACTCTATGATTCTCTGGTTCTGAGGACATATGTCCCAAATGAACTTTAATTTGGATGACATTGTAGAAATATGCTCATTTAAAAAAAAAAAAAAAGAAATAAAATTAAGCTGGTGAAAGTAACAGCCTTCTTTTTGACTAAATAAAAAAAATATGTATGGATTTTTATATAATGACTGATACCAGAGAAACTATTACTCAAATGAGAGACCAGTGTGACAAGGCCAGAGAAAGACTTGAAGTATGTGCACTGGGGGGTTTTCCAGGGCTTAAAATTCATATTTATTTTATTGTGTGGCCATATGTTTCTATTAATGAAAAAGACCAGAGAAAGCTGTTGAAAGCCAAGGAGATAACAGGAAAAATGTTGCTAGGGTATCTTTGAGGGAAAATTTAAATAAAACCTTTTGGAGCAGATGGATACTTGGAGAAACCAATATGTCCCCTAATATATATCCTCAAACATTTTCACTGGAAAATTACCAACCGCTTCTATTAGAGTCTGGCATTGTAAGGATTTTGAAGCTGTTGGTTCTGCTGGATTTCAGACCCTCTCTGACACTGAAATACTTTATTAAGAATGGAAAATGTAGTGGGAAAAAGAAGTAGCAGGTTCAGATGTATTTTATAGGAGAAAAAAAAGACACCATTTTCATGGAAGTATGCTTTTGTACAAATAAACTGGAAGAGAAAAAATAAAAAAGAGTTGATATATAAGTTATATATATTAGTTACCACTAAATTGTATATTAATCAATGTTTTCATCAATAAACATTCCAAAATTAATACAGCAATCTGAAGACTCATTTATATATGATCTAATAGACAAGAAACAAACCCGTAACAAGTCAGATTCTGTTAAGACACACTAATGATTTTGCCTATTCTGTTTATGAACTCAGCAATAGCCCAAAGATTGGAGATAGTAATAAAACACCAGGTAACTGCAAATGTGTAATTAGCACAAATGTGTATGTAATTAAGTAAAGACTATGTGATGCCAGCTTCAACAGCAGACAATAAAATTCAAGCTTGTTGGCTGATTGATCTGATGAGTTTCTCATCATTTAATCTGTGGTACTGTGTACTATGGTGTTGTTCTCCCAGACTTGGAGGGAGAGGGTGGCAGCAGCAAATGAGACTGTGGCTGAGTCCTGTTCTCTTGGCTTCAGGCAGGTCATGAGAAACGTGTGGAGAGGAACAGTTAGGGATTTTTCTGGGCACTAAGACTATGGGGATGGGACCACCTTTGGAATTCAGGTAAGCATGAGGAAAGCAGTAAGCTTGCAGCAGAGGTGCAGGCTGAAAAAGACATATTCCTTACCTTTGGTTTTAGGCATCTAATATGCATATAGATTCTTATGAGCTCTGTACCCTCTTGTCTCTTTAAAACAAACAGAGAAAACCAGACACTCTGTATAGGGATAGTATATTATTCTAACCATATAGAGATGAATTACAGCTATAAGGACATGAATTACACTGTAAAAACACTTCTGTGTCTCCACTATAAAAAAGACAGCTGAAGGGAAGGTGAGTGTTTAGAACTGGGTGAATCAGCTCCAGCCTGAAAGGGTCTTTCTTACATGAAGCAAAAAATAAATCTAACACCAATTCTCAAAGGTGATGAAAAGCAAAATGCTTTTCTAGTGACCTAGATAGTACTGTGAGGCTTGCATAAGACAGAACTAAACATTTCAACTGCAAAGTGGGTGAAACATGAGGACCCATCTTGTGGGCACAAGGAAGGGAAGACTTCTCTTAAGAACTTTATTTCATGTGCCTCATTGAACAGCTGTGAGTTTGTGCTGTTTAAAGTGCTGCTTTCCTGTTCCTATATATATGCTTGTGACTTCCAAAGTCATCATGACTAGGCTTCGAGAACGAAGATTTGGGAAGGGCTCTACCCACGCTTGCTGCAAGCGTGGTGCTGGCTAAAAAGGCCAATGCAAGATAGGCAAGTCCAGTTGCAAATGGCACAGTGGAAAGTCTCCATAGGTGGTGTTGGCGAGTCATGGTTTTTTCTGCATTGTCTTTTTATTTCAACACTGATCCTGCGTGTGCTCTCAAAGGAAGCAGCAGCATTATGAATGGTGTGTCTCCATGCCTCCCGATTGG
>JAWWEU010000158.1:45932521-45964139 GCA_035583155.1 Acropternis orthonyx | reverse complement strand
ATCTCTTTGTCAATCTTACCATCTGAGGAAATGATGCTTCCCAGATAGGTGAACTGCTGGACTGACTTTAGCTCTGACTTCCAAAATATACATCCTATTAAACTGAGGACTTTTGACACCTACTTGTGTCTATACTTAAAAAAAAAAAAAAAAAAATGTTGAGAGTAGATTCACACAAAGTTTTTGATGACTTAGGATCTGGTCACACCAAATTAACTCCTACACGGGCATGTCTCTAGGAAAAGTTCTGTCTGTGTATGGAGAGCTTAATGAGCCTGAGCTACTGTAAAGATAACTTTGTTCTAGCAAGCCTGATTCAACTAAGCTTTTATTAAAACAGAATGGGATTCAGAAGAACTTTAGTTTTGTTCTTTTCATCTGTTGTGGGTGACTGTTGTAAGGGAATTATGTAATGGAATGGATTTATGGAGTCCAAGAAGAGTTGAGGCAGGTAGATGCCTTTGGAGAGTGCCCAGTCCCACTCTTCTGCTCAAAACAGGTTATTCAGGACCATATCCAAGCAGGGTTTGAATACCTCTAAGGAGGCAGACTACACAGTCTCTCTGGCCAAGCCTTAAAAGAAGAAATTCTTTTTCTTGTGTTTAAATTTAATATTCTGTTTTTCAATTTATGCCCATTGCCTCTTGTCTTACCACTGGACATCAATGAGTAAAGCTTGGCTCAGTCTGAACAGACTCACATCAGATATTTACACATAAGATCCCCCTTAAGACTTCTATTTGTTTACTGAAACGTGACAGCAATTATCACCACACTAAATTATTATTAAACTATTATTACTAAATAATATATTAATAAAAAACTATTACTAAACAAAAACTTTGTCAGCACAAATTATTCTTTTGAAAAAGAACTTTATTTTCAGAGAACTAATAACTTTAATAATTAGTAATTATTTTCCATATATTATGTGTAAATTTTATAAAAATAAATATAAGGAAATTTTAATTTAAAACTTTTTCAACATTCAAAATACTTATTTAAACCTTTTTTTTTTTTTAGTTTAAATATCTTCTGACTTTCAAAATTTGTTTCTTACCAATTCAAACAAACTTTTCTTGGATTAGTAAGGGAGTTATTATAAAGTTTCCCATATACTACATCAAGTGATGTTTTGATTCATCTAAACCTCCACTAATTATTTGGCCAGTTCTTAGATCAGGATCTGCAGTAGAAATTTCTATTTACATTTTTGTGATTTTGGAGGTGAGCTGTAGGACAGATCTGCACTTCTCATGTTCCTTGGTAGACATTTTCAAGAATTTGGACTCATGTCTTGTCAGTTCTTTCTTCTTTTCAAGAGTTTTTATAATATCTTTAATATGGTAACAAGTAAGGAAATATCAAATTTAGCTTCAGTGTTTTAAGATACTTCATTAGCTGCACTTGTAGATGCAGTTGTACCAATTACAGAGTACTGCAAATTTTGGCTTTAGTTCTAGTTCTGTTTCAGTGAAATTATTAGCCACAATGGAAGTAAAATCACAGAAAACTCCAGGTTTAGTTTTGACATATTATACCATGTTTGTAAAGAGCTGAATAAATCTATTAAAATGCATACATCATATTTTAAATCAAATAGTACTAAAACTTTTAATCTCATTTTTTAGCTCACAGAATGCCTATAAATATTTCATTTTTAAGTATGGTCATTATAATTCAAAATAAAAAGAATATTGGCATTCAGAATCTACATTCTGACATTAATTTATGAAGTATTTGACAGTTATAATTCAAACTGCAGTGAATAGTTCTGATTGCTTACATAAATCACTTTATTAATTCTAGCTTGAGTACAAGCTAATAAACAGGCTCATACAATGCATTCTCTTGGAGCATAATTTTAAAGTTTATCTTAGAAAAACTAAGATAATTAATCCTGTATTTTCAATCAACTTTCTGGGATTGTTTAAGATTGCAAAATTTGAATTAATGACTTTTCAGATAGAAAAGCTTCCCTTCATAATCTAAATTTTCCTTTTTAAGCACTATTTTTTTCAGGATTAATTTATATGACATTTTGAAATGTGGCGCTTTCTGAGATGAAAATGAGTTGTTATCGGACAATACCCACAAGTAATATACAACAGCTTCAACTAAGAAACCAAAATGACGACATTCTTCACAGACTTTAGTGGAAACGTAGCTCTGGAGAATGAACTCTACTGTGAAAAAAAGTAATCTGCAGAATAAAACAAGGCAATTCTGGTTTATTGCCCAACACCTACTCCCATCCCACCAAACAGTAGGAAAGTTATTTTGCTTTTTTTTTTTTTAAATGTTAATGGTGCTGAAGACTAGATTTAAGAAGAATCAGTATGACAAAGATCTTAGTTTTCAGAATCTAAGCTTAGCAACCATCTCGGTGGGCATATACAGGTTTGTACATGCACATATCCAGATTTCTGGACAAGACTGTTTTCAAGGGACGGTGCCAACATTTGCTTCCAGTCAGCTTCAGAAGCAGTCAACCACTTCTATATCAGCCACACAGATTTTCTCCATTATTGTTTTACACTATCCTCAGGTCTTCCAGTGTGTTATGTCACCATGTTCACTGAGTTCTTTGCATCAGACAATCACTTGTGGTAATCAACAGGAAAGAAATTTAGCCAACAAGGAATTAGAGTTCTGGAAGAAAGAGGAAGTGCAGTAATTTAATAATCTTCTTGTATATTGACATTATTTTTTAGAGGTGTAATCATCCTTACTAAATGAATAGATCAGAGATGCCTACCCAATCAGCCTTTGGGAGTGTTATACAGGCCAGGCAAGAGGCGAGCAACAAGGCTGTATATTTCTTCTACACAGAAAATGTTAAGTAATGACAATGAGGTAAAATCCATAACTATATATACATAGGAGACATTTTCAATATAATTACTTCTGTACAAATACCTCCATAACACTCTAAGAAATAGTGAAAGAGATAAAGTTATTATTGTTTAATCACCAGTCAAATTAAAATAGTAACTTATACCACTAAAACAGAAAGGAAAGCCAGTGGACATATTCCTTTAAAAATAAGAGTTTAAAACTCAAACATACAACTAAAGGAGCTTATACTGAATATTTGAGGGGATTAGTCTCATTCCTTCTAATTTTTCTCACAAAGTAAGAGAGGAAAAGTGGCATTTTTATTTCTTGCAATGGTCAAGAATTCAGCAGGTTCCAACATGATTAAAATGGCAGTCATGGAGCTGTTTACATTCTGTTTCACAATGGTAGGCATAAAGGAAAGGGATAGGGTATAAAACAAAAATTACTCTGACTTCTGCACTCCAGCTATTGTGATTAATGCTCTGTTCCTCATTTCTCCTCATTACCTTCATTCCACCCAACAAACAAAAAAACCCAAAGAATTCTCAAATTTTTCTTGTGAAATTATAGAAGGAATAAAAAAAATGTTTCTGGCAAGAGTAAACATGCTTCAGGGTACCAATATTTTTCAATGAAAAAAAAATATAGCATTAAAAACTATGGGGATATATGTGCCCTTCAGTCATTTCTATATTCCAGTTGTATATTGTGTAGATGTATTTGGCCTTAAATTGGCCTTAAATAAGCTAAAAGTTTCATTTAAAAATAAAAAATAAAAAATCCCAACACATGAAATGCAGAGCTGTAGCAGGATTGTTTGCTTTCCAAGGTACATGGTCTGGAGCTTTGGCCTGGACCCAGGCCAGTGACCAGGGTCAGGGAGTGAGCTGCATTAAAATTTTAAACACTCACAAAATTCAACAGCTTGGCACAGCAAAGCTTCTAGATTAATATTGAAATATTTCTGTATAGCAAGATCTTAGGAGCAAATACTAGGACCATTGTTTAGCTTAGTATTTTGATTTGGGGTTTTATTTCAGGATGTGGTGGATATTTGTGGTGTAGTGAGATAGGGGTACCTTTTTGAAGAGGCATTTATGATCTTTGGAGGTTTCCTCCTATTCACATCATGCATTCTCCTTGGGAAAAGGAATAGCTGGGAAAAACTATAGAGAAAGACTAAGTAGCCATATAAAGTTCTAGAGTAATTCCATTTGTTCATCTGTAATGCTTGAAAATTGTATGTCAACCACCTACACATACGAACCTCAGATTTTGAAAGGGCTATCTTTCATGTACCTGTGTTGTGAATATTTCACCTGCATGCCAGTATGATCATTCAAGCAAACAAATCACAAATGTTATCCCACTATGTCACAAGCTGTACTTACTAGGTGTTCTAAAATACTTGACTCTGTTGAAAATGGTCAGTCTGCCAACACCCATATGTATGATGTAGTCTCATAAACTAGGAATAATTTGTGTCCAAAGGTTTTCTGTGTTAATTCCACTGTGAAGAATCTGAACCAATATTTTTGTTGAATGTGGTTCCTTTTCATATTACTTTTCAGGTCTACAACATTTTTTGGCTAAATTAAGTTAGCCAACAATATTTCTGGTTTGAAGAAAAAGCTTATCGTTCTTTAATGCAAGAGAATTGCTAGCTGCAGTGTTTACTTTTTGACTGCCAAAACCCAATCCAAAACTAACCGTGCGATTTATGAAGACAACCTTGCTCTGGTTCTCTTTCAGACCTACCCTTTACTGTCTGAACAAGTCTCTAAAGCAGGGAAACATTAGAAATAATCTATTTGTTCCACCTTATTTTATAAAAACATTTTTATTCTAAAATCTCAACAAACTAAAATTTCTAAACGTAATTTGTACAAATAATACATTTGTTTAGTTTATGCTAGAGTTGGTTAACTGTTAAAGCAGAAATGCTATCCAGTTATGGCAAACCTGGAATGGCTATTCTTTTAATAGGAGCCATAAAGACCAGGCACTAAACATTAGCTGCATTTTTTAAGAAGAGAACACATTTGCTATGATTTATTAATTTATAATCCTCTTTTGCATGGTCAGAAGTGAAGCCATTAACACAGCAGGTCACTCTTTCAGTTAATAAAGGCTGCCTTTAACGTACTTCGCTCTGGTGTGTAACTGAGCATACGGTTAAGAAGCACAGATGTACACATGATGGTGAAGCAATCTCTTTCTCACTCTAAAAATGACCTCTTGACCAATTGACAGGAAAGTCACAATGAAGTCCTTTATAAAGGGGCCCTGTAGAAGCTGTAAAACATAAACATTAATCTGTCATAACTCTACCTGAACAAATTGTCATTCACTTTTGAGAATCTTAGTTAGCACTTTTCATCATCATATTATTTGAAATGGTTTGCTTTATTTTGAAGTATGGCATCATTCATTATGAAATTCCCATACATTGTTTTTAGAAGGGGTTTTTTTTGTTTGTTTTTAATTTTCTGTTATGTCTGCATCTACTATTTTACATTTTATTGTCTATTGATAGAAACCAATTAAATTCCTACAAATACCCTGGGAAACATATTCTTAGGAGTCCAAAATTCTTGATGAAGATAGAACCAACTAAATGGACCTTACTCTTACAGCACAGCTTTTCTAGTGTACTGTTCACTGCATCAGTCACATTTCAGCCAACTCTCAACTCAGAAATACTGTGATAGATCTGTTCAATCAGTAGAGCTGTACTGATAAATATTATCCTAAAATTTAGTCCAGAACCATCTTACTGAAGTCACACTTCATAACAATGTCTTCTTTCTTCTAGTCTTGTGGAATATAATTATTGTTTACACTTAAAACTCTTTCCGTATTGCCACTTGAAAGAGGGGCATGTAGACTTTACCACACTTTCATGTGACAAGTATGGTGCTTTGTAGTACCACATTGCAGAGTAAAACATTTTCAGTTTACAATGAGAGGAAATACCTTTCTGCAGAAAAAACAAATATACACAAAGTATTTTCCAAATATATTTGTTCTTGACTGTGCTACAGAATTCCTTCTGGGTGAGTAATTTAATATTTCTTTGCTTCAGCTTTCTGCCTGAAAAATGGCAATAGCAGTATTTTCCAAATGCTTTTTATCAATCTTGTCTGACTAAAATATTGTCTCTACTGTGCAGCAACAGGAATTACATTTTACTTCATAACCATTTCCCAAAGTCAGTCAGAATTCTCATAGAAATAAGTCAAGTAGAAAACTTTTGGTTAAATGCATAGCTTTTCTTATTTTTGAAATTTGAGGGAAATTATGTAGTAAAATTCACTTCACTTTCTGAATTCTTTTTCTGAAGATAATTAATTCAAAATCATAATTGGAAACCAGGATACATTTATGAGATTCACAGAAGAATAGACAGTGAAAACTTTCTGATGGCCTCTGGACTCATCTGTGCAAAACAGTAAGGCACGAGTACCTGTCTATTCACTTTGCTGATTAGCTAAATTCACTTCTTCCAGACAAAGAGCAATGAAGCAATAAATCTACATCTGTTCTTTATGCATAGACAGAAACAGGGCAGAATATGTGGGAATGAGATGCTAACTTCAACATTAAGCTGTCATGTTAATGGATTTATTGCTTTCTCTCTGAGAGAAAGACATGCTTCAATATTAAACTTTGACCAGATTTTCTTCATTAACTTTTCACAGTGCAGTATTCAAGGGTGCCATTGCAATTGCTTCACATATCCAAGTAAAAAAGCTGTTTGTTCACTGTGCTAATGCTCTGTCTATCTGATGTGTTCTGGTACATCCATCAATCAATAAGATTAAATAATGTTACTTTCACAGAATCTTGGATTCTTTAATATTAATCTTCTGAGATTACTTTTTCAACTAGCTGTGACTCACTGCAGTTTTTTCCTCTATAGATTGTTTAGATTTCAGACCAATAGAGTTCTGATTGGGACATTTCTCATGTTCATTTTCCGTTAATTATCCATCAACTGCAACAAAGAATACTGGAGTCAAAATGTTAAGTAAAAAACCAGTCATACACTGATGTCCCTAGGTGGATAACACAAACACACACAAATTAACTAATGTTCTCTGGAGTCAATGGCAGCCCATTGAGTTTGGACACAATTCTGTTTTCTGACTATCACTCCTCCCCTGGGGTTTCATTCTCCAATTCACTATAAGGTTATAGATGTAAGCAAGGCCTTGGCCATTGCAGAGTTGGCTTTAGGATGATTTGTTCAGAATTCAACTTGCAGTTGTTAAAACCATTAAACTGAATTCAGCCGTCATGCAGAATTTAGTTATGTTCAGAAATCATCTCAGTTCCCTCCACAGTCAGGATTTCTATCCATAACATATTGACCATTGCTGCGTTTTTCTACATTAAAAGTAACACTTGCACTTTCAGTCCATAAGATCCAACCACAACAAGCAGGCAGTATTTTTGAGCTCTCTTTCACAAATAATTTTCATTATTGGAAATTTCACCCTACTTTCTTATAAATATACCACAGAATAGTTCAGGAGGGACCTTTCAGATCATCTGTTCCAATTATATGCTTGAAGGACAAGAATTTAAAAACTCCAAGAACACATAATTAATAAATTATTGCATAGAAAGACCAAAATATTTCAAATATATTCACTATGTGTGAGTGAGAAAAATATTATACTAACAATCATACAATTGAGAATGCAACGAACTCATTCTGGTGAAGATGCAAGCTACATATTGCAGACCTATACCCAAATAACTACTGATTTATGTGTTGGCCAGACCTAGTGGCTTAACATTCTGTAAAAAATCCTTCTGAAGAGTTCTGTTACATCATTACAAGCTTGTCTTATTTTATCTATTTTTGCTAATTTTTGTGTGAAGTTGTGATGCTGTAGGAAATACTTTGATTTGCATTTAAATTCGTGAGCCAAGTTTAGAGTAGACTGACTCAACATAATCCAGTTCATGGGAACATTCCCTTATGTATCCTGAAGTGCATTCTGGAGTCAAATTTGTCAGCTATTCTAATAGCAGACAACAAAGCTACACAGCAATTTAGAAAAGAAGTCAAGAGAAATGTCATGTGAATGGTCTGAGGATTTACTTTGGGAAAATCTTTGCAATTGTAAGTTGAAAGAGAGTAGAAAATTCTGATAAATAGAATTTGCAAGAAATAGTTTATCTAGAAAGTTAAAAAGTCCTTGTGGTTTAGACCTGTTGTTAAAAGTAAAAACAGAAAATACTTTTTAACCTAATTATTAAAAAAATTTAAATTAGAGAGATAAAATACTATCGGTACATTAAAATTACTCCTTCCTGTATCTTGGATTTTCAAGATAGTAAGTGCTGAAGGAAACATTGTAACTCAAGCACCTGCCTTTTTTTTTTTTTTTTTTTTTTTTTTTAAATCACTAAAAAAAAATCTTGAAATGACACAGATGTCGATTAGAGGAATAGTTTCTTTCAAGTAAGAAGGATTAATGCTTCTCAGGATACTGTGACATGAGAACCTACACTGCAAAAGCTAACCTTCTTATCTTTCATAGGATAGTGCCATTCCAGTGTAGTGTAAAACAGCCTTAGCATTCTGTTGAAAGTTGGAACGCTGAGTAGGGTTCATGAGTACAACCTGGGATGTAGATTTATTTAAATTTATTAAAGGTTGACAAAGCATTGATGCTATTTTCCAAGTCTATATATCACATCACCTAACAGTGAATTGTTAGGTTAGAAGTGAAAAATTAGATCTCTGAAATGTTTATTTGAAATAATAAATTAGTTGAGATATAAAGTACCCCAAGAGCAGATTCTTGGGTTCTGTCCATTGATAAAGAAGTCTGTGAAGATTTGGTTGAGGGTAAAAAAAACAGTGTAATGTTCTCTTTTAACATGAGAAGCTAAGCCAACACACTACATTGAGGACTATCTGGAAATGAAAAATAAATGAAGAAGGCCAATGAAAACATAATTACAACAATTGACTTAGAAATAACAACAGAATTTATGAAGAACAGCATGAGCAGTGTGGTCCAGGAAGAACTGAAACTCCCATTTCACATTCTGCCTAAGTGTGGGAATTAGAGAGAAAAATTCCTCACATGGAGTCTCATTTCAGGCAGCCAGAAAAATGGAGTGGAATTCATGTGCATTCCAAGAGTAATGGACCACAGGGTGTTTGAAATTGCACAGATTTGCTGGTATTAAAAAAAAAAAAAAAAAAAAAAAAAAAACCAAACCACCCCAACACAACAAGAATAACAGATTTTTTACAGGAGAGCATCCAGGTGCCCTTTCAAAATCAAAGTATTTATTGCAAGAATTTAGATAGAAATAGTTAAACATGAAACAAAAATAGAGAATGGTGGCACTCATGTTGAGAGGGAAGAAATATAAAATACATAAAATAGAGCAGTCTAAATTTTCTTCCCTTCTGCACCTTAAGCAGTGAGATACCATAGTAAAGAGAAACAAAAATTCCTGGAAAAGTAGATTTCATAATACAACAAACTATGTCTATTGAAATTACAGGACACTGTACTACAAACTGCATGTAATAACAAAACAATGCCATTTCTTCTGAACAATACTATAAAAAAGGACTACAAATAAAGTATGTTACAAAGAAATAAACATTTGGAATTACATATTTGAAAGCTTCTGGGGATGGCTTAAGGATGTTCATCTTCTGGCACTCTGTAGCACACAAAATCTTCAAGCACAAGTCCCCTGCATTGAAATTAATCCTTAGCACTCCAATCTTGATATATTATTAAAAAAAAATAAAAATTTTGAGACTTTTTGAGATGCCTCTAGACCAAGAAGCTGTCCTTTTCTACTTATTATGGAAACTGTGTGTCCTGAAGGCTCTGGTTTAAATTCACAGGGAACCAGTTGTCTTTCTCAAAGATGTTGGGCCTTAGCAGGCAAGACAGCACAGTGTGACATAAGAAACTGAAGAGCGGGAGATCTGATATGAATCCCACAGGTTTCTGTGAAAGATCTGATGAAACTGATAGTTTCTCATAATTTTTTCAGTTTTAATGATTATAAATATTTACCAAAAAAATTAAAATATTTCTGAGAAAACTAGGTAAAGATTTGGGGTTTAGCTTTTAAGAGGTATTCATTAACATTCAGCCTCTACGGTGCCCACAGATAAACATTGAAAATATAAAACTGTCACCTCAGGTATTGGAGACTCCCTCTATGCACTAGTACCAAACTTTATACTTCTACATTTTTTTGCTGCTCTTTTTTTTATGAGCTTGGTTGTCTACACTATATGAATGTTCTGCAATATCTTTGAGAAAAATTTATAGACTTCAGGGTTTCTTCATACTTTATTGATCTGACTCCTTTTCTTCATCTGATTAACTTGATCTTAATATGAATGTGAAGAAAGTTTGAGATAAGAGTTGTGTAATATAGTCATAAAAAATGTGTCTTATTTGTCTGATATCTATGTATTCTAGGAAGTATATTTTAAAAATTATCAGAAAGTGTTGAATGGCAAATGGAATAGGAAGGGATAGCATATGATAGACAAAATGAGTCGAGTTCAACTTGGATGTAATTTCTTTTATTTTATTGTCATTATATCAGGAATTTATTCGACCCACTGTACTCAAAGTAGCAAGAAGTGTATTGGATTTCTGTGGTCAGTTTTTGGTAGTGCGAGTGTATAGGGGTGGCTTCTGTGAGAAGCTGCCAGAAGCTTCCCCCATGTCTTGTAGAGCCAATGCCAGCCAGCTCCAGGACAGGCCCGCTACTGGGCAAAGCCAAGCCAATCAGGAATAATAGCAACAACTCTGCAATAATATATTTATGAAGGGGGGAAAAAAAAAAGTTACTGGTCAGATGAAAATTGAATCCAAATGGTGAAGTGAGAACATGTGAACAGCTCTGCAGACACCAAAGTCAGTGAAGAAGGAGAGGGAGGAGATGCTCCAGGTACCGGCCCTGAGGTTCCCCTGCAGCCCATGGTACAGACCATGCTGAAGCAGCTGTGCCCCTGCAGCCCACGAAGGTCCACAGGGATCCACCTGCAGGCCATGGAGGAGCACATGTTGGAACAGGTGGATCCCCTGTGGGAGGCCCATGATAGAGCAGGGTCCTGGCAGGGACCTGCTGACCTATGCAGAGAGGAGCCCATGCTGGAGCAGGTTTTCCTGGTAGGACTTGTGGCCCTGTGAGGGACACATGCTGGAGCAGTCTGTGCCTGAAGGACTGCACCCAATGGAAAAGCGACCCACGTGGCAGCAGTTTATGAACTGTTGCCCTTGGGATGGACTCAGTTGGAGAAGTTCGTGAAGAACTGTCTCAAGTGGAAGGAACCCCACACTGGAGTGGGGGAAGGACTCCTCTCCCTGAGCAGTGGCAGAAAAAAAAACTGACCATAACCCCCATTCCCTGTCTTCCTGCACTGCTCAGGGGGAGAAGGTAGAACTTGGAAGTAGGGAACAGTAGGGTTAAGGTGTTTTTAAGATTTATTTTACTTCTCATTCTCCTGCTCTGTTTCTGTTAGTAATAAATTTAATTAATACCCCCACTTTGAGTCTGTTTTGCCCACGATGATGATCAGTAAGTGACCTCTCTGGGTCCTTATCTCAATTCATGAATCCTTTGTTATATTTTGTCTCCTCTGTCCAGTTGCAGAGGGGAGTGAGAGAGCAGCTTTAGTGGGTATGTGGCATCCACCTACGGTCAACCCACTACAAGAAGTTAAAACTGCATGAGGTTTTAGAAGATATGCAGTTACAAAGCAGCCAGAAAAGGGCTTTAAAGTTGCCGGAGTAAAGTTTTGTAGATTCACAGTTAATCAAATGCTCCCATAGCTGCAGTGATCTGTGACAAAGTAGCTTTTTGTACTGCCAAATGATGCCACATTAAAAGGTTTTATGTGGATATTTTCTCCATTTTAAGTGTTGTTATTGTTCCTACTGTTACTGTATTTTCCAAGCAATGTGAGGACCCTGTTTTGATCACTGAACAGACTCTCAGCCAAAGAGAGTATGTACCTAAGCGATTTTATAAATTAGACACAGTCATACAAATGATAGAAGGGGGAACAGGATGCAAGAAAAGAAGTCACTTACTTGCAGCTACTAACAGAATTCAACTTTCCACTATTTTAGGTAAGTGCTGCCTCTTGTCTCAAGATATTTCAAATCAAAAGGGTCAAGATCTCTTTACAAGATTCAGTTGTGAGTGTGTCTTGGTTTAAAGACAATGTATCTGGGAGGTGGGAATTCCAATAAGATGAAACCCCTATCTTTTTATTCCCCTCTCCCAGTATAGAAAAATTAAAAATGCGAAGAGGTCTAAGTGAAAAAAATAACTATTTACTAAATGACCGTAGTAATAACTACAAAAACTACATGGAGAAAAGAGTTTACCCAGAAAATCAAAGATCCACAAAAAGCAAGTGGTGCTTCTACCTTTTGGGAACAAAAAGGGGAAACCAAAAATGGTGGAGGGTCTTTCCCACCAAACCATCCCACATCCACCCAACCAAACAAAAGCGAACAGAGGCAAAAGGGAAAAAAAGAGGAAAACTGTGCTGCTCACAAGAGAGCCACACTAGCAAAGTGGCCACTTCAGGCCTCCTGTTTAGCAGTCTTAACCGAAATAGTGATTCCAATTTGGAGACTCTTTGTTCCCTGCCATGTGTTGTCACGTTTGGCTTTCTCTCTCTCTGAGCAAAGCAGGGTGATGCATCCACCCTAGCAGCGCACAGGCAGTGAGCAAAGCAGTGCCATGATTCAGCAGCAGTTCCAGCACATGCAGTGATTCCAAAGTGGCTAGTGAAGCAGGGGCAGTGCAGGTAAAAGCAGCAGGCCACATCTGGTGGCAGTTTTGGGTAAAACCAGCAAGCTACATCTGGGCAGGAAGCAAAAGCAGGTAGCTGTGTCCGACAGCTTTGGTGGTTAAGGCAGTCAGTGGCTTTGCAGGAGCAGGAGGTGGCTGTGGTGGCTCCAGTGGTGATGGTGAAGTTGCATGAGGGCTCTCTCCCTGTCTCTCCTGGCACCAAACAACCACATAGTCCTGATCCCCATTTCTGTCAGTGAGGTACCTTTTTTTTTCCTGCTGTTCCCCAGCCAATGCAGGTGGGACAGCCCTCTCCCCCCTTTCAGATGACATAATGGTATGAATATTCATTGGTAAATTTTCCTCCCCAGTTCTGTAACGATAACAGTGAACAATGTTGCATGACACATTATAGAAACCTCATAAAACAATAGCTGAAAGAAATCCGAGAACAGTTTGACAAAAGCCCTAACTGTTTTATTAATCTGAATCAGAAAGCCGAAATTCAGGTATGATTCACCTTATTCCAGGATCTAGAGTAAAATGGTTTGTTAGCAGTTGTTTTCCTGTGTGGGGAACATGAGATAAGTTAATGTTTAATTCTCATAGCCTACACACTGAGAAACTCAAGACAACCAAAAGGTTAATTCACCTCATACTACAATGGCAATAGAAAAGAGGGTTGATTTTCTCCCTTTGGAAAAAAAATTCTGGACATTCCGGGTAACAGAAATAGTCGAAAAATCTCTCAAAACTGTTGAAACACCTTTAAGGATTAAAAGCTGAGAAGAGTATGAATTCCGTTCATGTTAAGGATCATCATGCACAGAAATGTTTTCATAGTGTGTTGATCATAGTTGTTCTGTCCATAATCAAAGCATTAGCTGGCCAAATACATATCACATTTACATTATTTCATAGGTATACTGAAGCATTGCATTGACTGCAAGAGGACAAAGTTTTGAACCATACCAGGTCTTCTGAGTTGTGGACTTCAGCTACACATATCCCCTTATAAGCACTAGCGAAAAGGCACACTGGAGTTTTTCCAAAATACATACTGTGATGAGCACACAGGTAAAAATTTCTATTAAACTGTGAAGAGCAGGGTTGGAAAAGGCCTACCCTCCTGCTCCAAACTTCAACAGAGACAACTTATCTTCTTGCAGCTTCTCTGAGTTTTGCCTCTTCCTCTTTAACCTCCCAACATGTGTTTTCATGAAATCCTATGACTACAGAAATCAAGAGTAGTTAGTTCATATTTTACCTGTAACTGTCTCAGTTTTCAGTGAGGTGCGTACATGACAATTTAATTGTAACACTCCATTTTAGAAAAGCCACCAGTTCATTTTGAAGAAATATACATCCCTTGATGGCTTGTATGTTGTGTCATTCTTTCAAGCAAGAGATAAAGAAATGGAAAGTCTATTGTATTGCTTCTCTGGCCTGAAAGTCACAAATGGGAAGACAGGAGAGGGCTGAGGGGTAAAAGAACCAATAAACATGTAGATAAATATCTCTACACTTGTGTGATTCTCTGAGCAGTACTACTGTAAAAATATGATAGTGCAATTTTTAAATTAATAATTTATAACATCCAAATATTTATGTAATTTTCTTCAAGGATGTGTTTTTCTTAAAACATCTTACCAGGAGGCAGTAACAATACTCTGGGAACTTAAGTGATGAATGGCAATAAAGAGACAAAAAAAAGTAGCCAGTTAGAAAAAGCCAACACTTAAAAAATGCCACTGTAGTATCCTTACTATTACTTCGTGAGCAATAGATGGCAATTTTTTGTGGGTGTTTTTTTTTGGTTTTTTTTGTTTGTTTGTTTGTTTTGTTTTGATTTTGGTTTGGTTTTTTTTGTGATCACTAGTGATCCTAGTCTCTACATTCTTCAGACACAGGAACAAAAAGAAAAAAAACAATTAATTTGAAAGAATGGATTCATGTCTGATCTTCACAGAGAGGGAAAAAAAATGGAAAGATGACCCAGTATCTTAGAAAGGCACAAATACAAAAAGCCTAATAAAATGAACAATAATAATAATGTCATGCGCTTTCCCCCCCAAAATATCATGATTTTGATGCTATTTAATGATTCCTGGCTTCTGATCTCTTAATGTTTTACGTAGTTTATGTTGCTTTATAAGAAAATAGTAACAGCTTGGCTAATCATTAAGTAAATGACAAAATACATGAACTTATAACAAACATGATGATATACGTGTGGTATTTCCAAAATCAATAACCTCTCTTTTGTGTAATACATGTTTAGGTGAAAATACAAAAACACTGTAAGTATATTGTGATAATCCTCACAGTGTGATTTCCCAAATTCTCATAATGAGAATAGAAAAATTAAGATGTATTTCAGGGACAACATTTGGAACAAACAACTGAGAAATCAGTTTTTAGGGAAACACCGCAGTTGAAAAAACAGTGATTCAAAATCAGACGATATTACATTTATGAGGAAATATTATCTCCTAAAAATGTAATGTATTTTTGGATGAATTATGTGCTGAACATCAACATGTTGTTAACATAAATGCTCCAATCTTTCACAAAAGTCAAAAGATGACTGCATCATTCACACTATCCTTTGCCAGCACTGTTTCTTCTGTGAAGGGAATTCAGTCTCCATGCTGTAGTTAATCTTTGACCTTCCATCCACGCCTGCCAAGGTAAGTGACACTTAGTGTCAATTAGTGTGATATGTGTTGTGACTTAGACACAGCTCCACTGGGACCTGGATTGCAATCAACAACGAATTACATGAAGGACTTTGAACAGGTCAGATCATATAGTAATGAAATTTTAGCCATTAGACATGAATTAGCCAAATTTGAACTAGCAACTGATAAGCTGGTAACTCTACATTACCGCTTCTGTTATTCTACTGACAATTTGCTGATCCATCCTGCTGATCCAAGATGTGTCTAGGTTCATATGTCTTCAAAGACATGCATCTGGGTACGCTAGATTGTTTCTGTTGCATAGATGAGTTTTTCAATCCATTGTAGTCAATGTGCATTTTGTTTAGAAGCCCAGATAAACTGAATATAGAATCACAACCAACCAAAAAACAATGTGATTATAAAGGGCTACGTATTTTAACTGCATTATATAATATTTACACCACCCTACCACGTAATATTTTATTTTAATTGCTTTTCTGATGGAGTTCGACATAATGGTACTAGGACTATGTGTACTGTTTTAGTCTTCCCTATACATTTGTTGCTAACTTTAACAAGAGTTACTTAGAATTAGGACCCAACTACCATACATACTATAAGAAATTGTCTAGGCATTATCAGTAGGCATAAAGTATCTTTCAGTTTAGTTCATGGTAACCCTGGATAACAAATATTACTGTTAAAACCGAAGAAAAAGATGTATATTTATAAATAGCATATCACTGGACATAGAGTAAAATTTTTACAAGAAAAGGAATTTTTTATTTTAAAGAGTTAGAAGCATAAGGAGCCATCTGAGAAGGATTTGCCAGTATAGCTTTAAAACAACATTGTGGTGTGCCAAAAACTCTGGAAAATCATTTGAGACGATAGGAAACATAGTAGAGTATTTTAGATGAATAAGCCAGAAGGAGCAGTTCCAGAAATAACTTCTGCTTACCTGTAAGAAAGACTGGATTAAACATAAGGCTAAATAGATTCCCACTCCAGCTCTGAATGCCATTATACTTAAAAAAAAAAAAAAAAAGCATGAAAACTAAAAATGTGTACATAAATCTGAAATATAAGTGTTTATATGGTTTTATTTGGAATAAGGACTTGAATCCATATCTAATAACTTTTTAATATGCAAAAATAAGTAAACTATGCTTAATTAATCTTAGGGACAGCAGATCACCAACTTCTCTTTGAGAGAATGAATGACTGGAGGGGAAAGTTTCATATTAAATGTTGCCACTGCTCACCAGGCTTTTCTCTCTTCATATAAAAGGACTGCAAATAAGATGATGCCTGTGAAGCTGTGACCACCACGAAACACCTTTCCATTGGAATATGCAACATTGATCTTTGTGCAGGAGAGAATCTGAGCTGTGTTGATTGTATTCCACAAAGGTGAAAGGACTTTGTGGGTGGCATCATTATTGACCTTGGGACTCAGCTGGGCACACCCAGAAAAATCCACTAAATCCTTTCCTGAACAGAGAATAACAAGAATATTTCAAGACCAGTCATGCCATAAATATTTGTGGGAACCAAACATTCTTCTGTTTATTGAAACATGAAACTAAATGAATGAATGATTTTCTCAGCAATCACCTACTTTTAGCTCCAGTTCGGAAGCTGATTACCTTAAATAAAATATTGACACTTTTTTAATGTAATGCTTATTTTATATCACTTAAAGTCCACTGGAATCTGTAGAATTATCCTCAATTTATGTTAGCATAAACAACTTGAAAGCCAATCAGAATCTGAGATACTCCTCAAGTTTGGGTTTTTTTGATTATGTTTCTTTCCTGCGTTTATGTCTATTTACTGACTTTCAGTTATGCACTTATAACTTTGAGTTTCATTTAAGAAATTTTAAACTTTGGTAAAAATGTAGAAAAGAGCTGCAACTACTGGATATTCAATACAGAAATGCTCCACTCTCTCTAGAAAAGAAATTAAACCAGTCCTTACCTAAATGGAGTTCTCTATTCTTCAGCCAAAGGAAGGTATCAGCTGATAATTCTTTGAGGATTTATTTCTAAAGGAAAGGACAAAACAAATAGGAGAGTTTTATAATGGACACTTCCTGGGAAAGCTAGGCTGGCTTTAATAACCTTCATGTTTTTACATATTTGATAACCAGAAGAGTATTAAGGTTGTTACCACTGTTGCTTTCTCAGCTTCTTAAATAGCTGTAGAAGATGGGAAACCAGACTTTCACTGTCATTCTGCTGTCACTCTTCAAAAACCTTTCTAGTTAGTTTAAGAAAGCCTGACAATAAGCAGCAAGGCATGAAAACTGCAACTTAGTAGTAGCCTTGGTAAAGCAAGCAGAACTTTCAATCTGTGTATCAAACACTTCAATACCATATATAAACAAGCTTGATTTTTTCCTTCAAGGGTTATAATAATAAATGAAATCAAAAGAGAGGCACCCACTGGGATCTTTTAGATTCTAAAATTATTTCTGGTGACTCTGGTGAGCTCACAGATCAAGGCCCGTTGTCTGCTCCAAATGGAAAAAAAGTCTGAAATCCTTCCTGTTGAGACGATGACACGGAATACACAAAGGCCTTTTTTGAGAACTGATCTCTAGGATTACTTATTTTAAATGTGGTTGAAAAATTTTAATTCAAGGAGTAATCCACCTCTCTTTTGTAGGCTTGTTTTCTTTGGAGGCAGGGAGGAGGGGTTGAAAGTTTAATGATTTATTGCTATTAATCTATTGTCCATGGCCACAGCACCATAGAATGAATTTCATTTATGCACTGCTTAATTAATAGAAATTTATTCTGTTAAACTGAATGAAAGGTGATACTGATATTTATACTGTGTTCTGCTTTGAAGCATATGAAACAGACATGATGTCTGAGAGATGCAGTTTTAATGATACAGTACTTTAGAATTCATTATTCTCTTGGAGATCTGTGTGTTCTGTTATGCATACAGAGACATGCATACATGGGTACAGCAGACACTATCAAATGAAAGAAAAATAAATTACTTTGTTGTCAGTGCAAAATCCCCAGCCCTTATCACAATGCTTTGCATGGCCAACAGAGTGCTGAATTATTATCTCTTCTCTAGACATAAAAGGCTAGATCCACACAGAATACATGCTGATAATAAAAAGTGGCAGGGTTTCTCAGGACCTACTGCATCCCAACTTCTTAGTGGAATCAGACACAGTAAAGTCAACTCTACATGAAGCACATAAAAGTGGTGCATGGACTGTAGGAATGCTTAAAAGGTTGAGAACTATTGATCCAGAGAATCTATGCCAGGTTTTGATACAATCAGTGTCTAAAAGTTTTTCATAGCAAGTGTAATTGGCCATATGTGAACATTGTTTTGAGACAGCAAATTCTTTGGAATGGCCTTCCTTTTTTTATTTGCAACAAATAAGAAATTGCTCTCAAATTGGTAGTTATTTGCAATAGTAAACAATGATTTCTAAAATACTTTTCTCTATCTCTATCTCTGATCTGAATTTCTTTCTATTTCTTTCCAAAAACTCCTCAAAAGCAGAAAATTAATCAAAAAAATAAAGAAGAAGAGTGTTAACTTATCAGGCCTACCTAGATATGATTCACTTGTTTATTTTACAATTTACAGAATCAGTAGGTTAGTTATACATGACAAAGGAAAGGGTTTATTGGGCTGGATGAATGTGATATTCTTCCATACTGAGAAACAGAACAGTGAATGCAAACACAACTTAGTGCAGCATGGCTGAAAAAACACAGAACTGCAGTTATCATTCAGCCAGTTCTTCTGCATTAACAGAGATTTCTTTATTAACAGAACATACATTAGAGTTTTTTTAATGGGACATTATCAAGTGCTTGAATATAATTGTATATATCTGGATTTTGCTTTAGCTGTAAAAGCCTCTGAGGCACTTTTGCTTTGTCAGAATGCTTTCTCTTCATTGGGTAAATGGTTTTATTTCATTCTGAGCACAAGACAGTTTGACCTACTAAAAATAATACTAGCTTTTTTGCTTCAATCCAAACTCACTGTCACTATAACAGTTGACACTATTATACTCTATGGGTCTGATTTAGTCTGTTTTATGCACCTATGTAGGAAGAGAGAAAATAATGTACATTCAGTCAGCACTAAAGGTCCCCTGGCATATAGAAAGCCCCAGCAAAGAAACGTCAGGGTTGTTATCTGTGACATATATGTGTAAAGCATATGTATCCCTGTAACACAGTATTCAGTGGCATCAGCTTTACTGCTAGCTTAGTGTGCTTCTTCAGCCCAGCATTGGAATCTGCACAGTAGGATATCTCTCTCTGCATCAAAACCTGTTTCCTAATGGAGCAACAGTCTCATGGAGGTCAGGTGGGGATGATATCAAAAAGGAAGGGTTTGGAGAAGGAGGCAAGAATTCTGTCTGAATACATGGGGCTAGCATGCCAAATGCAGGTCACTTGGTAAATAGATTTTTAATTTAGCCAGCATTATCAGTTTACCAACTACTCACAGTTTTCAAGGAGTAGCTGTCCAGCACGTAAATGAAGAATGAGTAGTTTTCTGTTTGCTGTCATTTAAGAAGACAAAGAAAAGTTAAATGTTTGATCATTTCTTTTCATCCAGTCTGATATGTCACATTTAGCTAGTTTCAACTTTTTAACTTTTTTTTTTTTTTTTTTTTTTTAAACTGATTGTCATCGTTTAAGGGAGAACAGAGAAGGGAGAATAATCTCAGGAATTAGGCAGCAGCAAATTTTGATGCATATTGCTGCCCATTGTCATTACTAGTGCAAGGAAAAGAGAAAGTCAAGAATTAAAAAAAAAAAAAAAATAAATTGTGCATCTTTTTGCTGCAGCAATCATTATCAATGATCTACAAGTTGCAGATTAGCAGACAGCAGTGTGACATTGTGACCCGGATAATGTAAATTTTTACTATCATGCCATGTGGCAATAAAAAGCAGTCAATGTTGACCAATTTCATAATTGAACCACACACATTCCATTGCTTGTTGTTGAAATTCAATACACTTTTCTACTTAACATGAAACTCAAAAATAACAGAGGTCTAATTGTATTTACATATTAACCACTGATTTTTATGAGGCAATAAAATTGCCTGTCATTTTCTAAGGTTCAAGGCTATATTGACTTTATCTAAATATTTTTTAGAATTGCTCTCTCTGCGTTTAAATCATTGTCATTGTTGAGCAAGGAGATAATGAAGTGTGGGAAAAACATGTAGTCTTCATTTAAATTGCTAAATTTTATGCAAAAATACAAATAAAAAGAGCTGTTTGAAAACTTTTCTGCATTTTTATGGCTAAGAAATGTTTTTCAAATGAGTTCTCTTGTTCAAAGAGAATTGTTTTATTTTAGGAACTAGAATATTTAGAATAACTGATACAAATATGTTTATTAATATTCTTTCTGTTCACAAATACACACGATCTTAATATACAAGCATATCCATCTTCCAGAATGTGTAATCAGAATCAAATTATGTGGGCCTGAAGACTTTTTTCTGTTATGGAAAGGGTCTATTCTTGGCTGCACACAAAAGTATTGTGATCTTAATTACAAAATATAATTACAAATCAGTCCTTCCCTGCCCCCCCCCCCCCCCATTTCTGGAGTAAGTCTTGTCACTTCTTATTTCATCTGGAAAATATTTCAGAGAAAGATAGATTTTAGGTAAATTAAGTAACAGTTTTTCTTCAGAATCTGCAGAGATTGCTTCTTTCCATGTTGTTATACAAAAATTCTGTCTGAAGTTATTTTCTGGGTTTTGTTAGTTTTCACTGAAGAAATGTACTAAAACAGCATTCCTTTAGATATGGCAGTTACCCCATCTCTGTGCTACAGCATATTAGAAAGTCACATGAAACATGATTTCAATATCAACAAGTTTTCACATTTATGCACTAAAATGAATCTGAAAGCATCTATACAACTGTCAGTCAGAATAGGCAGGTAAGGACTTCATCCCTCTTTTTCACCTGACCAGGTTGGCCAATCTGACTCCAAAATATGAGACACTTATAAGATTACTATTAACAGAAGCTACACAATGAAGAATGGTTTGGGGGTTAGACTAAATAATGAACAGGCCAAACCTGGAACATAAAAATCTGCATAGACTGCTTCAATTGTCTGATACTACAAAGCATATTTTAATTCAGCAGATTTGGGACATTTTTGGAGATATTAATCCAATCCCATTTACCAGAAAATCATGAAATCTTAATAATATACATTTGACTTCCTAAATATACATCCACAGAGATTTTGAGACAAAACTACTCTTTTCCATAAGAACATTTGTTCATATAGATATACTCAATTGTGTAAAATACCCTGAAAGTTTAAATAACTTTTCTAACATCTGGATAAAGAATTAACGAGTCTGTCATTAATGTTTATTAGCTATAAGCAGAAGGTCATAGACCTGAGCTTTCCAAAGACAGGCATGAATATCTAAGAAGCAAGACAGCAAACTTGTATCCTGTTTGTGACCTGTAGCAAGGGGACTGCAAAGCCTGTAATTTGGCTTTCAAACTCCTCTTCTTGCTACTTCTTTAGCCCTCCTCCCTTCGAGAATATAATTTGTGCAACTACATTAAATGCTTTTTCTTTTTTTAAAATACATGCGCACACAATGCAGAGTGAGGTTGCAACCCTTAAAAGCAGCCGGGCCCAGGGGACTACCAGATGTAAGATACCAGCATTTCAAACAGCATTGGGAACGCTCATGGGAAGATCCTATGCTTCTCACTGAATTAATTAATTTGATTTCTACATATTATGGCTTCAGAGAAAACTTTGAAAACAGAAAATTTAAAACAAGATCCATTTTTTGTAAGAGACATGCATTATCTTACTGTTCTCAAGCCCAACTGGTACTGGAAAGGTGCTGGATTGTTGCAAGTGTTGTTATGACTGGATCGACGAGGAATAAATAAAATAAAGTAAAAAAAGTACCAGCTTGGAGAGAGGTTTCTTTCTCCTGAGACCCTTTGACCTCTCTTTGGGATGGCAAGCACACTGCTTCTCAACAAGGTGACTATAATAGTGCAATTTAGCATGTTCGATCACTTGGTTTCAGCTGACCAATCTATTACTCAGTTCCCTCTAAAAGTTAAGTGCAAACATAAGGAATTTTATTGAGTATGTGCAGGTGTAAGAGGATTAAAAAACCCAGGAAGGTAGATTTTAAGGTTAATTTCAAAAACTGCATTAATTTAAAGCAGTTTGTTTCTATATTTAAATAGAAAATTATTGTATTTAAATTAGTGTGTATTTGTCTACTTAACAGCAATCATGACTGAAAATGCAAAGATGACTTTGAAGTTCACCTGATATATTATCTCCAGACCCTGGAAGCCTATTGTAATATAGCTGACATTATATTCACGTTTCAGATAATAAGAAAATTGTAACCATCTTCGTACCTCATCCTGGGGATGGGGCGGAGGCAGCGTGTGTGCATGTGTGTGTTGCAAAGGTATAATTTTCATGGTTCTATGGGTGATTCACTTGTCTTGAGGAAAATTCAGACGGATGCTGCTGCTTGGCATGCTCTCTATCTGCTGAATATCAGTAATGTATTCACTTGGTGAAGACTGAGTCCAGTACCATCTACATCAGCTGCATTAAGTCCTGAACTGTAGAAAGATTTGGGGAGGTTGGTTGATGTGAAACTCAATGTGACCTGGCAATGTGTGCTTCAAAGCCATTAAAATGCATCAAAAGAAGTGTGACCAACAGGTCAAGGAAGGTGATTCTCCCCCTCTACTCTACTCTCATAAGACCCCAAGTGGAGCATCCAGCTCTGGGGCTTCCAATACAGGAAGGACATGGACCTGTTGGAATGACTCCAGAGGAGATCATGATAATGATCAGAGGGCTGGAGCACCTACAAGGCTGGAGGTGTACAAGAAAGACAGAGAGCGACTTTTTACAAGGGCATGCAGTGACAGGAAAGGTGGAATGACTTCAAACTGAAAGAGGGTAGGTTTGGATTAGATACTAGGAAAAAATTTACTGTGAGAGTGGTGAGCCACTGGAACAGGTTGACCAGAGAAACTGTAGATACCCTATCCCTGAAAGTGTTCAAGACCAGGTTGGAGGGAGCTTTGAGTAACCAGGTCTAGTGGAAGGTGTCCCTGCCCTTGGAAGGGGATTGGAGCTAGATGGTCTTTAAGTTCCCTTCCAATCCAGAACATTCTATGATTTTATCATTATGATTCCATGACTACCACAAGTTTTATTGATTTGATTGTGAGAGGAGAGCTTATTATAGCCAAGGAAAATCTCTGTAGGTTTTTTTGTTGGTGGTGGTTTTTATTTATTTAATATATTGTTATTGGGCCTCATGCTTAACAGGAAACAGAATGCATTAAATGCTTGCAATGAGTTTCAGATCTACTCAGCTGGTAATAATGGCTCAGCCCAGAATTGTATGGCACCAGGTATTGCCATGGGGGTTTGAATACTTCTGTTGTAACGTCTTTATTTTCTTCTGACATTAAAGTCACTAACTTGGTATATAAAGAATATTTTCTTACCTTTTGAAGGCATTTTTGCAATTCTTCTTCCAAATCAAACTGTACTTTCTGGATAAAATTTGAAATCATATCACCCTTTGAGTCAGTAGCTGACTATAATTCATGATTCACCAGCTTAATCTCCTGTATACAAAAGGTTCTCAGTACAGACGATCTGTGAAACATGAAAAGCCTGCAAGACAGAATTCACATAATAGGCAAGTCAACGATAAATTCCTATAGTAAAATTAACTTTGCATGTGTAGGAAAACAAAATTATCATATACTCTCTTCTGCAAAGAGAAGCATTATGCTTACTCTCTTTGGTGCCACAGGTATGAGGACTATATGACATTAACAGACATTTTTGAAGTGAAAGAATGACATGGAAGATTCTGTTTTGCTGAGTCATTGATGGATGTGGTAAAACTTTCTGAGAAAATACCTGTTTGCAGCTACAATTGCATCATTTATTTTATGTTTTAGATGTGTACACACAAACAAGTTACTGTGGGCCAGTCTGGCATATGTAGATCACCTTCTCTATGGTCCCTATGCGCAAATATCTATGACACAATAACTTCTCAAAGAAACTAGCAAATGCAATTAAATACCCCTCTTTCACTGTGTGAAGCTCTCGTTTTTCTCAGCTATGTTATTTTATACATTCAGAGAGGCAATGCAGTGCTACCACACAATAGATCAGGTTGCTTTTGAATTATGCCTACCTGACCTTTGTTCATGTGTTGATAGTCTGATTTGGACAGCAGACCTTCTGTGTTTTCTAGGAATACTACATTTTGTTTATACAGCACATCAGGCTTGCTGCCAAAGACATAAACTGCAACCTCAAAACCAACATTATAATCACAAGGATGTTTTACACCCCATTGCACTCAGCCTTAGCACTCACCTTATTCCTTTTAATGGCAATTGCTAGTAACAAGACAGACAGCATGACTGAGCCTTTGTTAGGAGATCATTTAAACTGTTAGTTGCCAAAAAGTATAGTTCAGTCAAGTATCAAGTTCTAGAGAAATCTTGCAAAATGTAATGCCTCTGTTTCTCTCAACATCACCGTGACCCGATGCAACTGCAAAGCAAAAGTTCTCACATAATAGGTAGCTCCAAGAGCAGCTGAACATAAGGATTGCCTTTTTCTGTGGCTTTCATTTATAATCTCTCTCTCGTCTATGTATTCTCCGCTATCTTGCAATAACATTAATTAGCAGAAACTTCTCATAAGTGATATAGGCAGTGTCTCTTCTTTTACATATATGTCTATTTTCACTAAATGCATAAGGACACAATTTTTTTGTGAATTAGCTGTCAATTGTCAGTAAGACATGAAACTGTTTGTGAAAGGACAAACAGGGAGAAAGCACAACAGAGCAAAGTGCATTGCATGGATAAACAGTTAAAGATAACAGGAAATCTCTGAAAAATGCTAACTAAAACACTCAAACATAATTTTAACAAATACCGTTGGCAGGGTGTTAGAGCATCAGGTAGAATAGCAAATCTCCTGTCCTTACCACAGACCAAAGCTGGATTTGGTTTCCAGCACGCTTGGGGAGCTCTTCAGTGACACATCTCTGCTGCTTGCTTTGCAGGAGCGACTACTGTGGCAGCTGCAGTTATCACCACATCAGCTGCTCAATGCAATGATCAGAACCGCGATTCAGGGCCTTGCAATGGTGTGGGTTACATGGGACTCTACAGATGATAGTGTGGTGTCTGAGAAGAATCACAAGGCTTGGTGATACTGTGGTCAAGCATTAAGGTTTCTTTCTGTTGTAGCAGCAATGAGTCCTTTGGTGACCATGACTTAGTCTGCCAGTCACAAGGTGCTAGTCTAACCTCTGCTTGTAGGATTACCTATAACCCTTGAGACAATCCCTTTTTAAGAAGGCCAGGGCATAGCATCCTTATGATATGTTCTTACTTTTTAACTTGGCCACCACCCAAAGAGACTTCTATTATTTCTTGTGGCTAGATCCTAAGCATTCTGTTCTCCATTGTATAGCTCTCTTTAACAATGTTCATATTTCAGGCCTAATAGAAATTATGCACAAAAACCCTCAGCAACTTCCTTACCCTTACAGCCCAGACAGGACAGTGCCTGGGTATAGCCCCCTGCTAGTGACGCACAATACGAGCAGCCTGCTCCCCAAGGAACCGGCAGCACACAGACATGCACCAGCCCACAACTTAGCAAGCAGACAGGGC
Organism: Acropternis orthonyx; assembly: GCA_035583155.1. Classification (NCBI taxonomy): domain Eukaryota; kingdom Metazoa; phylum Chordata; class Aves; order Passeriformes; family Rhinocryptidae; genus Acropternis; species Acropternis orthonyx. The sequence goes on along the minus strand of JAWWEU010000158.1, from coordinate 45,938,029 downwards.
TTCACTAACTACCTACAAAAGGTTACAGACTGTGGATCACACCACAGCGTCTCTGCCTTGCTCTGACTTTGTTGTTGCAGTTTCAAGACTAAGGTCAGTCAGAGTAATGTTTCCCTATGGCTGATACTTTCAAGAGCTGAACATTTTCTGCTTTGGAGAAGATAAGCCACTGTGAGGCAACATATAGTAATTGTGAGTCTCTTCCTACTTCAGCAAGTATATCTTTTAATTCTAGAAATAGCTTTCTAGAATTATGTATGTAATTCTAGAAATACATTCACTAAGAGATTCAGATCCTTCTCAATTTTTTTCAGTAATGAGCTCTGTTGAAGTAGTTTCTGCACCTTAATATCTTCTCTGCTGAAAATTATCTCATGCTTTACATTTAAGACAGTGTGGCTCACAAAGAAATCCCTGTCAAAGAATATACCTTTTCTGTTAAATCAGCTCTATTTATCAAGTAGGTATAATTCCAATTATAAAGGACTACATTTATTAAATAACTTCTGAACAGAATTTGTAACGTGCCAAGTCTCTGCATATGGTGAAACTAAACAAATACTTAGTAGGATAATAACTCACAAGGGAGTTAAGTGTCCTTGTTGTACATTTTTTTTCTTGCACAACCTGTTAAAGTTCTGGGCTTTTTATTCTTCACAAGGGCATGTCATTTTGCTAATGGATTTAACACCACCATTTGGTCCAATTTCCTCATGTCTGCTTCAATCAGCACACAAACCACTACACAGGAAGAAAAGCATAGAGATTCATCTCCTTCATTTCAGGGCCCTCAAGGAGGCAATCTGTTATTTCTTTCCCTTTGAAAAACTGTATTTAGTGATGAGTTAAGAGATTGAGGGATAGCATGCAGTGAGACCTTCCCTGGAGCAGAGCTGTTTCCAGAACCAGTGAGATAGATGCTGTTTCCATACAAATTACAGAAAAATAGATTGATTTTTCCTAATTTTTAATTTTTGTCACAATTTTTTCTTTATTGCTATTTACTTTCTTGTTTCTTTGAACTCTCTTTGCCCCCTTTCCTTAAATCATAAATTTGATTCTCACTCTCACAGTCTTTTGATCATCTCCATATGCCTTAATTGAGACCTGATTTGGGGAATTGTTTTTTTGAATACAAGATGTATAAAGGCTTTGTTTGGCAGTTTTCTCTTTTTCTGGAGTCCTTCTCTCAGAGCAGAGAACGTATAGCAAATCTGATTAGGATGAAGCAATCAAAGTTGATTACTTTTCAGGACTCAACTTTTTATTATGTGTTGTCTCTGTCATCATAAACTCAAGGCTTTATCACCATAAAAGATGAACCAAAAAGGAAAACTCTAATGGTCCGCCTAGTCTTTTAATTTTGATATCTGAAAATTGTGGAGGTACTTTTTTCCTGTTTTAATGGAGCACTACTTTATTATACACTATAGGAAAAAACCAACCAAACAAATAAAAAACCACAAACAAACAAAAAACCCCTCCCTCCATTGTAAAGTGTTTGAAGTAACTAATTATGAAGGAAATTCAGCTAATAATTGAAGTTGCTTAGGACAACACAGTTTGCTGTCAGATAGTGGTGATTACTCAAATACACGTTTCTTTGCAGGAAATGCCATGAAAGTTACTGTTCTGAAAGTAATGGGGATTTTGGTCTAGAGTTAACAGAAAAACACAATCCAGACCAGATAGACAATTTGGTCAGTAGCCTGGAAACGGATAACATTTTTGAAATTTTTGCTTAGTCTGACTCGGCAAGGACTTAATTTCAGTCTGCCATACCAGAGATGGATTTCTGATGTTCTTCAGGAGAGGATCTCTTTTTATCTCTCTTCACATTTGTCTGCATATTAATAAGGGAAGAAAATTGAACCTAAATCGCATTATGAGGGATTCTCTTTTCATCATGATGATGGACTAGATTAAAATGTCCTTTTTTTTTCCCCATAGATAATTGTTTTCAGAAATCTAGAATTTCTGAAATCAGTGGAAATTTGATTTCTTGCAAAAGTATATAGTATTAGTCACTATTTACTGTTTTCTGAGACACTTCCTATGCGACTTCTATTGTTAGAAGAGATGTGTTAAATTTTTACTCTCTCCTGTTTTGCTTCATTAATACTAAAGGCGACAAGCACCTACATGGCTTACACCATTCATTATTTTTATATAGTTTGCACTACTCAAAAGGGGTTTTAATGTGGTTTTCTTAATGATACTCTAACCCTCTAGACTTGCATTTTCTACTGAATTTGAATTTTACTGGCTGTAATGCTTCTGGAAGGCAGCTTCCAGATTCCTGTCTGTGAGTAATTGCAGAAATACAGTAGTTGAGAGTAATGATGCTTTTGTATGTATCCACCCACAGAACAGAAACAAGACCATATGACTGTTCTGGCCAATCTCAGTTTATGAAAGTATGAATACTGACACGGTCTACAAAAATTGTGATAAGATAAAAAACATTCTTTTTAGTTGTCAGAATATTCAAAAATGGATGACTTGGAAGAAATTGTTGTCTTTTCATAAATAAGAGGGAAAGACACTAAGATAGACTATTATTTCAATATGTTTCACTGAAAGGAATGCTCATTTAATATGATGAAAACCATTCATGATTTTTGGCATTTCTAATTTTATATTCAAGTTTATGTTATATACATTCATTTTTTTATATCACCCACACACTGTTTGAAATCTAGGGGAAAAGAAGCTCAATATTATATTATTTTTTATGTATTAAAGCAGTTCAGAAAACTTTTTGATTTATGAGCATTGAATAGATACAAATTTTGTATAAAAATTTTGTTCAAGAGAATATTCACTGTCTTGATTATGGAACATCATTGAGATCATATTAGTAAAAAAATGTACAGGGAAACAGTACCTGATTTTGTTATCTTTAATTAACTGCCTAGTCATTTGAAATAACTTTAATAACATTACAAAGACTATATCTGATAGCAATAATGTATTTGAAAGAATGGTATCAGGATAGTATTTTATTAATATTGTACAGTGCAAGTGAGTCTTACTTTGATCAGAGAGTTAGAGAATCTAATCTGTGTGAAAATCAACTAATGTAGAAGCCGCTGAGTCTGCCTTCAGACAGTGCCAAAATGAAGCAATTTTTCTTAAATAAAGACTGAGACCAGTGCTTAATACTTACATGCAACATGGTTTGTCCCAAGCACTGTCCTGCCAAATTAGGTCTATGAAATGCAGTCTTCCATGAACACTCAGTAGTTGAGATGCAGCTATTTTATATCTTTATGATGGACAGTGAAATTATCTGTGAAAATTTTCATTGTTACTCCTACCTTCTAGCTTCTCTTATTTCTTCAGGTTGCTAAGTATCAATAAAAATAATAGTCAGAACTATTTCCTAAATTTTAAAAAAATATGTGGGTGTGACCTGTGGCAAAGAATGTCTCAAATGGATGGTCAGTAGGCTGTTTATACATCATTTATGTGTCAAGGCAATCTTTGATGGGCAACATTACTAACTTGAGGCTGTTACATGGTCAATTTAAGCTGATTGATGACCCCATTTCTGTTCATTCTAAGTGGCTTGGACATCATAATAGTGCTTTAGCATCCTTAGGAAAGGTCAGGAGTTGAACAAACTGTACTATTATACTACTTTGTCCCTGGTGGAGATGACAAGACCTGAATTTATCAAGGCAGCTAAGGGGGCATTAACCACCTATGCCTCAGTCTAATTATGGTGTGTATGGTCTCAGTCACATGACAACAACAATGCAGTTGGTACAATCATCCCATCTGTTGAGTTATTCACCTAAGGGAGGCTAATAAATATTTGTTGCCATGTTTTCTCTTGAAGTATATTGTAGATGCAAGACAGACTTCTTTCCACAAAAACATTTAAAGGCACTTAGCATTTTTTTTTCCAAGTAAAATGGAGGGAAGAGTGCATATTATTGGTCCCCTAGGAAAGAACTCTAGCAGCTAATCTTAGGAAGTGAAAAATTGAACCATACTGGCTAATACTACATTTAGGCTGAAAACTAGCAAATTTTTAAATGCCTTTGCTGTGACTTTCTGAACAGTTTTCTACTAGATAAACTGCATAAAAAAGTAAACTATTTTCAGGATCAATCTTGGTTCATGTTAGAACTTGCAAGTGTCCTGAATGTGTTATCCTATACGTGATCCTAACTCTGTGTAGCCTTTGAATAGGAGACTGGCAGTCAGGAATTGAAATTGTCATTTAGCATTATATTTTACTCCTGTAGTCACTGTTGTTTTTTTCTTCCCCTAATCACAGGCATAATTTTAGAGCAGCTTAGATGATTTTACCTACCTTTGATCAGAGTGAGTTACTTTACCGTTTATAAATTTACGTCAAAACTTTATGAAAATAAATTTCAACTTCTGTTTGGTTCATGAATGATTTAAATATTGCTCACGGTAATGCTTTCTTTGAACAGAGAATTGTGTCACCACAGTGATATGCTTTTGTATCATGACTATATGACCTCCAAAGAAAAAAAATCTGTTTTATGTAGAAAATATTTCTGAAATTAACATTTCTGTAAATATTTTCCACATAAAAGTGAATAAATGTTTTCAAGTAGATGAAAGTTCTAGTCAAGGTAATACTTGTCAAAAGTTTTTAATACTTACTGAAATCTAGACTTTAGCTACTGTCAGATGATAGCTTTTTGTGCAGTTATTGATTAATCCCCTGTAATCTAATTCAGTTCTTTTTTTAAATTTTTTTTTTTTCTGTTGTTGGCTTTCCTTTGCAATTAAATTTAAGGATGGAAATATCTTTTATGTTATACCAGACCTTTATTTTAATTAGATTTGGGAACTACTTGGGAGTGTCAAAAAAATTGAAGTAGCAAGAAAAGCCTGAGAGGAAAAAAATATTTAAATATCAGTATCTCTGTGGACCAAGGGAATGCAGTCTTTTTCAACAGAGGAGTATCTTTCCATATGCTTAAGTAGGCAACAAATTAGATGAGAAATTAAATACGAGCAATATCTGCATATTCATGTTTTACATATAGGTAGTGAACCCTTTGGAAAGAGCTTTTCCCTTTCCTACTGCTCAGTCTTATCTTTAAGAGGTTAGATCACTTGCTTAAATTGACTCTTCCTCTGCTTGTAGGTAGGTCAAATGCCAGAGGACATTGGCCAGAGAAGATGGTAAAAATAGACTAATCTTTATGCCATTAAGAATGGATGACACCTTTTTTCTCAAAGGAAACTTTTTAATGAGCTTCCACATATATATATATATATATAAAATCAAACAGTTTAATTTTTTAGTAGTGATAACTGTTTATTCACTTCAGTTTTTAATTTGTCCTTGTGTATAATTGCTTGCCCTCTGTTGATGTAGCAGACAAACTAATCTGTCTTGTTGCTTAAAGTATCTTGCAAAATGTAAATCATAACTACCTGTTATTGTTTTGGTTTTACTCTTGGCAAAATGCCAACCACTTCCCAATGTGACAGAGTTTCAGTTAAAAGAAGTGA
>JAWWEU010000158.1:45905961-45932421 GCA_035583155.1 Acropternis orthonyx | reverse complement strand
GACCCACAGAAGTGGGGCCTAGCTAAAACTAAAACCTTAATCTGAGTTTTTTGGGATTTATCAAACCCATCACACTACCACATAAAAACTAAAATTAGAAATCTTAAAAGCAGTTTTTGAACCTACAGCCTTGCTTTTAAGGAGATGAAGTTTCTGTCTCCAAAGTTCCCCACCAATAAGAAGGAAAAGAAATTAAAGACTCGTCGTGAACCAGAGAGGTGATTTGGAAATGTTATGCAACTAACAACAGCCACTCTCGAATTTACAGTCAGGGTGCAAAGCCTTCCTTGATTAAATTGAAGGGCAGATTTTAGCTCATATTTTCATAACTATAACCCATGGATTTTGTTGACTGTTTTTCTATTCATTAACTTTCCCTAGGAGGAGAAGTTTGCTTTGTTGTGTTAGCTGGTAGGAAAGCCCGTAGAACTGCTATAGCAGCATATGAGGTGCAGAGACTCCTGTTAGCAGCATGTGGGGGAGATTAGTCTTTGCCTCCCAGGAGTTTAATTTTTGTCTGGTTTGGTTTTTGGGTAAGGAATTCCTTTAACAGTTAATAGTATATTTTTCAACTCTCTAGGAACATAAACCCACCTAATTTCTAATCCGCAATGGGTAAGTAAATAAATTAGTGTAAGTAAGTACAGTGTGTCTAAGGGACAGATAACACTGGAGTATAAACGCTTTTATTTCACAATCCTTTGAACCAAATCCAAATTAGTAGGAAAGAAGGCTGATGTCACTAAATGGTACTTGGTAGAAAATGAGCTGCAGGACCTTGTGTTCAAAATAGGCAGCCGTCTACACCTCCACATTCGGCCTTTTAAGTAGTACTATTCATACACAGGTAGGAAATATCATGAGTTGCAAAAGATGTTATGACTAAAGACACTGAATTTCTCTTTCAATTTCATAGAAAAATACTTTTAAAATTGGGAAGAAAAGAATATAGAAAATTTGTCCCGTCATTTCCATTTATTCATGAGTGAAAGGTGTTCAGTCTTCTTAAATAAAAATCTTCCCTTATAACTCGAGCTATCTAAAATTTCAATATCTTGTCTAAACAAGTTTTCCTTTTCTGTACTAAGCATTGTTGACAGTTATGTATCCAAAGGACAATTCATCTAATTTTAAAAACAAGTAACAATTAACTGAGAGGAGTTGCTCTTTGATGATTTTTTTTTCTGTTTCCATTCCATAATTAGGACATCTAAAGTTCTAGAATACAAAGCCAGAAAACTTGTACATAGAAAAATTTAAGTGGGGGAAATAAAAATATGAGTCTGTATAGCCAGTATCTTTTGACTGAAATTTAATTTCAACTTCCTCTCCCTCCAAACCCTTCTTTTTTTAACTTGTTGTGGAAATAAAATAAAACCATAAATATAGTTTGCAAAGAAAGTGTATTATTTTATTAAAATTAACAAAAGAAGAACAAGGGTATATATATTCACAAAAAAATCCCACAAACACTGAGCTGCACCATTATTCAGACTTTGTCTAGTGGGAGTTGTATACATGGACTTGTCTAGCTAATCTAATGTAAGACCTTTATCTTCTTCACATCACAGCCTCAAGCAAAATGAGAAAGATAAATAGTCCAGAGCAAATAGTGGTTTAACTCTCCATAATAAGCTGTGTGTAATTTAAATCCTTGTTTCCTTCAGCAATTATAGTAATAAGAACAAAAATCAGAGCTTGGACTGAAATATGTTACCAGCTTGGTAATCTGCCATCCTTCACATTCTCCTGTAAAAAATAAAGTTGTGAGTCAACAGAAACAGAAGATATCATCCTAGAATAACTATCTGGAGATAGACCAACTATTATCTCACCAGAAGTTAATGCAACTATATTTAAAATTAAAAGCCAGAAACAACAGCAGACGGAAGGAATGTAGTCAGCAACAAAAAAAGCATTGCTGTTTAACTGTAATTTTGATCCTGAACCTTTCCCCAGGGCCCTCTTCCATCTTACACTGCATCAACCAGTTGGCTCACAGACTGCTCTGCACACGATGAAGATAAGCTGCACATGCTGCTGTGTGTATTTGACACACAGTGGGTCACACTGCATGGCTGTTTGGAGAGCTTGGAGTTAGTCTAAGAACTATGCATCTCTCCCCCACTGTTTTGGGTTTCCCTTGCCATGCCTTCAACACCCTTCCTGCTGTTTAATTTCAAACAGAATCTCTCCTGAATGTAGAAATCTGAGAGTAATTTTTTTGAGACATTTTTTAAGTTATTATAGAAGGAACAGTAACATATTTAGTCCTTGCAAATTTGACTTATATTAAATGGAAGGGAAAATGAAATGGTTGCTGCTCTATTGTTATCTAGAAAGAAAAAGATTTTCAGGAAAGTGATAATACCTTTAATTAGACCACCTTACAAGTGAAGGAAAAGCTGACATTTGTACATACAGATCTCATTTTCCTCAAATTAAAAACAGAACAACAAACACTTCTATGTTTTCCAAAATTATGGCATTACATGGTTGGTGGTGAAGGGAGGGAGTTTAGTAGGTCTTTTTTTATTTTTCTGGGAAAACTGAAGTTGAAATACATTCAACAGTATATAGATAGAGACACAAGCATTAGAGTTTTTGGGGAGTTGCTTGTGTTTGTTTGGTTTTTTTTAAAAAAACAAAACTTCAGACTCAAACAAAACTTTTAGATTTCTAGATAGCTTTGAAACAAATTCTAAAGTTGTAACATACTTTGACAGCTTTGGGTTTTTTTTCCCATGTCTTTTCCAACACAAAGGATTAAGGATAGGAACTATCTGAAACTTGTCTAATTTAGGATAATGCCCAGGATTTGGACTGTGGAACCTGTGTGAAAGCAAATAGTATCACAAAATTTCTTCCTCATTGGAACTAGGAAATTAAGAGAAGAGTTTATGAAATTTTGTCTTTGACATTCATCTCCTTTCCCGTCTTACTTCTGACTGGCAATTGCTTTGGAATGACTCTTCCTCATCCCATTTATTCATAATTAGTCATCTCTTAAGGGGGGGGGGGTGGTGTGTGAAGGAAAGAAAATGGTGATTACATTAAGAGACAAACTAAGGCGAAAAGTTGTTCACTTCTAAGCAAAACAAAGCTACAATTGAGTGTAGATTTTAGATTTCATTGCTGTTAATCAGAGATATTCAGAAAGAATGGCTATTATTTTTTTTTCACCTGCCTTTTTCAGAATTTGAGCTGTGTACATAATAAATTTGTAACACAGAAACTGGAACACACGGGCACACACATTTTTAATAACAAGGAATGTTAAATTGCTGCACTGTAAAAGCTGGCACAGCTGACTCAAATCCCATTAGTAAGAATGTGTGTGTAATTAACGTGGGAAAGAAAATTGTCAAACTTCTTTCTACCCTACTACAAACCAACACCGAAATTAAAACCATGCATGAATCTTAAAATGAAATTGACTGTTATAGTCAGTATGTAGTATCAGCAAAGGTTTTGTGTCTTTGTTCTTTTTTTTTTTTTTTTTTTTACAGGGATCATTTTAAATATGTAATGTGTGTTTCTCTATATTTGGCATAGATCTCAGCTTGTTAATAATGAATTTTCCTGGCAGACAAATACTTGGTTAGATCAGATCATGGAACTAAGCTCTTTTGGACTGAGGTTTGCATGGAATTGTACTGGTATGTGTGCATTGACCCCAGGTTGAAAGACTGTTTCATTTCAACAGTTTTAATGGAAACTGATAGTTTCTGTTGTTTTTAGAAGACTTTTTTAAAAATCATTCTTTTTGTTTTGCTTTAAAGGAGCTCAGAAGACATTACAATGCTTTTGTCAGAGAGTCAAGAGAGGAAAAGTGCAAGTGCTGATTTAGCTTATATAACATTTATCAGGATTAAATAAAAATGCCAGTGATGCAGTGAGTTTTACACCAGCCTCTTCCAGCACTAAGGCTTCTTGACTTCACATGGCAAAGCAATTCACAGGAAAAAAATAACTGTGAAGATGCAAAACCTAAAGTTTTCTTAAGGCACACACAGGCTTGGCAAGAGTAATTCTGTTGCCAGTTCAGGCCTCTTAAAGGAAATATATCAGCAAATAGAAAACATTTACACTGTAAAGTGATGGAGACTGAAGGTTTTGGTAGAGGATTAGGATATGAGGTCGATCAGTTCCAAGATAAGTGGAATTATTTTATGAACTGTCTTGAAGGCAGTATGAACCCTTTAGTCTTCCTGTTTCTTCATCCTTCCTTGTAGAGACTCTGAACAAAAGAAATTTATAAATCTTGGACTAACATTACCAACTAGGTGACTTAATGTAAAGAATAAATTGAATCAACTGATTTAGTCTCTCTCCATTTGCTTTTCAATGTAGCACAAGCTTCAGAATTCATGTGCTTTTTAGTGGAGGGAGAGGACGGGGAAAGGGGTATCTGAAAAAACTGTTGCTGGAATTTTGGAATAAATTTGGTTTTTGTGTGCATACACATGTGAGAGAAACAACTCTGCAGACACCAATATCAGAGAAGAAGGAGGGGGAAGAAACACTCCAGGTGGCAAAGCAGAAGTTCTGCTGCATCCTGTGGTGAAGACCATGGTTGAGGCATTTATGCCCCTGCAGCCCGTGAAGGTCCATGCTGAAGCAGACACCCACTTGCAGTCTGCGGAGAACACCACACTGGAGAGGCGGATGGGCCCAAAGGAGTCTGTGACCCGGTGACAAGCCTGTGCTGGAGCAGCAGGCTCCTGGCAGGACATATAGTCCTGTGGAAAGAGGAGTTCGTGCTGGAACAGGTTCACTGGCAGGACTTGTGACCCGTGTGACACCCACACTGGAGCAGACTGTGCCTGAAGACCCTGTGGAAGGAACCTGTGCTGGAGAGTGTAGGAAGAACTGCAGCACATGGGAAGGGCTCACATGGAGAATTTCATGGAGGACTGCCTCTTGTGGGATGGACATCATGCTGAAGCAGGGGAAGAATGTGAAGAGTCCTCTCCCTTAGGAGGAAGGAGTGGCAGAAATAATTGTGTGATGAACTGATCACGCACCCTGTTCCCTGTTCCCTCTCCCCTGGCACCACTTCAGGGCAAAAAGGTAGAGAATCAGGAGAGCAGCTGAGCCCAGGAAGTGGGAAAGGTAGTATGCAGGTTTGGGTTTATTTCTCATTATTCTATTCTGATAGAGATGATAATAAATCCAACTAATATCCCAAAGTGCAGTCTGTTTTGCCTGTGATGGTAACTGGCAAGTGATCTCCCACTGTACCTATCTCAGCCTGGAGGCCTTTCACAGTATTTTCTCTCTCATGTTCAGTTGAGAAGGGATTCAATAGAGTTGCTTGGTGAGCACCTGGTGTCCAGCCAGAGTCAACCCACAACACCAGGTGTGTTAAAAAATATTGCATCAAATATATAAATGTAACATCCAGTGCAGAAACAGGGATTATAGACAGTAACTTTTTCATTGCATCTAATATTACCCTGGATCTAGAAAAGAAGAAAGAGTTGCAGACAAAACAAAAGATATGTTAATAATTAAAATAATTATTAAATTTCATAATTTCTGTTTACATATAAAAATTAGTTTATCTACTGCTGTTTGCTCTGTGATACTTGTCATACGGTTTTCTATATGAAGAACCTTCTATGATGCAAAATGTTGGCTAGGCATAAAATTTCTTTTCTCTGTTTTCAGAATAAGTCTTTACCTCCTGTACATTCCAAAGCTATGACCCATATTCGGAGTATCTTGTGATAAGGGTAACACACAGTACAAGTAATACAATTCTGTTTGGCTGCTCTAGGGGTTGAACATGCTGTGAGGCTGAGGCAGAACACCACTGGAAAGGGAGAGAGCTGTGAATGACAGCAACACTCTGGCTTCTACCTAAATGAGGTCAACTCACACACTCAGTACTTTTAGACAAAGCAAATCTGATTTAATGAGGAACTATGGGCTGAATTAATGGAAGAGCAGGTTAATTTTATGTCTAAAAGTAATGGTAATTGCTGAATTTTTATATACAAAAATAAAGGCACCTTATATATGAGGAATTTCTTGTGACTGTTTGAGTTCTATTAAATTATTTTCACAGAAATAACATTCATAATGCTAATTTTAGACAAATTTTTCACTAGTTTTACTTACTGAATAGATGTATGATAAGGTTATTCTTTGTCACCTTTCACTTGTTTTCGTTGACTGAGGAATGGAGGTTAGGAAAATAAAAAAGAAGTATGACACTTCTGCATAGTGGTATGTTTGTGGCATAATTAACAATCCTGAAAATGCCTTCTATGCAATAGAAATGAGATGTACACATTCCTAGCCAGGAGATTGTTGTAGTGTTGCCTGTTGTTTTGAACTTGACATGAGTCTGATATTTTTCTGAAAGATTCTCTTTTGGATCCTGCAGCACAATGCATTTCACATTTCTTTTTATGTTCTTTGGGAAAGAAATAAAAGTTAAAACTTAGGATTTCTGAATGTTTAAAACAAAAGAAAGAACAAAAAATAATTATTAAAAAAACCCCAAAAAACAAAAACCAAAGGCTACAATAAGCTAATAGTGTTGAGATTTTAAGTTTGTCTCATGACCTGCTAAGAAATAATCCTTGTATTTTCAGTCCTTCATATTGGCAATGTTTTTCTCCACCAGAAAAACTAATAGCTAACATTATAATCAAAGCTCAGTTATTTCCCTCAGAAATAACACAAAGTATGTTATTTTCCTTCATAAAATGTCAGAAAATTTTATCACATTACCAAAGAAAGTTGCTAGTAGTTCCGTCACCTCGTCTGACATTACAGAATATTCTTTTTACAATAAACAAATTAAGTAAAATCAGATGCCCACTAAAGCATTAATAATGTTATAAAGTGTTATTTAATTTGGACTTTTTCCAACTTTGTATAATGAGATTTGTTGCTTGTGGATTAACAAGATGGTCAATTAGTCTACTCTTTAGTGTAATTAATCCTTCCCATCCATCTGCCCCAAATCATAAAAGTTCCTTAAGATCTATTTCATTTCATCAGATTGTTGTTTTCCCTCATTTAAAGGCATGCTTTGAAGACTAAATTTGTTCTGTTTACTCACTCTCTGCTGTCCTCCTTGGGTCTCTGCGGAATTAGGAGCACAAGGTGTGGGAGTAACTATGATTCCTTTCAGGTCTTAGCTGCTTGCTTAGTTGCCACTTTGAGCCTGTCAAACCACATAACTGTTAAACATCCTTCCTTGAGTAACTCAAGAGTAACCATCCTAGCTCAAAGCATGGCACAGTCACAGTTGCTTCTGATCCTGTCACCCAGTTTTCACCAGAATGTCAAGTGAAAACCACTCATGGCAGTAGTTTTCCAGGACATTATCCAAATTATCTGCCCAGCAGAAAATAAAGCAATTGTGATAGTGTGACCAGAGAATTGGTCTCCCATGTGAGGTATCACAGCTTCTAGAAACTCACTAGTTACGTTGCAATTATTGTGAGCTTGATACTCAGTGGCTGCAGACAATGGCCCGAAGAGCTTTTTTTTTTTGCAAGGGAGGCACACTGTTGGATCCACACTAAAATTATCCTTATCATTAAGGCATACAGCGTTGCAGGTGTGGCCAGACCACAGATAACCCATGTAGCTCATCCACCCTACTGAGTATGTGAACTCTGGAAAAAGGGACAGAATTTCCACCTTGAACTTCACCATCAGTTTTGAATTTGCTGAACTTCATGGGAAATGTTTGCTCTTCAAATAATATTTCCCTGGAGTCTATGATCATGGATAAGTCTGAATTATGCCTCAAAAATCACCTTTGGAGAGCCTTACTGACCCAGAGCTACACAAGGGGGCATCATCTGCTGACACCACTACCACAACAGCAACTGTAAGAGGGGTTGGAGCAGTCTGCCTTAGGGGTCCTAAATACTAATTGGCACATTTTAAAATGCAGGTATTCTTTCTGGCTTCAAATTTATTTTCCCTATACAAGTTAGAAAAATAGATGAGTGATTGTAAATGAAGTTTCATCTATGAATTGTTTAAGAAAACCCCAGGCTCTTGCAAATGTGAAACTTCTTTACATCATCAAAATCTAAACAAATAAATGATTTAGACTCCCAGCCCTAGTGCATGAGAAGCTCTACAGACAATTTGACAAAATTAATTATTTAAAATCTCATAACAGGTAGATAACTTTGAGATAACTTTGTATGTTACATTTTCAATACTCAGCTCAAAAAGAGACACAGGAGACAGGTCTACAGGGTACAAGCTCCTGATAAGATCCTTTTTCTTGCTGACAGTTAAACCACAACACCTTATTTTAAAACAGATCTTTATATTACATAGGTAAACAAAAAATACATGCCATTGTTTTTCAATTAAAATATATGCAGTTTTTAGTGCTTCTAATGCTATAAAATATAATTATAAATTTTGTGTGCAAAGGATATATTGTTATATTTAAATAGGGTGTAGAAGCAGCTGGTGTCAAAAGGCAAAGCAGGACACAAATCAAGAACTTTAAAGCTCTGCTAAAATTGTGCTCCTCAACTAGATTTGGTTGCACTCTGTGATACGTATTTCTCTTACAAGACATTTTTGTCAACAGAATGAAACTGTTATTAACAGAAACATCTATGTGTCATGAAATTTTATTTAAAAGAATACACAAACAAATCAAAGATCAAAAAAGACCAGCAGAAATACAGAGGTCTGAAATATGCTCAGGATAGAATGTTTCCACTTTTAATTTCTAATAAAAACACTTTTTATTTCTGTTTTATTTTAGAAACTGTACATCAGAATACAGATATCAAGGGATAAAAAAGAGAAATTTGACATATCAGATGCTTAACACAGACTGTCAACTGCTATGTTTATGGTTAAATTTGTTCCTGAAATATTATAAAATAAAAGAAAAAAAGAAAAAAAACCCAACCAAACAGCAGGGAAAAAAAAACCAAAACAAAACGATTGCTTTCCTGGACTGCCTGAGTCTGGTATTATTCAATATCTTTCTTAATAAAACAAAATGCAACTAAAATTTACATTGTAAGATACAGGGACTGGAATCCAGAAAGCATTAAAATGATAAATGAGTCTAAAACACAGAAAAGAAAATTTAATAGAAATTATTGCAAAGGTTTTCCATTGAAGAAGAAACGGTCAAACTTCCTTATAAAAAAGGAAATCTGAGAAATGAAATACACTAATGGGCACATATTGCAAGGCATTAGCAAAATGTAAATGGGAGTTTAAGAAAAATATGTAAGTGCAATGATGTTTTTTTAAAATTAAACGAGCAAACCACAATTGGTGTGGGATTTTTTTATTTTGGTTTTTTTTTTTTTTTCAGCAGCAGAGGACTGAAAGTGTAGTAAATCAGTCATCTAACATATATGACTGTTTTTCCCTACTCAGAAAATAGAGAACTCATTAAAATAATGTTTCCAGTAACAGGCTCTTCACCTGAAGCAAAAATACAGAAGAATTAAAAAACCCCAAAGAATACATGATCTCTTAGGAAAGAAAAATTCCAAAAACAGACAAACAAACAAAAAATTAACAGACATGTATTTGCTTAGTCCAGAAAGAAACACATTGAGATATGCTTGAAAGAGTAACATATTGTACAATAGACAGTTTACAATCATTATCCTTATCTATCACAGAAGGGCAAAACCAAAATTAAACATGATTTTCAGTTAGAAGGATTTAAGCTGTGTATTAAGAAAGCCATGAAGAGAACTCTCACTTTCACCATAGCTAAGCACTAACAGAGGACTCTCAAATCTTGATACTGGGTCTTTAAAAGCAGAAGAGATAAAATGGGGCCAAAAAATATTGTTGAAATATAACTGAGCCTCTAATAAGGGGCGTGGCATTTCCGACATCACAGGATCCTTTCATTCTAATATTTTTATGATACTAAAGATAAGACGTAATATTATTATTACGTTACATCTAATCTTGAGCCCTGGAATGGAGCCTTATGATTTTATCAAGCAAAGATTTTGAGTAATATTCTTGGCAGAGAAATGTATGCAGGAAGAAATTTTATTTATTTCTACTTCAGGAAAAAGAAAAGAAATCCCAGAATTATGAATCAGGAAGCAATATATTTTCTGTCATTTTTAAGTGGAGAATAGGAAGTTGTGCGAGACATTATTTTGAAAATCAGAGGGAAACAAAAAGAACTCTCAGAGTAAAAAAAAAAACCAAACACAAATCCTCCAAAAAGTAGCAAACTAAAAAAAACTAATACATGTGGATCCTTCTGAACAACCCACTAATTTTCCTTCCAAGAATATTACTTTAAAGTGTTAAAGAAAAGAAAGCTTCTATTTTATGTTTCTGTCTGGTTGACATGGGACTTCCTACCCCATATCTCCCATCTGCCAAGACTGACTTGTAGGAATTTGCAGTATAGAGCATTTTGTAAAAATGTGGACTCCACATGTACAGTGGAGAAGCACAAGCAGGGATTTTGCTTCCTTGACTCTTTCACACCAAGAGTCTCTGGTATTCTTCCAGCATCTGTCCTCCTTCATACATTATGTCACTTCCAGTACTGAAGGAGCTCAAAACAGACAGCTGCTTCTGAGAGTTGAGATACCATTAATGCTTCATTTACTGTTACTACCAGTCAAGTAAAAGGAATTACTTTTCCAGTGATAAATTTTTTCCTGACCCTGCATTGTTGGTGGAAAAATATACTCTAAGAGTACTCACATTTCTTTTCTCCACTTTCAGTATCCCTTACCAATATTCTAATGATGAAATTTGTTTTGGTTACTTCATGCTGTGTTTCCTCTTGAGCTGGCAGCTGGGTGGAATTCCTCCTGGTGAGGTGTCCATCTCATCACTGCTGCACTCCAGACTTTCAGTGAGCTGTGTGATGTGTTATGAAATGACACATTAGAGTTCCACGACTACTTGTAGTTGTAAACCTCAAGGCTATGTGTAAATGAATTGTGTTACTCAGACTGGTGATGCTAATGCATTAGTATCACATATGAAATGTGTGACAAGAATTTGAAGAACTTAAATAGAACAACCCTTCAGCTCCTTCAACATGTATAATGATAATAACTGTAATACGGAGACATCATTCATCTGCCTCATGATTAAAACAGAGTAATAGTGATATGATTTTTTTTTTTGATTTTTTTTTTTAGTTTTGCTTGTCACTTAGTCTTGAACACTTTGCTTAACCTATTTTCAGATTCCTTCTGCTGATATGAGAAACTGCTTTGGTTCTAAAGAGGGACTTCATTTACTAAATGAATTAGAAATTACAAACTTTTAGTCTAGGCTTTATCTTATTTTATTCTAAAAGGGAGGGCATTTACAAAATTCTAGTTCCCAAAAATTAGAGACCTTTACATCTAAGGATTTCATTTGGACCACTTTATAATTTTGTCTATTATCAAAGTATCCAGAAATATCATCTATATCATACTGAACACTAACAATACAACTTTATAATCCTCATTATGTTAAAGTATCTCCTTTCCTTTTTCTATTATTTCTGTATCTTGCAGTTGCTCTGGAGGTGACTGCATTATGCAGGCTCAAAATATACCTACAAAATATTTTGACATCTAGGAACAGCAGAAATTATGCATTCTTATAGTTTTCATAAGGATCAGTGAGCTGTATCTGAACACAAATATCTTGTGTATCTTGGGATTTGTTCACATCTAAATCCGGTAAATACAACTGATAAAAGGCAGTGGGACCAAGTAAATAGTACTCTGAAAAATAATTTGCACAAGTTCAAAATCAAGTTTACTACTTTTTTCACATGTGAAGCTCACTGTCACAAACCCTATGCCAGAGCTGCCCTGTGTGAGGTCAGTAATAAGAACTACCAGACCCTGGGCTACACTAATATAGCTGAAATCTGCATCTGACATCAAAGGGACTTTAAGTATACATATATATATTTTAATAACTTTTGCTGAACATGTGACAGGATATGAAATCAGCATTTCGTATAAAATGAGATATCACACACATTAAGAAAAAAAACACTTGAAAATAGAGAAAAAATCATATGTGTAGCATGGGATTTTCAAAAGCATGAAGTGTAGGTCTCTGACTGCCCTGAAATCAATACTGAAACATCCAGTGACTTCTACAGGAGCAGATCGAGTACAATGCTGTTCATATTTTAAACTCCTACTCATAAGTAATTTTATAAATCTGAGAATATGGAAGCATAATACGGTAATGAATATTCATTTACCCAGAATCTTCTTAGCTTTCATTTGAAAAATATATGAGCACATTTGGCTATAAAAATGTGTGTTGCATCCAACCTGTTTTCCTGGTGCTTGATAGCATCAGTTCCTAATTGAACTGATGTCCAAATAGACAATTAAAATTCAAATTGCTGAGGTGCTTTTAAATAGATTTCTGCTCTACTTGGAAAATGCATTGTTAATAAAATATTTCTAGTTTTAAAATGCTTTAAAATCTTTTAGGAATAAATACTGTTGAATGCACAGTGATTTTCTAGTGCAGACAGGCAGACAGAAATGCTTACTTATCCTCCTTGACAAAACTGTAATGAATTTTCAAATGGGGGAAAAAAAAAAAAAAGGAATCAAAAAACCCCCAAAACCCTCAAAGCAGCAATTATAAAAGAGCTGATATAAAATACATAATCAAATTCTACAGATGAGTCCAAGTAGATGTGTACATTTTCAGCTGTACTGCCTGCAGCATAGACAACTGTTGAAAGGATGCTTATTGACATAGCTGGTGGGCCAGCATTAATAATACCCTTCACAGTATTATTATTCAAAATGTGTTACTTATACATGATATGAAAATGAGATACAGCTCCTGAGAATTTACCTTTCATTATGTTGAAAGGCAATCTGAGATTTAACAGTGCAAAATAGGACAGTATGTAGTTTGGGTATGATGTGAGGTGACTGGGATGCACCACCAGAAGAATCAAGATGCTTTTTGGGAAAGACAGTGAATGATTCAGGTGATGCCTCTGCCTTCAGGCAACAGAACTGATGTAAAAATGTATTGCACATATCCAAGATGCCTGTGTAATAAGCTTACATTATATCAAGTTAATTAATCACTTGTGAGAATAATTTATCATATGAAAGACAGAAATAAATTAGCAGGAGGACAAACCATTGTAACATTGGGTTATGCCTGTGGAATATGGGTCACAGAACCTATCACATCCTGTGCAGAGAAAATTACAATCATAAATAATAATCCGTCCAATGCCCCTCACTCGGGAAATATAAAAGCCTTAGAGAATGTCAATAAATTAATTGAGTTTGAACAAAAAAAAAAAGGTGAAATTTCAACAGAAATATGCAGTCAAAATTAGACAGGATCTAATTTTATGGTTTGAATGGAAATATGAATCTGATTAACTACCGTGTAGCAAATATTAAACACAAAATATCAGCTATAATTATCTTTTGAAACTTTTTTCTGATTGGGAAGTTAGAGAGCAAACAAGGAGAAATGTAATAGAAAGAATAAAAGAATGACAGAAATCAAAATAGAACAAAAGAATTATTCCATTGGTCTAGACTGACATTGCACCTATACTATCCTGTCCCTAAAGAACGCATAGGCTAATCCTTTTTTCCTCAGGTCTAATTTTGGTGTGTGGAAGACCAATGCCACACAGAAAATGACATTATAAGTCAATGAAAAAGTGCATAGGCAAAGCTTTAGGACTAGCTAGACATGCAGTTTGGTCAATACCCTTCAAAGCAATCAGCTTCTATTGAGGAAGTATGTATAGTTGTGTCATCTGTAGGAGTCTCTTACAAGGTATCTGCAAAGGAGCTGCTGCTGCTGCAATCAAATATCAAAGGATGTTTGGGTGTTGTCTAGGTCTGTGTCATGATATAGGAATACAGCTCCTCCTGATAGAACAGTTGACATTACTTTTTCATCTCAGTCCTACTTTCGTATTAAATAATAAAGTCTGTTAGAAGAGTATTTTTAATACCTCTGTACATTCTCATAAAAGTTTTTTTCTGAACATGGTGGCACACTAAAAGCATTTTCCACTTGTATAAATCCACTACAACTATATCTAAAGCACGGATTTCATTTTACATTTAAATGTAATACATCAAATTTTTTTAAAATACAAAAAAAAGCAAACAAAAAAACCCAGATAGAAACTCACATTCAATAGAAATTGATCTTAATCACATCAATATAAAATTTGACATATAAACATAGCAATTTTTCTTACCATTTTCAGATTGCGTTAATTAATGAATATTGATATCCATAAAATATTGAAAATTAAAAGACCAAGAGCATCTATGTTCAACTGGAACCATATTAAATTACTTGATATTTAGTCTCTTATTTTTTATATTAATAGTGGACAAAGTATTTTAGTATTATACTGGTTATTATGCTGCAATGATAAGGCAAGAAAACTTGTATTCCATGTATTATTTTTACAAAATTAGCCTATACTTTTTAAAATAACATCTGCTATTAATAGAACTATTTATGTTTGCATCTTCTCCACATTTCAAATTGAATCACAATGACATTTTTTTTAATATGAGATTATTTTTTAAATGTTGTTCAAAAATTATGTAGAGCTGTTTACCATCATATGGCTGTTGTGTTTCACTGATAGATGAGGTAATTCTTGTTTATCAATTTGATAAGCATTTTGAGAAAAAGAGTGTTGCAAAAAGATACTATTGATATACTTAGTTTGAAAGACCATGTAATGCAGCTTCATAAAGTCATATAACTCTGAGGTGAATAGCTATTAGGTCATCTGGTTTAGTTCAACCACAAATAACTCAAATGAGTTTTGCATTATTTGTATCAGACCCCCTGGGAAATTTTTCTGCAGACATAAATTTCAATTACAGAAATTGTATCCTGATACTCAAACTAAATTTTCCTTCACTCAATTTCACCTCACTTTCCCCTCTCATATTCTCAGGTCTAACCAAGGTTGCTAATGTCCTTTTATAAAATAATAAACCCTTAAGTATCTTTTTCTTTCTTTTTTCTTTTTTTTTTTTTTAATTACAGAAAGACAGATGTAAGACTTGAAGCCTTCTTACTAAGGATGAAAAATGAAGAGAAAGGGATATAACCAATGCACCAAAGACCTCAGCAACTGTTTTGAAAAGAGGCAATAAACTGTCTGAAACACTAAGAAAACAGACTGCAGTTGGGGAACATTAAAAGCAAGGGCTTACAGTCAATACAGGGCAAATATACTTTTACCTAACTGTCCTTCATTGGCATGTCACTGATTACTAGACCTTGATCTGTATTTCCAAAGCTATTAAGAAGTTAAGATATGAGGAAGAAAATGTTATACCTGTTTTGGTTTGATTTTTTCCTATTCTCCAATCACTGTTAAACAAGACTATCTGTAGCTAAAGCATTTTTCCATGCATCTTAGGTAAAGTATCATGATTTTCTAACTTAACTCTTGCTTAATTTCTTACTTAACTTAATTCAGTTCAGTAGTGCCCTTGAGGTCAATGGTCATATTTTGAAAAGAGCTCAGGTCTCATAGACATCAACAGGAATTCTCTAGACTTTTTTAAAGTGTGCATGGTAACAAAGTTTGCAATGATCTTCACTGGAACTTGAAGCTTTAGGTAACCATGTCTTAATTACAATTTTTAAATCACTCTGTTCTATACACTAGCTATTCAGAGTATTTTCTTTTTCTGAAGTGTTGCCTTTATCTATATATGTAACATCACAAAATTAGTCTTGGACCCTGTCTTTTATTCCCTTTTCCAATGATTATATTAGTATACTAAGCAAATTCTGACTGTAGACTAAGTCTTTATTCTTTTTTCTTTAAACACAACTACACACTATTTTTGTTTATAGTGTTGTGGCTGATGTTCCATCCAAGGCTAAAACAGCTCTATCTAGATGGTTGCAATCCCTTTTTAATTTCAATGTACCTAATAACAACTACTATTGCAGTTTCCTAAATATCCTTCTTTCCATAATGCTAAGCATGTCTTAAATTAGTATTTATAGCCGTCACCCAAAAGGAAGCATAAAGAGCTGGGAGAGACAAAATACATCTCAGGATACACCTGTCCCTAATGATGTTATTTTATATCAAATAAAGGAATTTGATAAGACTGGATCCAGATCCTGACATAGTTCATTTGTTTCACATGATTATTTGCACAAGGTTTCTTTTTAAAAATCAGTTGTGACTAATTTTAATTTAGGAAGCAGAGGCAGCTGCTTTTAAGTTTAAAGAAATAAAGCACTTGACTGCTAGATTTCGTTGTCTGCTCACTATGTACTTTGTGCTGACCTGTCACTATATTATGTTATGGGCTTTTCCTTAAGCCAAGTGATTTTAGGAAGCAAAGCAAAAAATAAAAACTAAACAACCCTTATCAAGTTTGGGCAGTGAAAGGGCTTAAATTCAGATAGTTCATCTTCAGCGAACCCAAAGATTTTCTGTGATGTTACACTGCAACAAAGCACAGCAACTTCATTACTTAAATGTCACTAAATAGTTACGAGGAATGTTGGTATCTTTACTAAACCTCAAATCAAAACACTCAGAGGTCCCACAGACAAAAGACTTGTTTTTTGTTGTCTATCTCTGCAGCACAGAGATCAAAACAGGGTTGTGCTGGGGAACACGCCAAGAAGAAAACTGTATTTACTGATCCAGATTCTTCAGAATTATGTTTGGCCAAGACAGATTCTCCAAGTCTCTATAATTGTGTGCAGAAACTCAGTGTAATTTGTCATGGTTCACCTGCTTAATTCACAGTCTTTTCACTTTCAAAATTATAAAAATTGTTATCCTCGTATCTTGTATAACATTGTGGCACAGTATTTATCAAGTTGTAGTGCAGCTCAGATGACTTAGGTTTCCAGTTTACAACCTGCCAATTGAAAAATCCTTGTTTGCTTGAGTGTAGGCTTTGATTTATGCCTATACTATAAGCTATGTCCAGTTTGCTTACCTACAAATAGATTTTGTGTTATTTGAGCTGAGAAACCAAAACCTGTGAGAAAATGAAGAAAGCCGAATCACTTCCTTGAATGTTTTTGTAAAAGAACTTAGGATGCTGTATGGCTTTCTAAACAGAGGTGATCATTGACCATATTTGGTCTTTCAGACTGTATCTTCAAGAAACTGAAAGTATATTAGCTGTCACATATAATACCATCCTGTAAACTAGTTAAATAACATTACCATGATTGTTTTTAACTGAGGAAACTGAAATAGTGATAAGTAGCTTATAGTCTCACAATTTTGTATTGAGAGTCACAGAGATCAAATTGTAGAGAATGTGGACATTGTGTCCACATTCTGTTTATTATATGTTACCATAAAAGTAACATTTTCCCCATGATTGACAGATCGTCCCTAGCTTAGCTTGCTGCACATGAATCCAAACCAAGTCTCAAAATCAGAATCAAAGTGTGTATGAGAAGCAGAAACCATCTGATAAATGAATCTATTGTACTTTTATTTGACCTTGGTAATAACTCCAGCCACTTAAGTGACTAAAACTTCAGGGCAAACGTAGTATGTCTTGACTGGCTATACCTATAGATGCATAAAGGGTTAGCTTAAAAATGTAGTAGATTGTATCAATCCTTCGTTGTGATGTTAAATAATACAGCAGAATAGAATCAACACATATCAATATATTATAATGCACTTTTATAGTGAAATCATTTACTTTTCTTCTAGAAGGGACAATTTCATTTTGGCAAGACAGCCAAGAATCTGCAGAAGAATATATGAAGAGCATAACCCGTTGAGGCAATGATGCTTTATTATTTTCCTCCTTCACCTAACCTAGTGTATCTACATGTAAGATTTTTCTGTATCAGTTAGCATTGCTCAGATCCTGGGAAATTGTGTGTAGTGACTTTGAACAGATACCCTCTAGCAGTTACATTTTCAATACAAAATGGATATCATTTGCTCCTCAGAATGGAGTATTTCGTTAAGAACTAAAAAGATGAAGAAGCATTCTCTCTTTTCGTTTGTCTCTGTATCAGCAAAGGAAAATAACCTTGGGTTTCTCTAATCTCTTACAAGTTAATTGCATTTCTTCTTTTATCAATTCAAGTACAATGTTGGGAGGTTTCATGGTCTCTTGGCCCTGTTTTGGACAGATATGACAAAATTTCATCTTCTGAAATAGATGTAGAATAACCTTTTGGCCTATTTTCAGTAAAATTACTTTTGTCTTCTTTTCCTTCAATGTCAATGCTGAATGGACTGAATATAAATTATTGCAGAAATCTTTTCTATAGTTGGAGCAAAGGGCTTACATCCAGTGCACTTGCTCCCAGGTCTGACACTAAGCTTCACCTTTGACTAGATAGTTGCACATTGCATGCCTCAGTTTGAAATGTGTATAATGATGATTGCTTCACTTAAACATTTAGCCAAACATTAATTATGAATTTGTTAAATCTGTTAAGTTTGTGCAGAAAGAAGCACAGATAGACCCACACCACTGCCCATAGTGCCTGTTCAGAGAAGGGGCTTTACGAATAAATGTAGCCAAGGACCTTTTTTGGGATGCACATATTCCTGAAATTCTAGGATAATCTTATCTATTTCTGCTACATACACAGGCAACTTAGTCCTTTTTTACCCTGGCTGACAGAAATTATGTCATTGTTCAGCAATGCTTTAGAGAGCAAAAAAGAAGGCATATAGTATCTTCAACTGACATATTAAAATATTTATCATGTGTAAACACATCCACAGGGTATTGGAATGACCCATGTACTCCAACCCTCAATATCCTCCAGGTACTGAAAGTTTGCTTGATTGAATTAATTTTTTCATTTACTTCAGTGGGCTACAAGTACTATACACATATGCACTTAAAGAAGTCTACATGTAACACTTGACCTTTGGTCTCTTGTCTGCATGTGAAAATAATTTGCATACTTCAAATTTGCAATTTTGTATGATCCAGAGATATTGTCAGTCAGAAATCATTTATTTGTGAATTCACAAACTTTGAAGAGAAGAAATAAATATATGGAAGAATATAAGGAAAGAAATTCTGTGATTAGAATGGAATCAAAATATCAGCTAGACCTCTTTGTACAGGCAAAATAGTAAAAATATAACAACTCAACCTCTTGTCTGGAAAAGTAACCTAGAATAGATTATAGAGTAAGTATAGGCTAAGTCATAACAAAAACAAACCAAACAAAACACACTCAAGAAACTATGCTTCTTTTAAAGCTGACAATAACAGTTTTTGGAATAATTATTTCTGAATTTCAGTATTGGCCATCATATTGACAGGTATATATGTATATTTGACCTGTAACTTCATGCATTCTGCATAAGCTATATATGTTTGTTTATTTTCAAGTAAATATAGTTACATAGCAAACTCAGACCTGAGGAATCAAAAGGAATTAGCATTAATACAATGTTTAGTGATTCTTTGTTATGTGCTATTATGAGTAAAAAGACATAGTCATTAAACAGATAAGCTCAATTCCACTTTGAGATGTCTTCTATTCTTCTTGCACTTATAGAATTCATAGATGCAAGATTTCAGAAAAAAAAAAAAGTTAGAAGAATAACCATGGTGATGCTGTGTGTGTATATACACATATATATGAAAAATATAGAGAAAATATATTGGGACAGATAAGTTTGCACTAACAAACAAGAAAGACTAAGTATTAGTTGACATAATGAGCTTTGCAACTGTGCATTACAAAACTATCTTCTGTGCACACCTGACTTGAATACTGTCTTAACATGTACAAATTAGCAAGTGGCCATAGTTTAAGACCAGCCTGTTTGTTTAAACTGTCTTACTTTTACTTCATCCGCAGGAGATACAGAACTGTGGGAAGTATAAAATCAGATAAATTTTCAGTCAAGAAGTAACCTTCATAAGAGATATGAACATTGTCCAAGTTTTAGCGACCACAGATAATTATTTTTTTTATGTCAGTAATTATATTGCCCTGGATGGCATAGAAAGTATTGTTCACTGTTTTATAGTTGTCTGAAGGATATTCTGCAAATTTCTGTGTTCTGTATATCTTCAGCTTATTACAGTCTTCCATTTCATTCTTCATGTCCATCAGGTTTTTGAAGAATATCAATCAGCATGAAAGCTATTTCCATTATAGCAGACCTGCCCTAGGTAAAATACTCCATCACAAAAGCTACTTCACATTAATTGTGCAATAAAGTGAGATTGTTCTTCAAGTTTTTATGAAATGTTGGAGCTGACCTCTGCTTTATGAAGTATTGCAGAAGATCTGTATGGAAGGATCAGAGAAAGCCATCATACATCAACTCCATGAGCATTAAGCCAGCTGCGGTAAACCATTATCAGTCCAGAAGCCGTATGATATGACTATGTTGATAAGCCTACACTAATAAGGCCTACTGAGAGGCTACAGAAATGGCATGCAGCTTATACTCTTCCCACACATGAATTGAGAGTTTTGTACAATGGCTTAAAGGCCTCCAAACAGACAAGACTATAACACACAGAAGCCCTCACTTTGACAAACTTCTTTTCAGCCCTATTCCATCCATGAGTCTCATTCCCCCTCCTAATCCAACTCTAATATTTTTGGCTATGAAAATGTTGGCTCAGCCTCCAGGTAGGTTTAGGTTTAGGATTAGGGTTTGGGTTGAGAGATAGAAATCCAATAGCTCCAACTGGACGGGTGGGAGAGAACAAAAGGGGCTTCCAAAAAACCTTTCCTTTTGTAGTCAACCCAGTCCTTTGACATTCACTTTTCAACTCTGATTCAGCTGGAACTACAGACTTTTCTGTTGTTCTCAACTTTAACTCTAACTCAAACTTTAACTCTAGAGCTAAAGGTATAGCAGTTTTTATTGACTCTTCCAGACTTTTCCCACTTTGCACTGGGAGGGGAGAGGGTGAATGTGGAGGACAGGTCTCACTGTGATTTGGTGACAATTGTCTCTCCCCATGCCCCACAAGGGAAGCCAAGGTCCATTACCCCACATCTGGGATCCTGTTGCAGTTGTTAAACACCTGGATGTCTGATGGATTAGTTTGCAGGTAGATAAGCCTGTTAATGGAATGCAAGTATCCAGGTCCCTTGTAAATTTACTCCCTGAAGAGACTGCACAATTAATTTCAGATAAGTCACTTGAATTACTTTCCTGAAACCACTGCTGGCAACCCTCACTTTGAAAACCATGGCTAAGATTCAGAAGTGTGGCTTTAGAAATTAAATATTCCCAGTTTCATTATGTGCTCCCAGGTACCCTCTTACTAACAAATTCTTTTATATATAAGTCCTTAACTCTGCCAGCTATCATTTTAAAGCTACTCTTCTTCCTTCTTCTTCTTCTTCTTTTTTTTTTTTTTTTTTTGTAATCCAAAACCAAATTTCTCCTTAATCATAATTTTCCCAAATTTATGACAAATTTATTCCTTGAAAAAGTTAGTATGTTCTTATGTCAGTCTTTTAAATATGATTCGTTTAACAATTGTGAAATGAAAAATCTGACTGGGTAGTTGAGTGTTACTATTGCATGAAAAATATATTCACTCATTCTATTACTGAGATGTGCCTGGAAAAAAGCATTTATACAACTCTAACTAATTGCACACCTTAAAGGTCAGTATTAATAAAAATCAATATGTAGATTATTAGGGCCACAGAGAAAATAATTAGTGATGTTTTCAGGTGTCATTAAAATCAAATATACTAAAATGGATGAATAATGAATTTTATCTGAAAGATACACCAGAGTACTTGTACCTTATGACAGAAGAAAGGCCTTCAGAACTTAATGTGACTACCTCACTATTTGAATTATGAGGTATAAAGAAAATTTGCTTCATAAATTTTAGTCATTGTGGATGTTCACCATGAATCCTTCAATGCTGCATGAAAATGACACTTTTTTCCTGGGGTGTTATGAAGTTTCTATTATACCCAGGAAAAGTTATGAGCTTTGAGAAACTTTTGAATTCTTCCATTGATGTTTTTTACCGCTTGTCATCATGAAAGTGTCCTTAGAAAACATTAATATGGTAACACTATGGGAAATGACAGAAGCATGGTTAGTACCTAACTTGTCTATTAAGTAACTCAGAATTGCTAATTATTATCTTTGTTAAAATTAATCTCCTCCTTTTCCTACTGTCTTGAAAATTTCAGGTCTACTTGCCCAATTTTTCACCATTTCTTTTACACTGTAATGGAAATAAGTTGCTGGCTGTATATGGATGATTTCACTTATTGTTGATTGAGAGTAAGAATTTCATGCACTTAATCTGCGAGTAGTCCCAGAAGTCAAAATATGAGGACTGTAGGTATAGAAAAGATTTCCAAAGAAACATAATCCTGAAATACATTGGCCTGATTCTTATTTATATAAAGGCCCCTTTACACATTCTGGCAGCAGAAAGGAACCCTAAAGTGTATTTAAATAAAATTTATGCCCACTCTAAGATTTTTTTTTATGCTGCCAGAACTGTGTAAAAGAAAATCAGGTCAATTACATTTGAGGTGATTTTTTTTTCTTTCAACTGTTGCACTGTGTATATGAAAAGGCATTTCTTTGTATATTTGTATCTTCTACATTATTCTGTCCAAAGACATTGGTCAATGCTAATAACTCAGATCTAGGATTAAAAGGGAAACTAACTTGTGGAGTTAAACAAGGAAGGAAAGTTAGGATTATTCTGTTTTAAATATAGTTTAAAATAGGTGTCTTTTATGAAAAAAAAATCAATTAAACCTCTCAATTTTTCTTTTGGTATTCTGAGAAGCTGTCATGGGCCATACTAATTATCAGAAAGGTTGATTTTGGATGGGATTGAAAAATGGATCAACTGAAAGATGGCTTGCAGGAAACCAAACCTGAGGCCATTCTTAATCATAAAGCAGTTATAGTTGTTTCACAATTGTAAAATAAAAAAACAGAAGGAATCATGTTAAATACCATGTGTAGGATAACTTTCTTTTCCCTTGAAGCAAATGTGTTATGGAGGTAAACTTTTAAGAACCCTTTTCGAATTGCTGTGAAAGGACATGCTTGTAACTATGTTGATGGGAGACGTTTGGTGAATTGCTTTCAGACTTCAGTGTCTCTGGCCATTAGAGTTAATTGCAGACAAATTATGACATTTGTATTTGATTACAGCCCAGTTTCTGGGCAAGCTGCACATAACCCAAGTTCAAGCATTTGTATTGTCTCCTTGAACGTCCTTTCTCTAGACGTCTTACCTGCAATTTTGACCTTGGCCTTACTCCATTTTAAATTTGGTTTTCCTTACATTTATGCCAAGATTTCAATGGATTCCAGCCTTTCTGTCTCAGTAAAACCCTCTTGTTTTCATTCCCGGTGGAATCTGAAGCCATAGAAAACAGAAGACAGTTTATATCTTTAAGGAGGAACTTTTTTTTTTTTTATTTCTGAATTAATTTGTCACTAAATGCATTAGGTTCCAAGTCTATATTGTCTTGAAATTTCCCTGTTATTGTCTGAAACTTATAGGAACTGAAACTCTTCAGTACTCCTTGGCAGCACTCTCATACTTTGGGATTACTTCACTCAACTCCCCAAACACTGGCAGTAAAACAGTGGTTCCTGTTGGTAACCTTGATTTGTACCCCTCTTGGAAAGAACTCAAAACCCTGACTCTGCCCTCTCTCCCTTTTTATCCACTCTTCCTGTCTTAACTTTTGCTTTCCCCTTATCACTCGTTATTCCTAAGACCCCATGAATGCAATATGTAGCTAACAGATGGTCTGTTCTGGCAAAAGTTCTTTTGGGACAACTAGTTGCCCATGAACATCAGACAAGTTTGGACAAAAATGAAAGTTTTCTACACTCACTGAAGTTGACAATATAGTTTCCTGGATTCAGGTATAATGAAAGCAAGTTTCTGGACTTTTTAACCTGTTGGTTTATGTTCATCTTTTTGATCAATGAAGGATGCAATGAAATTTATATCCTTAAATGCATTGTCCTACTTGGATTTTCTTCTGATGTTATAATTAGAGGTCTCACAACACTGAGTGAAAAATAGGTGCTGCCAATTATCATGAAAAGAACATGGAAATTTTACCTCTTTAAATAAATTATTTTTATCTTCAGAGACACAAACTCAGAGAGAAAAAATGCTGAAATATCTTGGAGGAAAGCCAAATGGCTATGTGAGGTGAAACAAAATGATTAATAGCCAGACCAAGAACAAAATATTCAGATACAGTTGTAAAAAGAAGGTAGCATTAAATGAACATGCAAATAAATATCTAAAATATAGAATCCTCTTCCTCTATCACATGAGATTTTACTATGCTTTCCTTAATATGAGTCTGGCTTTTTTTTCCCTGCTCCCTTTGATAGCTTGTACGAAATATTTTTTTCCTCTGCTTGAACTCTACATGTTTCTCTAGTTTGCTTGGACTGTATTCCACTGTAATTACCAATTGGATGATAACTTAAATTGCATTTAACCTGGAATACATTTATCATGAATTAGGGAATAGTTCTCAGATCTTGTCTAAAAGTTCACAAGCCATATCCACCATTGCAATTCTCCCATTATCTGACAGAACTGATAAAGACCTAGGATCCGGTGGCTAAGGAACCTGGCGTCCTATGCTGTTTTGATGTGGTTTGCAGTCTCTGAAACATAGGGAAATGCTTTAAACAAGCTGGTACTGCTCTTATTATACCTTTTTCTAGAAGCAAAATGCCCTGATGAACTTCCTTATACTTTAGGTTTACTTTTTTTGAAATCGTTCAGCAAAACATGTCTAGCTTATTAAATATTACAAGAGTGGGATCTGTGTACATAAAATTATGACTGATGGGTGGAAAAGGATGTTTACTATTGATCAGATGAAAAATTATCCCTAGGATACTTAACCCTTTTTTCAGTGCACTTCAGAATGCTTGTCTGAATAATCTTGTCTTATTCTCACTTTTGCATGGGCAAAGCTGAGGCAAACACTAATATAATTCATTAGTCTCTCAGTCCTTTCAGATCTTCATAGATCTGCTCATGGGAACACTATTGTGCTAAGCACACCTCAGAGCAGAAGTGAGAGAGACAGCCACAGAGACAACTAATAGATTCAGTCAGACTAAGAAGCACAAAGAAATGGTGAGACTATTGATTAACACGGTGGGTGGTTTTCACTGATAGCGTCAGTATGAGTTTTAAAGTTTCTTGTAGCCATCACTGTGCACAGTAGTTTCAAGTGTGCTGTAAGTGGGAGCATACTGAAGAAATTTTGTGAATCTTATAGAGAAGGCTTTCTAAATATGAAGAAAGGATGAAAGAAATTAATGAAAATGTGAAGAACACTGAAGGTGGGCCCAAGGTCACCTAGCGGATATTTGCAAACCCAGAGAGGGTCTGCTTTTCTGATTCTCTCCATACTTCAAATCCATCAGGCCACACTGCAGTACTCTCCCTTGATATTCAAACAAGAAAACAGAAATAACCAACAGACCGACCAGAGCAATGTTTAGCTGATTAAGTATTTCTTCTGTTTCAGTGGCATAATAGATGCCACAGCTAATGCGGAATGAGACATGGAAGTCTGAAAATATCAGCAGATGGAGAATCAGAGTAGGACCTAAAGCAACCTGTTTATCTTCATAATTATTTATAATTGACAATTTTCTAGGCAGATATTAAAAAAAAGAGCTTAAAGGAAGATATGTTATACTGTATCCACTGCATAACCTCAGGACTGTGAGCACTATATAAAGCAAAGAAACAAAACAGGCCAAACCCACGCAAAATCTTCAAAGACACAGAGGTAAGTGATGTAACAGTTTCACCTTTCTTAGCACAATAGGTGAACTCAGTTAAAATAATACCACAGTTTTTTCAGGTTACCTTGTTAGAGTGTGTTTGTTCTGATACTAAACTTAAACTGTCCTCACTTTATGGCAAGAGTTATTCCTTGTAAGGGTGCATAGGGGACAGTACAACAAAATTTGTTCCTTGGACAAAAAAGAGAGCGTGAAAATACTTGAACACGCAGGACATGGAAAGGTCAAATATTAAGGATGTTACCTGAACTAAATGGAACTGGATAAAAAGATGACAGAAGTTTTGGCCCTAAGTCCCCTATTCCTTTCGCAACTACGTCTGGCTAGCTCTCTGCATGCCAGTGTTGCATGTACAGGTAGCAGCTGAGAAAGGCTGGGCCTAAGAATTCATGCAGACAGGAGGTAGATGAGGATGAATCTTCTGCATGCAGGATCAAGGTTGCTAATCTGGCTCACTGTCCAAACTGCTGAAACTCTGATGGATTCAGAGCCCTGTCAGCATGATTTTGGAGACCTGAATGCTCATTCATCATCATCATCATCATGGCTAGGCTTCACGAACGAAGATCTGCAAAGGGCTCTACCCACGCTTGCTGCAAGCATGCTGATGGCTAAAAAGGCCAATGCGAGATAGGCAAGTCCAGTTGCAA
>JAWWEU010000158.1:45888331-45905861 GCA_035583155.1 Acropternis orthonyx | reverse complement strand
GAATGGTGTGTCTCCATGCCTCCTGATTGGAGGCCAGAGTGGACCACTGATGGTAGTCAATACGGCCAAGGCTGAGGGATTGTTTGAAGGAGTCCTTGTATCTCCTCTTCGGGGCTCCTCTTACTATAAATGCACCATGTTACTGGGGCGAAGATCTTTTGTGACACTGAGCAGAACCAGAAATCAGATCCCTTATGACAATGTTTATATATTTCCTACAAGGCTCGTTTCCCCTTGTAAAACGTATATCTCATTTTCCTTGACTTATGACATCACAGACCTTCATAAACATCTTTCTTTTTCTATAGTCCAGGTGTAGCCATTCACCTGAGTCAATATATCTCACACAATTAATTGAAATAAACCTATAAATCTTGAACAGCTGCAGGTTTTGGTGAGGAAAAAAAAGGCTTATGGACACAGATCTATTGTCACCCCCTGCACAGTCACATTTTTACCTGCACACATAAACACACAGACACTCATCATATGCGACTCTGTAGCCATTCTCAATAGCATTCATTCCACTTTAAACCACCTGTCAAAACAGCCATTTAATTAGGTTAAGCTGTCTGGCTTTGTGAAAAGGTTTTACTGTACTCTGTTGTCCTTGCTATAAAATTAATAGTTTGACCAACTTCTGAGGGGACAGGTTTTTGCACTTGTGAAAGTCAAATTAAAACCACCTTTGCCAAACAGAATAATAATAATAATAATAAAATAAATCTTGGTGTCTGAAACTTTGAAAGCAACACTTCATTTATAATCTTTTACTAATGCCAAAGTACAAATTATGTGAAGAAATGGAACTGCAGCTGCAAAGAAGCCAAGACTGTAACATGGAGCACACCTCACCCTTGCAGTTCTTGGGGCAGTTGCAAGACAATGAAGCAATCAAAGAACTCACATTTTACTCCACACAACCTATTTGCTGTCCAGTTTACCAAGGAAGAGTCTCTTCACTTTACTGTGATCTCTCTTACACTCAAGTAAGTCTTGTTCCTGTTGCTATCAAGGTAACTTTGTGCTAGCCCTGTAAATCACAAGCTCGCTGAATTCTTTTAGCGAAGAGCTGAAAGTACTCTGGTGATACTGATCTGTCAGAATAACCTTTTTTGGCAAGTGGCAACACTCAAAGAAAGCGGATGTCTAAGAAAAGGAAGTGTTCTTACACTGTGGTAACATCCTGACAATTTCTAAGGAGCACAGGTTCCTGCTGGCAGAGGTAGACTGATTTCAGTGGGAGTAAAAATGTCCAGATTCTCATGTCATTGATTCTCACTTGATCTGTCTGGATTGTTTCAGGCTTGTGAGGTTCTAAAATATAGTCAGAGAAAATCTTCCATTTATTATTGTAGTTAGTACTGTTGTCACTTGCTAATACAAATGACAGCACAGTGCTGAACATCTATTTAGTATGCAGGCCAGGTTCTTTAAACTTATAAAAAAATTAACATGATCCCTGAGGGTCTTACATTCTAATAAAGACACAGTTATGAAAGAGATGATCAAGTAAAGTTTACCTGAGAGGGCATATGCAGATTTTAGAAAATTATTTTAGTTTTTAACTAACTAATTAGCTATATGAATCACCTACTAAGATTTTGACCAATTCATTTGTTTGTATAGTAACTGCAGGGCATAACAATTATTTAATCTGAATGACAGATCCTCCAGTACACTAAAAATAAAATTAAAGGAAGTAAAAAGAAAGATTATAATTAACAATAATTTGTCTTCTGCTAGTTGTCAATTGTTGGGTTTTTGTTCCTTTTTCTTGGAAAAAAAAATCCTATTTTACATCTTGGTTTGGTTTTCTACTGACAGAATAGTGGGCCACTTGGGATAAGATGAGTTAACTAGGTTTTATCAACAAAAAATTTCAAAAATACACTGCTCTCAAATGCTCGAGTCTGCACACAGACTATCCTAAAATGCACCTATCCTACAGCTAGAACAAACTTAGGTCCAGCTCCAAATCTGCCTGAAAAGTTTAATATATGAAATATATGAAAGCTTGATGTGCAACTTCTATTTCAGCTTAAACGGGGCAGTCCTGTGGCATAATGGTTAGCACTCTGGACTCTGAATCCCAAGGGCTCCAGTTCGAGTCCCTCAGTAGGGACTGTTCCGTCCCAAGAGCAGTTAAATGCGTCCCTGCCATCTGATCCCATCAGATCTCGAATGCTCAGCAGGGTCAGCCCCTGGTTTAGTACTGGGTGCCATAGACAGTCCCGAGGATTTCACTGTTGCTGTCCTAGCTCGCTCGGCTGTGGCAAATGGACCTTTAGGACTTAAACGGTGGGGCCAGTTCTGCACACCCTGTGCCTCACCTGAAAAAAAACCAAAAAAATCCGCTGCGCAGGCTGGAAGGGCACACCCACGTGGGGAGAGCCCTTCCCCAGATCTTCGTTCACGAAGTCTGGCCGTTATTATATTATTTCATCTTAAATACTGTCCATCTTCTATACAGTTGTGAAATAAGCTACTTTTGATCAAACATCTTCTTTTTCTCTGTATTCCCTTTCTCCGAGACTCTGAATTTATATTCTTCACTACAAGCCAGCCTCAATCAACAGTTTTCAATCTACCTTCCAAAGTCAACAGAAACTTGTTTCGAACAAACCAGGAAGCCACGTATTTATTCTTTCTTTTTGAAAAGTAAATTGCAACAGTTTTTGCTTCTGCTAGCTTTTCCTCCAAGCTTCCTGCTCTTTATTTTTTATCTGCTAATGCTGTTTTCTGTAAATTTATATGAGATGAGTGAAGTATGTCTTTATTTTCCAGGCTCATATTCCACCTCCATGTGTGGCTTTGTAAAAGTCATTCTGTCTCTCCGATGTTGCTCTAACCGAGCAGAAGCTGTGGTTTACCAAGAATGTTCTCTGGAATGTGCAAACAGTGGCAACCACAGTTTCTATAAACCTAGCAGTTCTTTTTTCCAGTAAACTGAAAATGGGATGCAAATAATTATATATATATACTTTTATGCATAATTCTACTTAGATGATACTAATTTTCTGGATTCAAGCACAGCTTTCCTACACAAACTTGATCTCATTGGTTTTAGACCTTTACTTGTTTATTTTGTTTGTTGTAGAATGGCTGAACTGTTTCTGCTTTACAGAGTATTTTTTGTGGACTGTTTTACTAGGACTTCTCAGCTGGATTTTTGTTTGTTTGTTTCTAAAATGATAATTTTATTCAGTCAATACAATATCTAATAAGCACTTGCAGGGGGGAAAAAAAAAAAATCACACTGTCCCTCATGCTCCTAAGTGTATATTACTGCTGTTTTCCTTTGTGCCGGGTCTGTTGATCATACAGCTACAGGGCAAGTTGGTTTAGTGAGATGATTGACAGAAAGACAAGTACAAAAAATATTCTGGTACTTCTGTGGAGCAACATACCCTCAATGGCTTTTCTTCCTGTAAGTCTGTCTTAAATTTTGTGGTAATCTGTATACCTTTTGTGTCAAAGAGATTTCCTGCAGATTTCCCTGCAGTACCATTTCCTGTCAGCACAATGAAAGTGCCAGCTGTGGTTCTCCCTGTCCTAACCTGTCAGCAGGACGTATGCTGAACATACTGGCCACAGTCGAGATGTCCTTCAGCTGGTCATCCTTTCTGCCTTGTTCTTCACTATCCCTGTGTGCAGCACCCAAGATTTCAGTCCAAGGCTCTCAAATTGCTAGCCTGGCTTTACAGAGAGCTTTTGGACTCCCATTCTCAGGTCATATGCCTTTGTTTTTGATGTTGAAGATAAAAAAAACCAACTAAACTTCTATTTTCTTGTTATTTTTTTGGTGCATTCTGGTTTCAAAGCAAACAGTGTATTTCTAATGTTGTCTTACTTGAGAGGTTTAATAACTCCATCTTGCATTTAGATAAATGTTGGATTTTGGTCAGATTCCCCTCAGAAACTGAAAACTCTGGTGAAAGAATAAACAAGACAGAGATTTTTTTAGAATACTTTCCTAATATACTCTATTATCAGCATCTCAATTCATCACACAAAGAGAGTGACCGAGAAGCCATGTGTTGTGGGCATTTTCTGTTCTGGATTTTGATAGGGACAATGCAATACTTACCTAACGGTGCATGAATATAAACTAGTAGTTAGATTTAATATAGCTGAATTTATGAAAGCAAGCAATCTAGCCTGTGCCTGAGCTACAGACTGAAAGCCGTTTTCCTCATATCTTCTCTTCACTTGCCCAAGCCATCAGTCCAGTGGTGCATAACCTCTTCATTTTGTAAAAACTCTGCGCTGGGTGGTATGATAGCTCAATATGTAATTCCTACAATTTTCTTATATGCTGGCAGCTGTAGCACTACTGCTGCTAAGGTCTTCATTTTGAACTGGATCATGGTGTGATTGTTAATGCTTGTTCTTTATCAAAAGCGTAATGGATGTGAACAGTAATTGCACAGAGTTAAAAGGGGTTAATTGGGCACACCAGCTTCTCTGCAGGTTGTCCACTTGGCTGTAAAATTCAGTGACGCTGCAAAAAAACATCTTCTCATTAAAAATATGATGTCTCTATATGACATTCAAAGGACACTGGCATTATTTTGACAGGTAACACACTATGCTAATCCATTGTTAGTGACATGCATAGAATTATATAAATATTCAAAAAGTCCTCAATTTTTAGGCATTCTTTTATCACAATGAAAGACAGAAAGAAAAAAAAAGTTTGCTTTCAGAACCTATGGCACATATTTTATAATTCAGTAAATGTAATGGAAAAACACCCCTGTATTTGTCTATGTGTGCATATGAATGGGGGAAGAGAGAGAGAGAATTACTATGAATTTGTTTGATTATCTGCTGCTACTGCATTCAGGTCTGTGTATGGATAATTTTCAAGTATTGTGACTGATGGCAAAGAAACAGATGTCAAAAATCCTCATTCCAGTGCAAAAAATGCCATGCAGCAAAAGCAGCTAACATTAACAGACTTTCTGTGGCACCTCAGTGAGTGAACAACTCTACAGTGAGAGTGGAAGAACTCAGATTCTGAGTGATGTTATATGGTAAAATAAAGTTCCATCTTCAATACCTCTCAGAAAAATAAAGGATTTATTATCTAAAGATCCTTAAGGGTTGCATTAACTTTAATGGATAAAAATATTTTCCCTTTTAAGTTGTACAAAAAGCATGTCTGTTTTATTAAGTTTATAAACAATGCTACATATGGTTCTTTGGGGAAGGAGAGATGAAATTGATTTCTGTATGCATATGGGTAAGCAGATGAGCTGTTTGTTTATTCTCATATTCATTGTCCCACCTGACAGTTCACCAGATGAAAAAGGTACAGATAATACCCACAATATCTGCACATACAATATGACTCAAGACAATGGATGTATACAGAAGGCAAGACTACACCCTCTATCCATGTTAAAAAGGCTGCTAAATGTTGTTACAAAAACTATCTTCGTTCATTAATTCTGTACTAGTGTAATTTAATTACTCCCTGCAATTTTCTACTGTTTGATACTCTTCAGAGGGACAAACAAAGTTGATGATTCTATCACATTTTCAACCACATGTTCTTATAAAAGTGCCCCTTTCTGTTTTGATAATACATCGACAGAAGGAATTTGAACCAAGTATTCACACTGACAAAGTTTTGTTAATGGAAATTTCATTGACGTAAGTAAAGCCTTAGTAACTCAGGATATTTAGTTCCATTCAAAGAAAAATCAGTCAATGAGCTTTTCAGAAAGCAATTTAAAATATTTTGAAATGAAAAATGCTAAGCATGTTAACATTACATATGCTGGTTTTGTGTGGGTTTTTTTGTTTGCTTGTTTTTTTGTTTGTTTGTTTGTTTGTTTTTTGAGTAAATCATTAAATAGACAGTAATTCTTTGAAGGAAGTCCTTTTTGCTTCAGTGTGGAAGATTCTATGTTAGCAGGATTCAGTATATGCATCAGCAGGGAGATACAACTCATAATAGCAGCCAGTGCCATTTTACTTCCTTTAAACCAGTACTTTCTCAATATTTTACAAATTATGATTAAAGCTCACAGCCTTATTGGGTTCATAATAAAATATTGCCTACCTATCATAAGGATGAACAGAATTATGTTTTAGAGAAGAGTGCAGAGTATGATTTCTCAAGCCCTGCTGTAAATAAGACATGTGAAGATAGCTTTGAAGAAATTTTTGAACAGTCCTACTGGGTATAATGGCTATTGTATTAGAGATGCAAGCCAGCGGTTAATAAAGTAGTTCATAAATCTGCAACCTCTTATCTGACTGTAGAAATGATGTGGCTCCTTGAAAGTACATGGAATGTAATTGTACTGAATGAAAGTAAAAGGACATGGTCAACCTGATACCTAACCAATTACTAAATAGGAGTTAAAAGTGGTTCTACAGACATTTACAAAAGCCTGCCTGCTTCCTAGAATTTGCAGGGGAATTATTTGTAGGTAAACAACATTTTTCTGGCTGATTTCTGACAGGTCCTAATCCCAATTTTTTTCTGCTCTGGCCACTTTGAGTTTCAAAGATCTTAGATATGGAAGCTTTCCTTTCCTACAGAGAACAGCTGTTCTGTACACACTTGTGCAAGCTTTAACAGAGTAGAAAGATTCCTTGTGTGTTCCTCCTAAGCTGTACGCATATGCACAGAACTGCTACTACCTGCCTGAAGGTAAGTACTGTGCTTGAAACAATAGGAAAAGTAGAAAATAATAATAATAATTAAAAAAAAAAAGTATTTTCACTTCTGTTCACTTATCAGAAAAATGCTGCAGGGCTGGTCCCCTGACAATGTGAATAGAAGACTTTGTTAGTGGTGTTGTGCATATATAGACACATCATCTGTCTGAATGGAGAAGATGAGTTCCTGCTGTGGGGGAGAAACTCCCAACTAATGTATGGGTTTTGGGGTGGTACTGTGAGAAAAGTAAAAGACCCTAAGAATCTTCTATCGCAGTAAAGTTATGGTTATAAAGAAAATAATTACTGAGCATAGTTTTCTTAATGCCCAGGTGGCAGTGACACAGAGAAAATGTAATTCTCACAGAGGCCTTCAATATGCTGCATCTTCTCAGACAACTTCAATTCAGATCTCTATAAAGTTTGTCCTATGTAACAACTGGAAAATGTGTAAAAAAAAAAAGTATTATTATTCAGTAAAAGAGTCCTAAAGGTTAAAGTGAGATTAAGACATTCAGAAGACTAAGTCTTAATGATATTTTTATTTTTCAGGTGCCAGGTATAAGTTCAGAAGACATTTTGAGACATGCTGAAATACATAGAGAAAATACATTTTTCTTTCTGTACATATTTAACTTTAGGCCAGTGTAGGCAGACTGACTATGTCATACTAAGCATTCAGAGGGACTTCCCAAAGTGTCAGAACAGGATAGCAAAGAAAAGTCTGCCCTGACATGCTGGGACAAATCTCACTCTCTCCTCGGTGAGTAACAGTGGAGTTACTGTTCCCTTAAATTCTCTTCTTCATCCATATCTGATTTATTTTAAATTATGAACTATTATGATTTACATAGCCCACTCTGAGCTTTATATGAAGTGATGCCAAGTTGGGCTGTTTACACAACAAAGTAGTGAAATTTGTCTTAAGTTCTACCCTGGAGAACCAGACAATATGCTGCTCTGCAGAGATGTTGGTAAAGGTCAGCTAAAATTCTACTGGAAACCTTGGTGATGCCTTAAAGTAGGTCCTTAGAAGATTGAGCTGCTTACTGAACATTGGATTCTTCGTGAAACTTTCACTGCTTTTCATAAATCAGTGTTTTCAGTGAAAGGAGCTTTCATCTGTAGCAAAGCAGACTGTGTGGTTACTCTGTCTCCAGAGGTGTCCTGAGCCAGTAACTCCTTAATGCTACAGGGTGGAGGGAAGGATAGGGGGGATATTAGGCTGAAGCACGAGCTCATTTTCAGGTTTTATAGAATCACAGAATATGATAGGTTGAAAGGGAAAGATTAGGATCATTGAGTCCAACTCCTGGCAGGACATCCCCAAGAATCACACCATGTGCCTGAGAGCATTGTCCAAACCCTTCCTGAATTCAGACAGGTTCAGTGCCATGAACACTTCTCTGGGGAGCCTGTTCCAGCACCCAGCCACCCTCTGGGTGAAAAACTTTTTCCCGATGCCTAACCCAAACCTCCTCCAATGCAGTTTCATGTTGTTTCCTTGAGTCCTGTAACTGGTCATGAGAGTGAAGAGATCAGTACGTTTCCTTCTGTTTTCTCTTCACAAAGAAGTTGTAACTGCAACGAGGTCTCCCTTCAGTATCCTCTTGTCCAGGTTGAACAGACAGAGTGACCTCAGCAGCTTCTCATACCGCTTCCCCTCAAGGCCCTGCACCATCTTCAATGTTCTCCTTTGGTCACTCTCTAACCACTGAATATCTTTCTTACATTGCAGTGCCCAAAACTGCATACAATATTCAAGGTGAGGCCCCTCCAGTGCAGAGCAGAGCGGGACAATCCCCTCCCTCAACAGGCTGGCGATGCTTTGCCTGATGTCCCTCAGGACACGGTTGGCCCTCCTGGCTACCAGGGCACTGCTGATTCATGGTCAGCTTGCAATCGACCAGGACCCCCAGGTCCTTTCCATGGCACTGCTCTCCAGACTCTCATTCCCCAGTCTGTCCCTACGTTCAGGGTTGCCTCATCCCAGGTGCAGGATCTGGCACTTCCCCTTGTTGAAATTCACAAGGCTGATGATTGCCCAGCCCTCTAATTTGTCAAGGTCTCTTTGCAGGGCTTCCCTGTCTTCGAGGGAGTCAACAGCTCCTCTGAATTTTGTGTCATCTGCAAACTTGTTTAGTATCCCTTCCAGTCCTGCATCCAAGTCATTTATGCAGATACCAAAGAGCACAGGGCCTAAGATGGGTTCCTGTGGGACCCCACCAGTGATAGTTCACTACTTTGATGTATTTCACTATTACTCTCTGTGCTCAAACTATGAGCCAATTGCTCACCCACCACATGATGTGTTTATCCAGCTGTGTGCGGGACATTTTGTCCAGAAGGATCCTGTGAGAGACAGTATCAAAATATCAAAAGTTTAAAAATGCAGAGGATCAGAATAAAAGTAAAATTAAAGCTCTCATCACTAACACATGAGAAAGATTACAAGAGAATAATATGACAATTCCTGGACCTATTCTGTGTGCAATATGAAAAAATAATTGAACATCAGCAGTAGAATGGTGTCACTAACACATAAAGGTCCACATTATGGTGTTTCTGGACCTCTGTCTATGGTGTATCTTAGGTGGCAATGCACCTGTTCCCACCCTCCTGCAATGTAGAAATCCTAGTATTATATACAAAAGGAGAATACTAATAATATTTCTCACCAGGACTTAGAAGTGAGTATCTTGCTTTGTATTTGTGTGAGCCTTATTTACAAGTTCCAGTAGAGTTGTAAAGCTCTTCAGATCCAGGTATGATGGCTCAATGTAAGATTTAAGCAAACTTTCTAGCATGTTTGCTTGTACCCTGAATGGGCAGCCACTAGCCTTTATTACATTTGTACATTCTGAGTCACTTCTGCCTGTCTGTGAAACCAGTGTCCATAAAATGAAAGATTAATGAGAGCATCTGCAGCCACCCTCATGCAAATAGCATTCATTCCTTCATCACTGCCTCTACAGAAATTACATTGGACTTGTTCCACGCAACACTGTCTGATATTACAGGTTGTGTAGGGTCACTTTCCTAAGTCTCTCTGTCATAAAACTCATGCATGTGCACAAATTAAGATTTCCTGGTAAACTATTAAAACACGCTTTTCAGTAATTCACAACAGATCAAAAAAATAATTACTCTAAGCTGACTATATAAAAATAATAATGCAAAATAAATAGTGAGAGAGAAGCTGAGGGAAGGAGAGAAGGGGAAGAAGGAAGGAAGGAAGGAAAGAAGGAAGGAAGGGAAATTGAAAAATAAGAAAGGACGAAGTAGGAAGGGAGGGAACAAGTGTTGTCTAACTTGTATCTGCACACAAAGTGCATTCTGTAAAGTGAAGGAAGCTGGATCCTACATACCCAGTGAACTCATGTATAAAGTTACTAATGTTAAAGAAAAAGTTTCATTCCATGCTACATTTTCATAAACTCTTTATTTTGGTTATGAAGAAAATTACAAATCTCATAACTGACATAGTTCCTTTTTGCTAATTAACTATTTAACTAAAACCCATCTGGCATTCTGCCATATGCAATCATCTCATTCTTTTCAGGTTTTCATTTCAAATTACTTGTTGTGATATTCAAAAGGCCCTTGCTATAGGGGGAAAGGAAATTAATCCATGTTCCATTGTTTCTTGCTACAGAAAACTAAATCCTGTGCTTCTTCCTCCCTCCTCTGGGAATTCCTGTGGTGCAGTACAAAGCATGCATTAAAGTAGAGATGTTTTAATGGACCATTAGCTTTCTTACTGGAGGCTTCAGAAAAGGAAATATTTTGCTTTGGTCACTGGTGAGCACAGAAAATATTAAGGGATATGACACACATGTTTTTATATCCAAGTTATTCTGCACTTCTACAAAATCCAGTTCAGAGAAACTTAAACTGAGCCATTAGAAAGGGACTAACTTAAGGAATCTGGTATTTAGAGCTTTTGCCTTGGTCAAGGACAGAAGGAAGCTCAAGTTGCAGTCTTAATTCAGACCATAAAAGTGACTTAGGATCCCCTCTGGGTACCAGGTGTTCTATAGTTACTGTCTTCTGGTTTTTTGTGGGTGCTTTCCCTCTTTCTCCCTATTCTTCAAAAACTGAGCAAATAAAAATGGGTTGTCTTATAGAATAACTTGTAATATTCAAAAAAGTTATCTCCACACAACAGTAAAGCCTTATCTCATCCACCACTACCTTTATGACATTCATCATTAGTACTGTCACATTGAGTCATTGCCATCACTGAACTGAGGTATAGAAATACCATGTGTAACATACCAGACATGTGGCTAGCTGGTGTAACCAGTAAGAGTATTTAGGAAAGCACAGGAATCAAAAGCATCTTGAATTGATGTCTGAAGAACTAATTATCAGGGAGGTTCTTGAGAAATGATAATTCCAGCTAAAACAAAGTAGGGGATTAAAATAATCCTGCTTGTTTGTTCATTTGTTTACAAATAGAATTTTTACCTATTTTGTACACTGAATGGAGGGAATGAACATCGCAGCTCTTGGCAAGTCTGCAGTACTCTTTCTTCTTTCTTCCACATATATGTGTCTTTGTCCTGTTTGAAGGAATCTGTTTGACATACTGAATCAAATAAAAATCCACACATAGCCTTTCTAGGCAAAATAGACAAATATGAGGAGGGAGGAAGGGAAACAATAATAAAT
Organism: Acropternis orthonyx; assembly: GCA_035583155.1. Lineage (NCBI taxonomy): Eukaryota > Metazoa > Chordata > Aves > Passeriformes > Rhinocryptidae > Acropternis > Acropternis orthonyx. Next base: position 45,894,509 of record JAWWEU010000158.1, on the reverse strand, counting down.
AAAAATCCAACCTAAATCTAAGAGTATTTCAAATCTTATTTCTCTGTCTGCACGTACGTGTGACAAACAATAAAGCAAATGTAATTAAGGGAAGGTAGTGAGAAAATAAACTGCAAATTTGTAAGCTAGGAGACTGGACATTAGAGTAGAGTGAAAATAATGATAAAGCTTTAGGTGGGGCAGTCATCATTAAAGACTCTAATTTCTATTTCATCTCAGGTCCTGCTATAAAACCAAGTGAAGCAGACCTTGGAAATTGTAAAGCTGATTGGTAAAGCTGAATTGGTTTGGAGAAGATGAATACTGTGGCTATTGCTGCTCACTCTTGCTCTCCTATACTCTGTCTCGAGCACTCACTGAGTCCTTATTTGGAATGCAAGAAAAACATTTCTCAGCTAGCATGACATTATTTTTTACCACTATTTGACATTTTCATGGTGTGTGATCACACTGGAATTATCTCCACGAAGCGATATCATCTCCACATGACTAAATCAAAGCTGAAAATCAGGCTTAGGAAGAAAACAAGCTAAACATACCTGACCACAGTATCAGGAAGGAAAGCAACTTGAGACTGCCAAGCAAGGGGAACAGGTGGAAGGGGAAAAGGCTCCCAACTGGCATATAAATTACCTCGTTCATGTTCTTTTAAATAGTTTGTGTGACCTCTAGTGGCCTTTGCTGCCTGCTGTGTCCCGGTGCCTTCAATTTGTGGAAGCCGCCTGGACCTACTCATACAGCATCATATTCACACGGATGTTAGCTACTTCTACGTTTCTTCTGTGGAAGCACAAGTCAGCCAGGGAATAAGGATAGATATGTCCACACATTTACTTAAACAAACAAAGGAAAAAGTATTTTTAATCGAAATAAACATGTAGATTTCCCTTTCCCCCTCAAAGAACCTCTCCCAAGATAGAATCAGAGATTGGCTCAAGTTGGCCTATTCTAACTCCCTGCTCAAAGTAGGGTCACCTAGAGTGGGTTTTCCAGGTCTCTGTGCAGTTTGATTTTGAATATCTCAAAGGATACAGCCTTTCCGTGCAATCTGTTCCACTGGTCAGTCACACTCATGGGAAAACCCCTATCTTTTAATGTTTAAATGGAATTTTTGGAATTTCAGTTTATTCCAATTTCTTCTTGTTCACTCACTGAATTTCACTGACAAGACCTAATGCATATATTTTTAAAGAATGTGAAGAACATATGACACTCCCAGGAGAGAGAGATTAAAATAAGAGATTTAAAACCTACACACACACATACTTTTGCAGAGTGGATTTTCCCTTCTTTCTTTCTCTTACCCCAGCAATGTCTAGGGCCTTCGAGCTATAGCACACTCCTCGCAGTCCTCTCTCTGTGTTTTGTTTTACTTGGCTATGCATTTGCTCCCTGCTGCTCTCAGGAGCCTCCTCCTTTTGGCTCCTTCTGGATGGTCCCAGCTTGGCGTTTTCCTCTGTCCCTGCTGACCCATCATGTTCTCCGTGGCATCTCTTACTTCCACAAGCATAGGCTCACCCTCCATTTCCAAAAGTGAGCCAGAATTTTGCAGCAGAGAGAAATCAAACAGGTGATCTTCTTCCCTGCTCTTCAGTCATGTTTTTTTAATGGATCACTATATAAATAGTGTACTGCAGGAGAAGAACAAATAAACCAGATACCTTCCATCACTGCTGTGCTTGCTGACTGCTAGATATGGTTGATAAACATTATTGTTAGTTATCTAGTGTACTGGTGTGCTTAGATTAAGATGGGAATTTTTCCAAAGCTCCCAGTGAAAAAGGTGCACTAATCCAAATGAGAACAGTTTCTTTTACAAGGTTACTGTTGCATTATACTGTGAGCAACAGATAGTGGGAGTACTTGTACAGAAAAGTATACACAGACAGATGATGCAATGAAGGTATATTCTTCATTGCTTGTCCTAGAATACTTTTATGTTATAATTTAGATGCTAACAGACTTAGCTTTGTAGCTCTTTTTGCACTGCATATCGCTATCTTCCCTATTTCACAAAGATTTGAGTCAAAGACAATAATAAAGATCATTAAACATTATGACATCAACATATTATGCACACTAAGTCTGGATTTTATAACACAGTAACCGTTTGAATGACTTGGTTAAATCAACAGAGAAAATATGTAAGAAAAACAGGATGATGTTCCAGCATTTTTAATGTTTTTTTTATATTGTATGCTTTTTTTAACTACATGGTCTGCCTATGCTAATGAAAAATGAAAGATAGAATCCCCAATGTATATCACTATGTCACAAACTTCAATAAACTTTAAATAATGATGATGACAGTGAGAGTAGTATCACTTTGAAACACCATCAACAAAGCTCAGATTAATTTGATTTTCTCATACATATGAGCAGAATAATTTCCTGTATGACACAGCCTATCTGAAAGTAGGAAGCCTTTTGCAATCACAGAAAAATTATTTTAAAACAATCAAAGAAATTATATAGATAAAAAAAAAAAAAAAAAAAGCAACCCAAAATCATTCTAATCATCAAAATATATTTGAAGTCACCTGACTTTTATCTAGTCTGGACATTTTTCAACCTCAAGGTATATTATTTATGACCATTCTGGCCTTTTGATTTAATAATTAAGTGATGTGATTGAATTCTAATACTCAGGTATGTGTGGAGTGGTGGCAGGTGCTGAGATGCTATTGCTCAGGCTGAGCAGATGGGATAGTTTGCTCTGGGAAGAAGCCGATCTTTCTTGTTAGTTATGTTTGCACTGTGTTGCAATTAAATAAATATGTTAAATATACACACATAGTTTTGTGGGTTTTGGTGGTTATTTCTTCCTAAGAAAAGCTGACTCCTCACCTGTTTGTGAGAGATAAGCTACAATCTACCGTTAACATAGAGTTTTTATCTCTGCTCAGTAATAAAGATAGTTTATAAATGCTAACTCTGCCATAAGGTGAGCAAAGATAATAGACCTGATTTGTACACAGCATATGGGCCTTTGTATTCGATTTATTTCACATTTTATTTCTTGGATTTGCCTCAGGCTTGTGTTCTGCTTGTATAGGGTTTAATGCAAAAATGAATTCTAAAAGCATCTCTTCAAATTGTGCCTTTGTTGTTAACAAAGTGTCATTCAGACATCTGCTAAATTGTCCCCCAATATAATCTTAAGAAAGACAAAACTAATGCAGTTCTATCCAATTATTGTGTTAATTCTCCACTGTGGAAGTTTAGCATCTGCATTTAATGGAAATATGTTATTAATGAAAATATGCAGTCTAAAACAGCTTCTGAAATTTAAACACTTATCTACAGGAACATTTTCTGGTTCTATATAAGCACTAAGCATGCAGTTTGGATCATGCTGGGGTTTTTAAATTGTGTTTTTTAAGACAAAAAATAAAGTTTAATTAGTATAGTTCAATGAAAGCTACAAAATATCTTAGTGGGTCTACTTTCTGGCTAATGGGTTTGAGACTTGCTAACATCCAAACCTTTGATTCCAAAAATTCACCAAGCTGTTTCTAGGCCTGAAAAAATCAAAACTCTGTCAGGAAGGAGTTTGTGTTTTTGGAAGTTAGAACACAATCTCCTATGAGGCTGCTGTACTTTAAAGAGCAGAATTAGCCCTTCCTTAGTTTCTGTATCAAAGTTGGCATATGGCTCAGCATTTTCAAATGGATTCAGTTCTGTGTTGGGTTTAATTTAAGTCCTAACATGACCAATAATAACTCAGTAATAACTCTTATGTGCTACTGCATCTACAGCCACAACAGTTTTAGATGCTAAAGGCATGGTCCATGTGGTTGTCTGATACTATGTCTCTAATGGAAGTTAAAACTGAGTGGTGGTACAGATGATGTGTCCATTTGAATACTCTCTCAGACTAAAAGAGAATGAGTTAAACTATTTTCAAGATTATTTTTTTTATTAAAGTAGCTTTGCCTTTAAAATGGACAAAATAAATTCATATAATCAAGCACAGGAGTTCAATTCCAGAGTTTTGTTTCCCTTATGAAATCTTAGTTTTACTAAAGTCCATTAGGACTTAACAAAAAATTCTTTTGTATTAAATTCTCGTTGACTTCCAAGGGATAGTTCTGCAGGCCTTCTGTGGTTTCTGCTGAAACCAGTACAGTTTGCTTTCTGTGAAGCTTTTGTCTCACATGACATTTTCATAAATAAATTAGGGACATATAAGAGAACCACTCTACAGTTCTACTGTGACAGTTATCAATAACTGAAAGACAGGATGCCATCCAGAGGGATCTGGGCAAGCTCAAGAAGTGGGTGCATGAGAAGATGTGAGTTCAGAAACTTCTTAGAAAGTATAGAACTTTTTTGAACTATCAAATTGAGTTTTTAGAATAAATAGATAAAATGAACATTAATAAATAGCCAAGTCATGCAATATTAACTTATGAGTCCTACAGGGACTCAGAAATTAAATTTCTGAAAGGTAGTAAAAAATCTAATAATTTTGAAAGACACTTCACAGAAACAAATACAAATAATTTAGAAAGGTGCTACTAGGGACATGCACAACTAAGGACCATCATGTCTAGCTTTCATCCTGGAGAACAAAGTATAAAAATAAATAGAATTAATAGTAAACATAATATTCATGAGTTCTGTATAATTTCTAAAAATGAATTTTTGGGTCTCACAGAGCCACCAGAAGTCTTTCAAAGACCACTTAACACACGGATAAAGCATGAGAGGAGAATGCTAACACAGGCTGAACAGTAATCAATTTTGTAATGCTGCTTTGTGAAAAAAATAATGCCAAACTTGGGTAACAGCTGTAAGAGCAACATAACTCTCATTTCCTTAGCACTGACTGCACCTCAATATTATATGTAGATTTATTGCAATGCATCTCAAAAAAAAAAAAAAAAAAAAAAAAAAAAAAAAAAAAAAGGAAACAAACTGCTTGGACAGATTCAACAGGAAAGAAAAGAAGGGAAAGACCTTAGAAGCACGAACAGCAATGATTGAAGAATCTGACCTTACTTAGTCAAGACATGACAGAGATTAGTAAAACTAGTAGTTCTTAAAATCAAAGAGGTCATGTAGAAACATGAAATAAATGTTATTTCATTCTCCATCTCCAGGGCTAATAGGATAAGTAATAATGTATTTAAGTGTCAGAAAAGGTGTTGGAAAACTATTAACTAAACTCCAAATGCAATTCCTTGGGACGTGGTATTTATCACTAAATATAAAGAATCGGAAGGATATCCATCTGGAATGTCAGCAGGTAAAAGAGAGGGAAGGATTATAGGGCTCAGAATGTCCTCCTCAGACTAATTTTCTATGATTCAATAACTATATCCTCATGTTTTGAGTTCTGTTTCAGGAATTTTAATGAAAGCACCTAACTTCAATAGTTTTACAAATGTTCAGTTATGATTTCAATTATAATCTTTCCAACAAAATACCTCTGTTTTCTCCTGGAAAAGTGCAGCTCCAATGCTTGTTGGGAGTTGCTACAGTATTTCTCAAAGAGTAGTTTAGGCAGCATTTATCGTAAGCCATCATCATTTCAAAGTGCTGATTAACATCATGCCTGGTCTCAGTTAAGAGCTGGTAATGAATGACAGGCATTTTTTTCCAACTATAACCCCAAATTAAGTATGTTTTTCAATTTGCAATTTAGTATCAAATTTAAGGCTTTTATGTGGAGATGTTTTACATCAGAATGTACACATTTAGTAATCAAATGAGGGAGAAAACACTTTACTACTAAAAGAATTCAAGATATGTCAATAGGAAATTATACAACAGGTACAACAGGTGACTTTTAGTTTCCAAAGAATTAAAAAAACAAAAGGGGACTGTACTTTATTACTTTATTAGTAAGAATGTCATATCTCTAGATCCTTACAGGTAAACAAGTTTTGAGGAGAGACAATTCTTTTGTAAGGAAAGACTTGTGGAATCCCAAGAAATTATGGGTTTGAAGAGTTCCTAACAGGAGATTTACACTAACAAAAACAAAACAATAACAGTCTCTAGCTGAATACTGGCAATAGACAGAAAAATCTGATGCTAGTAAAATTTAGTATTGTTCATTTGTTACCTGTCCTTTACAAATACGTATAATGTTCTTGTCTTAGTTTGAAAGAGAAAACTAAGATATCTGGGGGCCAAGAGAGCAAAAGACTCCCTCCGATTAACCACACTA